>JAVYIG010000098.1:102500-702500 GCA_035222895.1 Strongylocentrotus droebachiensis
CACAATTACGTGATCCGATGAAGGGGGGGGGGGGGTAATGGATGAATTATCTCTAATACCCTGGAGCGTACTACAATAGTTCAAACCTATATTTGTAATATTCATATTTTCCACTAAGCGGGAAAAGGGGAAAAGGAGGTAATTTGATACAGTACTATTATTCTCTATCTTATGAATAAAAAAGGGGAGTGGTTGTGCAGGCAATTGATGCTCATCCCAAGAGCGCACATAAATAACTCAAGGGCATGCAATGTGTACTATTAAAGGCCGTGTAGCTTGGCAAATACTGGTAAACGCCATCTACGTCTTCTTTTGGACAACTGCAAGTAAACGAATGGACTTGATTAACGGTAGTCAGCGACTTAATCTCTACATGGTCAGCGTTCGCGAAACAGACCGAAGTTCTCCTCACGCTTCGCTTTTGCGTATGTTGCACGGGATAATAATAAATGCGCCTCGGAATAGAACTTCTAGATAGACGGCGCTATAGAAATGCCTATTATTATTATTATTATTGATGCGGTCGCGTCGTCCGTAGTCGATATTTAAGGCAATTCAGTCATAATTGACTATTTATGCCAAGTCTCGTCAGTCTACACTACCTTTAAGCGAATTGAAAGAATGACCTAACCGTTGTCTTACCAAGTTGTCTATTTTCTAATTGCAGATTTAGGTGTCTTTTTGTTTAAATTATAAATTTTACACATTTCACCCTGCAGATCCAGGAGGACACAGGGTGTGTCTTTTTAATGCGTCTTTAATACACTGGGACTTTTTTGTCCTTTTTTTCCCCGTGAAGTTTGTTTTTCTTGTCAGATATTTCTTAAAAATGTGTATTTTTTAGGCATATTTGCCTCTCCCTCAACTGCAAGTAAGCCCAGATCCGCAATTGAATATTGTCTACGTTAGCATTTTCCGGTTACTGGTTACACCAAACTATCAGACCGACGATAAATTGCAAATTGTAGTTTTTATTTATTTAATTTACTTTACTTTTTCGTATTCGATTGTTTTATTATTGTTAGCATTTTGACTCAGTCCGGAAATGTCCAAGGTTTAAAGTCATGATGACTTAAAGGTACATCATGACGTTCACTTCCTAACTATTGCTATTTTTAGAACGTAATTTATCAGGCTGTAAGACGTCTTTCGTTCAGCTCGGTTACAAAATCAATAATAGATTGAGCTACAGTTGGTCTTTTCCTGTATCCTTTTACTTTACACACTCTCCAAAAGTCAAGGGGTCGTAAACAATATGTCACGCAACAATATTTCCTTAAAAGGCATAGGCTAGGGAACTCTCTACATCTCTCCCCCAATCCCTTAGCTTTCATCTTTCTCCATCTTTCTCCATCTTTTTCTTTTTCCTCCCCACCTCCTCCCTTCTCTCTCAATATCTCTGTCTGTCTATGTGTGTGTGTGTGTGTGAGTGTGTGTGTCTCTCTCTTTAAACAGACTGAGGTAAAGCCTTTAAAGCTCTTTCCATCATGTCTCTGTATTTATTTATTTCTTCTTCATCTCTCTCTCTCTCTCTCCTCGAACCCCCCCCCCCCTGCTCTTGCTAAACCCACCCCTCCCTCCCTCTCTCCAGTATTTTTTCTTCTTCACATCTTTCTGTGTCTTTTCCTCTTGCTTCTCTTTCTCCCTCCATCCTCCTCACTTTTTAAACAAACAAAAACATTCTTGCCCCCCCCCCTTTATCTCTTTTTTCCCCTCCCACTCCCCCATTTCTCTTTCTTAAAAACACACACTGACCCCAGAGTCGGGCAATACCCTCACATGCACTTTTTTCTGATATGTTGTGTCTTTCTTCCTTATTTGCTACGCCTTTGAATTGTTATTCCAAATTAGTCTTAATTTCCATTAACACGCACCTGTGTACTTTCTCATTTTTCATATTCACCCGTTGTCATGACAACTGTTAAGATAGACTTTATTCCCACAAATGTTGAGAACAAATCACACTATAGCCTATAATCCCGGTGGATTTCTTCAAAAATACTTTCGTGGTCTCAGGAGATACATTTGAAGCACCCGATCAAAATACCAACCGACTTGTAGAAATAATATTAATAAAAGAAAAGGTAGAAAAATAGCATAACTATAATACCGAAAATTCGTGGGCGGTCTAGTGGAAAAAGCGATTTACCAAGATTTTAACTAGGAAAAAAGGGGCAGAACCAGCAAACGAGATGGATTTTAAAAAATTGAAGCTTCAAAAAAGGAATAAAAATCGTTTCATGTTCAACTGATAGCCAATAGACTACATCGACAGATGGTGCATTTACAGCCTCCCTGATACATAACGCTTCGAACCATATTCAAAGAGGCAACTTTTCTAGCAATTGCACAAATTTAATGATTGCCAAGAATCTGTTTTCTTGCCACCTGATCCGTTTAAATTCAACCTCTGCTGCCATTTATGTTTAATGCGGCAAGAAATATAAGTATATTCAAATGCATTTGTCAAATGTTACGAACATTCTGTTATCCTTCATGTATTCCACGTTAATTCTACTTGAATTACGAACTTATCGCCTGAGGTAGTGCAGCAACTTCCCAAATTAGTAGACTCTTTATATTACAAAAAAAGAGCAATTCATATTATTAATAATGCAGATTTCCGTGCACACAGGAAGAAAAAAATTGTGAATAATAAAATTTGGGTACTTTTTTTACTTTTTGGTACTGTTATTTCAAGAAATTAGACGGGGTACTTAGACAACACTCATGTATAAAACACCTTGATTCAGTTAAATAAACACGGAAGGATACTTCTCTGAACTGTATGTTTTAAGTTATAAATTAAATATTAGGTATGGATCATAGTTATGCTTTTGTAATTATGTTAACCGAAGTGAACACAGGAAATGTTATGTTCAATCATATGAATTTCACATCACAACAGTGGAAAAATAAAGAGGGCAAAAGAGAAGACAACATCGCCACTATCCTCCATTTCATTCAACTTATTGATATGCTTTCCCTTTGCTGGTTGTCATCGTTACCCATTGGAGAACATTCTGTTTTTTTAGAGTGAGCAAATTCCAGTGTCGTAATCACGTTGAATAAATAAATTAAAAAGAATTTGAATTGAATTATGGTACGTTCAAAATTTGTGGAGAGTGTTTACACATAAGTATTCTCCCTGATGAAAATTCGGTTATTCAAATAATTGAGAACAGAATGTTTGCTATTGATATTGTTTCTTTCTTTCTGTTAATTCTCCCTCCCCCCTCTCTCTCTCTCTCTCTCTCTCTCTCTATCTCTCTCTCTCTCTCTCTACCAGTGACCCATATGTTGAATTCTTTATTCAAACAAATGTTAGTGTTAGCATGCAATATATGATTGGGCTGTATGTATATCTCAAAGACCCCTACCATAATCGCTGGATTGAGCTGCGAAAATACAGTTTTGAATATCAATATGATAATAATAATAATAATTCGTTTTTTCCTTTTATATTGATTACTTGTCTTCCTTTTATATATGTATACACTTATAGCGGCCTTAAGCTTTTACAGGATTTGTGCATGTACGTACATGTGTATGATTATTTTTATTAATACATCCTTTTCATTTTTATGAACACATTGATGATTTTATTTCTTCAAAGATTTGTTTTCTTTCATTATAATGCTTTAACGCTTAAGCTTTTTTATTTTTATTTTTTCATTTTAGTAAAGAAAAAAAGTTACATGATATTGTATTATTTTGCTGTATATATGTAAATACAAAACACACAAGTTTTACATTCATATGTAAAAACAAATTAACGGAAAAAAACTTGCCAAAAAATGGAACTAGGCTCGACTAGCACTTGTGCTAACTTCTAGTTCCCATTAACAACTTCACCTAAACATAGTAATATACATATTTAAGTATATATCTTTTGTATATTTAATAGTATGCAGATGTATGTCTAAAAAATATCGTTTTAAAACCATTACTGTTCAATCGACATTACTCTTATGTTATGTATACATGTATCAGTACTTTTTTTTTTTTGCATTGTATGATTGTTCATATGTACTGTCATTATTGTGATGTGTTGTTGTTAATAAATTCAAATTCAAATTCAATAAATTCAAATTCAATAATAATAACGACGATAATTTTGTTTACCCCAGTTATTGCCAGGTACCCATTTCCATTTGGATTGAGAGTGACCACTGTGGATTAGTAATACTATTTTTTTCGTTGTTGTTTATTGCTGTCATTGTTTATGTTTTTGGTGGGTTTTTTGACAGGTCAGTAAATCGATTTATCAACATGCATGATATCCTTTTTTTTCAGCTACAAAAGTCAGATATTCATCTTTACAAAAGGGACTCTTTTCTACTGGGTTTTAATTAAAGTTGGGGGTTTCATAAGGTTATGTCGGTCTCACCTGAGGTGTGAATGAATTTAAGGTCAAAACCATTGCTATTACGGGAATATAATGCAAGGTTAGAATAATGATGGGCATAACACACAAAACGGTAATGTTTCGTCACTGTAAAATTGTGCACATCATATATAAATGGTATAACGGCCTTAAGCAAAATTAAATTTGGTCACTCACTTTTGCAAAGTAAGCTCTGAATTTTAAATTCACTAAATTCAGCATGTTAACATCATTTCACATGTTTCAATTATGTATACTGAACTATTTAAACAAAATTGTTTTAAATATACTTTCATATACATTGAAATGGTTGTCTGATAACAAAAATAGAAAATATTTAACTCAAATTTCGATTCAATTTTGATTTCCATTTTTTTCCTTTCAATTGAAATACCCACCTGCATTGGGCTACTGATGGCTGAAAGCTTGGTGAAACCCACGATGTCGCTGAAGTACACCGTAACGCTATCGTAATTCTCGGCTGGGACCGTCAAGTTGAGCTTGAGCTGTTGGGCCACTGTTCTGGGCAGCATTCTATAAAGCAGAGAATCACTTCTCTTCTTTTCACTGGCCAGCTGCTCGGTCTTGACGGTAAGTCCGAAGGCATACGCCTGGATCTTCGACGTCGTCCTGATGGCAAAGAAAATAATGATGGGTGCCACGAGAGCGATGATTCCGAATAGGATACCGTCAATGACGACCTCGTCCACTTTAGTGCTGATGCTCTCATCGATGATATCATCGATGTGGTTAATGACGACGTCCTCAACCTTCTTAAGGCCATCGAGGTATCCGCTGAGGTTCCCGAACCAGTGCGCTGATGATAAGGTGATTATACCTGACGAGTTTACACTGAGAGTATGTACGATTTCATCCCGCATGCTTTGTACAGTGGTTGCAATCCCAGAACTCGTAATGAGGCCGTCGTACACATCTTTGGCGTAGTCGCCGGAAAATTTAAAAGATGATGCGAGGTTGTACGTTAGGAGGACGTCATTTCGCATGAACGAGAGAAAGTCCTCAGTTCGTAGGGTGCGATTTAAAAAGGCCTCTTCGCCGTAGGCCATAAGGAGTCCCACGTTCTCTTTCGCTTGGACCAAGAACTGATAAGACACGATCTCATTCCATAGACCTTTGTGGACATTCTTTTGGATGGCAGATAGGAACCAATCAATCAAAACCTCATTGATTTGGGAGTAGAAGAGGATCTCTTCTGCCACGTCAATGGAACCGAGGATTACTCGCTCTTCGTTCAAATGCGACTGGAACATCTCCCTTGAGTCGTAGAGAGCAGAACCAGAACTACCAGTGTCGCTTAGAGGCCATTCTGGCAGGTTGGTCAGTGCTTCATCTGTTTTGTTAAAACATTCCTCCAGACGTTCTTCCCAAGCTACCGATTCGGTCGGCGTCAGGTTGTGGGATTGCACAATGAACAGAGTGGTTTGCGAGCGTTCAACTTGTAAGCTGTGGATCAATTTCCCAACGCTTTTTGTGAGGGCTATTTCCGTCCTGGACGCCTCCAGTTCCCGCCGTTCACGCAAAGTACTGTCCAGTTCGATACTGACGAATATCAGCAAGGCCGCAGCGGGTAGAAGTGGAAACAGGACCATCTTCAGGATCTGGAGGTGTTTCCCCGTTCGGGAATAGGGCGAGATGTTGCAAAGACCCATTCTGAAGGACACCAGGGCCGATTGTTTCTTGTCAGCACTGGGTTTTTGAATACCGGCCAGAGATACGTTGCTAAGGTTGACACTCAATTTCTTCTGCGATAAGTCGTAACCTTCATCGGGAATTGTAAGACCCGTGTTTGCCATTTTTGCAAACGAAGTTTTTCACAGTTCTGATCCTATAAAACGCCTGAAAGTGGGTATCCAACTTCTAAGGCATTCAGGCAATGAAGTTCCGATCTCTACCAAAGGCGTCGTGTTTTTGGTTGGTAATTTCCCTCGTTCGCCTCTTACGTTAAAGGTTCAACTGGCTTGTTAAAAAAATAAAATAATTATTTCTGCATTCCTTCCAAGTGCAAAGTAACATGGGAAGCTCACACGTGCATCAGATGTGGTAACAGTAAATCAATGATGTCTTTCTGAAGAGGAATGAAGAGCAGATTTGCTTGTCAAGTCACCAGTGGCAGAATGACAGGAATCAGTTTTTGGATGGTCTACCAGCTTCTCATAGCATCCAACTCTCCGACACTCAGCAAACCAATGATGGCAGCTTTTCGGATTGCAAGTTAGTATTTCCGCAACGACGACAATTATACGACTTGCGTGACGCAGAGATGTAGATTTGTTTGAGCATGAACCCCAACGCAAACTAAACCGTTCGCTCCCTGTCAAATTTTTGGCGTTAATGTACACCGACGTTCCCACTGGCACAATGCTCAGCAGCTTACACACTGTCATCTTAAATGATAGCACGTACGGGTGGAGAATACATACTGTACCTATCTGGTGAATTCCATCAGTGTATGCTTCGCAATCGCATTATAATTGTTGAATTCGAAATCTCGGTAGTGGGTACGTATTATCAGTGCGTGCTCGCCGATTCAATATCAAATGTGCTGCAATGGATACTCAGTCGTACCACGTCAAATTCAAAGCAACTTATAACAAAATATAATAAACCCTAAATTGAACTTACTCATTATGGTATGAGGTAACAGGTGTTTATCCTATACCATTGTAACTACGAATCATGGTTAGAATTATCTTTATGAACTTTAACTGATTCAGAAGAATGAATTGCAATTGTACCTATATTGATATCTATTCACGTTAGAACTTCGCATTGGTGATACAAATGCAGAACAATGTTGTCAGACATAGGCTATTATCAAATTTTTTCACTTTTAAAGTGTACTGTACCGACAGCTTTTTGCGATCTTTTTTCCCCTTCTATTTGCAAATATAAAATCCCATCGGCTACAGATTCGTACTATAGACTCACGACCGGTTGCCAACTTCTGAAAAACAAAAAATATTGCGACAATCGACAACAAATTTGCAAGAATTTATGGTAGGTGATCAGTAGCTGATGGTAGTTGATGCATGTCGTACGAAAATTGTCCGATTATCAAAGATTTCCGTAAAATGATTTGCGACCGCTCGTAAAAATATTGGCGAATGGTTTGCTGTTGTTCGGCTATTGTAAGGCGATAACAAAACAAATTTGTCGAGTATCAATTGCCAATGTTTTTATAGCTGTCGGCAAGCTTTAAATTTGGTGAAGGATATGATTTCTTGCTCAAATTAACAAATGTGGGATGTGGTGTTATTTCATTTACATTTTTCACTGTATGACGTTTCTTTAATTATCTTGTGAAATAAATAACTAGTTTGCATTAAAGCCGATTATTAAGATTTGAAACGAGAATGATAACCTTTGTCATGAAAATTTGAGGGGGGATAGAGAGAAAAGGCGTACAATGGAAGATACAAAGATGATGGCAAAGCGGTGTGTAGATAACAGTTACAAGTAGTAGGTATTAATGAAGATAGAATTGGAAAGGGGAGTATAGTATGAAAAGAGAAAGGAAAATTGTTCGCATATAACAGCAGGGGTCATCATTCATTATTGCATTTTTCAACTGATTGCCTTGCGAGAGCAAGATTGGTTAATGAATATAATAATTAAATTGATTACCCACAGTCTTGATGATGCGCAATTTCTATTTGAAAAATATTACCTTGATATTTTTTTTGATAAAAATCTTTTTGGGGGTTTAAATTAGCATATGTAAGAGGTATGAATGTACGGATTAGACTTTCCTTAATTTTGGACTGAACATTATCCAACATTCTCTTCAAAGTACACCGCGTAGATGGGTAAATAAAGTTTAAAGAGTCGTATTATATTATAGTTCATTATTTTATCGTTAACACGGCATATAAACTTTAAATATGCTTTTTCTATTCGACGTCAAAATGATTATTGTAATATTATGTGAAGTTCTGACATCGAATGTCCTTTGTCTACATTGGGTGAAAGGGTGGGACAATATAAACAGCACCACCTCATGCTTCCTTGATATTTCCCTTTTATTTTTTAATTCATTTTGACTGGTCACTATTTATATCCGTCCTCCATTCATTACCACAAATAATTTCACTGGGGCCTACAGCTTTAGGCCCCATCATATTTCCCTCAGTTAAATTATTACTCTATATTGACCACTTATCTTTATGTTATTTATTATGTATAATCGATTGTTATTGTATCACACAAAAAAGAACTTGCACTTTATTTTGAAATGCATATGTAACATGAGAAATATGAAAATGAAATGAAATGAAATGAAATGAAATGAATTATATTATCGGTCTTGTGTTATGTAATCACCAGTCACTGAAGCAGAATGGATTTGCTCTTTTCATTTTTTTTTCATCAATAGACACCGCGTATGTATTAGAAGAAAGAAAAAATCACATTGATTGAAATGTCAAAAAGGGTGCGGTTAAACCGCGATTTTCCTTTCCATAGGACAGTAGAAACATTATGAATATTTAGGAAATCAGTTGGAGAAGTCTTTCACACCGGAAAGTGTGAGTAATACTAAAACATAATGTTAGACATCAATTACTTCTGGTCCATTTGTAAATGATACGGTCCATGGTTATTGTTTAGAAATGCTTGTGTATTTTAAACTGCCCTGGCATTTTGATGATCGTGCAAATGTTACTTATGTCTTCATGACAACCGTGGGCCACTGGTATTCCATCATGCTCATGATGCGATGGAAAAGTGCAACATAGGAATATATCTCTCTAAAACATTACAGGGAACTTTGAGTTATTGTTTCAGACTGCAAATGCCTTCACAGTGCATGGTTATTGCTCTTAATCTTATTTATGAACTTTCTAGTGCCCTTTCAGAACCTAAAGTTGCCATTAAGGTAATGTTAGACTCCATAATGTGTGAAATGTACCTAATACGATCATACCAATTTAGCACCACTTTCAACAAATACGGTGACCTTTAATCAATCAATTAATAATAACAATACACGGGCCGGTTGGTTGTGCGTATTATAACCACTACCAGAAAGCCACCAAAAAGCCAACATCGGCATTGGCTGGATAAAACGTATAAGGCGCTATCTCATGTCTTCAACGGCTGGTTCAAATATTAGAAATCGTTATATTTATGGATATTTCAGCCGATTTTGATCAAACGAAGATGATTTTGTCATTTAAATTGTATGTTCTTCAAATTTGACTCAGTTTTTCATTATCTCACCCAAAAAAAAAAATTGTGTAGCGCTCTCTGCAACAAATTCAACTTTCCCTTTAAGTGACGACGAATCAGCCGACAAGTCAAAGCGAGGAGTATGGCTGTAGGGGTGGGGGTCATGTGAGTATTTTGTGACAGAAATTAACAATTTGGGAACCGGAATGTATATTATGTCGTACCTAAGATTAATTATTACCTGATATCAGATTTATTCCTGTATACTTCAATTCAGTTTGGAAGCTTAAATTTCTATGTGTATAGTGGTAAATAATTTTTAGTTAGAAATATTCATGAAGACAGTTAAATTACGTAACTATTAAAAGGACACTATGGTCAATAAACCGACTATGGTTAATAAACCGAAGGTTAGTAATTTTGTAAGTTATTGATTCCTAAAATTTAGTATTCTGGCTAATTGCGAGAACCATAAACCGAATCCAATTTAGAAGATTAGTTTTGAAAATTGATGTACCAAGACCTGAGACAAATATATAACATTATGACTCCGCCTCCACCCCCAAATTTATGTTCTCTCTCTCTCTCTCTCTCTCTCACTCACTCTCTCTGTTCTAGTAGTAGTAGTAGCTGTCTGTCGCGAAGCGACAATGACCGCCTTCACTTTCACTTTCCCCATAGTCTTGATTTCGATTTGCCTCCTCTTAAAGTTCTAAGCTTGTATAATCAAGAGTTTCTTATAATCAAAGGAGGCTTTCACCCATTCAAACTTTCTCATCTTTATATTGGCTTTAGTTAGTGATGTGATTCATGAGCTTAACATGCATTACAATGGCAAGTTGAGATAATAATGTCCGATGTACAAACAAGCGTCACCTACCGACAGTTTGTGTGGGTTTTTTAAATATCAATAGTGATCGTGTTCAATCGATGGCTTTTTAGAGCGAACTGTCGTCTCAGACTCCATGAGCGCTCTTCATAGCGCGATTTAAAGGAATTTTCTTTTGCAACGAGCTGTATAGAGCTATATCAATGTTAAAATGAAATGTGCCCCTCCCAATTACTTCAATGCATGGAATTATCTGAATATTTAAAAGGATAGAGACGTTAAAATGAAGGCACCATGCATATAATGTTTAGATTAATTCAATTTAAGAAATTTTGATACTAAAGAAACTAGCCCTCATTTATCCTTAAATTGATTTTAATTTATGACATTTGTACTAGTTTATAATTATGAGGGATTAGACCACACTGCATGGTCACTGGACAGGTGGTTATCTCATCAACTTAGCTTTCAATTAACAAACGAAAAAGAGGATCATGGGGGAACATGGTCACCGATTAGGCATTGTTTTCTATATAGAGGGAGCAAGTAGCTACAAGTAGGACAGTGTGGCTTTAAAACACTGTTTAAAAAAGAAACCGAAGTAACGGCTGTTTCATATTTGCCACATGAATTCACGCTCATTCTCAAAAGGAATAGACGGCCATGAATAATGTTACAAATATTCAATCTTTTCGATGCATTTCCCTAAACAAATACAGCAGCATTACAGTGCCATTAGGCAAGCGAGAAACTACACATAACAGACAAAGGAATAGACGGACGTGTATAATGTAACAAATATTCAATCTTCTCGATTCATCTTCCAAAACAAACACACCAGCATTACTCTCTCTGCAAATAGGCGAGCGACAAACTATACAAAATCAGACAAGTGACAAACTATTGCATTATTACCCGCGTTAATTCAACGCAAATGTGTTTACTATTTACTGTGTATTTATTTCCAGTACGATGCGAATCTCACATGCAGAGCCAGAATGTGCTTGATCGAACTGATTGTGCAAGCCGTCGAACCGAGGACCCGTCTAACACTTTGGTAGAGAGTGGGAAATGTAAATTAATGTCTTGCCTTATGACGTTTACCATAGTGCCGGGCTGGGATTCGAACCCTCAACGCTTCGATTGAGCAGTGAAGTGAATGAATCACTATACCACGACACCTCCACAATTAGGTATATGAAGAGCTCAATTCCAAAAGGAGCAAAATTCACTTTTGATGAAAATTGAGTTATTGATATCAGAACATTGTTTACTTAAGTATCCGTCTTTCAACAAAATCATTTACCTAAATTTATGAAAAAAATGCACCTTCTAATATCACTTTTCCATAGACGCCTGTACAAAATCTGGTAAACAATTTCTTTTTTCTCTGAAGTTACAAAAACGGATTTAGCTCCTTTTGGAATGAATCTCTTCGTATATATTCATGGGCACGATAAGCGCAGGTGATAATGCAACCAAAACGACACCTTCTGTGCAACAATCATGTAGATCGATACAGGGAATCGGTCCTTTGGGGTCAGATAAAAATGTTCGTTTGTGAAAACAGAGTGGTTAGTAATAATTGATTTTTCTTTGCTTATTAACTTAATACAAGCCAATAGGTATATGAAATGTTACCTGAAAACCTCAGTGACATGTCCTTGATATAATAGAAGTTTCATTTATATTCATAATGTTCATAAAAAAACTATGATCTATTGAACGAGTTAGGGACTAAAACGAGGACCCTAAAATGGAATCTCGCTTTGAGCCTGAGAATGATTGATGGTACATTGCACACTGTTCATCACATTGAGCTAAAATTCATCAAGAGCTAAAATTGGCAATCGAGTTGATTGTTCAGCAACTAGCGCATGATTAACGGTGTTGAAAACCAATTTGCCTTAACAATAAAAATGTGCCGAAAAAATACCAAGCTGCACATCTCCCGCACACGAACACGCACACGCACACGCACACACACTCTCTCTCTCTCGCTCTCTCTCTTTCTCTCTCTCTCTCTCTTTCTCTCTCTCTCTCTCTCTCATCTATCATTATATTAAATATATATCTCTGTCTGTTTGGTCCTCTCTCACGAATTCTTTCTCTACATCTTTTTATTTCTCTTTTTACATAGTGTCTCTTTCCCTTTATATTTCACAGACGCTGATATAATTCGGTTAAATTGATTACATTTGATCTTATTCATTTCGTTTTGATATGAGCGTGTACAAAACATATATCGATTCACTTTAATTCGTAAATTCGTATACCAAAATAATGAGGATGATGACGGATGAAGGCTACATGCATTTCTTTCTATTCAAAGATTAAGAACATAACAGGAATATGCAATTGGAAATATGACAATTCTTTGCTATTAAACTAATCTATCCAAGGAAAACGCGTTTCAAAATTATCATTATCAATCAGCAGAGGTACGTGTTTGACAATGCTTATCATAATGCTTTTTATAATTATAACTGGAATTAGTATATCTATCACAATAACTGTAGATCACCAACACCTTGTTTTCTCAAATGAGAGCCCTAAAATTAATTATTAAAAAAATATATGAAATATTCATCGCATCGGGCCTTTGGTCAAACCCATTTCCAGAATCTGCTAAAACGTATTAAAAACATCGACACATTTACGTGATCAATTTACAGTTTGTATGAACTTAAGAACACATCACTTCCAGAAAATTCAATATTTGAGAGAGAGTGACCGCTAACAGATTTGCTTTTCAGGTTTCATGGATATTCGTGGCGAATGGATATTTAAAACGGAAAGCTAACAATGATACCATAATATGCAGGCTATAACCTTTCGCGCATGAACTACAAATCATACTCGGTCTTGTTTGATGAGGAATATCACATTTAAGAATGATGGATAGTTCTCTTATAAATAAAATATCTTTTATGATGTGAATGAATAAAATGCTTTTAGATTGCATTTTCACTGATGAAAGGCTTGTTACTGTATTGATGCCTAACATTATAATCGCTGTGTTGTCAGAGTACGGTTCAAGAGGGCAAATGTAAGTGAACAAACTAATGTAATGATGCGTGGGAATACTGATGTTTGTATATATATATCTTTGTGTGGGTGTGATTGTGTGTGAAAATACAGGTAAAGACGGATTGGAAACAATAGCAAAATGAAAGATTTTTGTCATTAAAGATGAAGTTGAGTTCTAATCATGCGATTGCATTGGGAAAGAAACGGTGTGGAATCGACCAGAAAAGGTTGATCATCTAGCATATAAGAATTTGTGTGTATTGCAAGGTTCTGGAATTATCAAAATGATAAGAAATTTGGCCAAGCCATGGTAAAGTTACAAACACTGTACACAGAAAGATGTATATGGGACTACACGAACACGTGGCGTAAAAATCCTACCCCCGAGTTTGACGATGTTACATGACATATTTCGAATATGAAGGCATTTAAAGAGCCATGCTTTTCAGGGAACATGTCTTATCTGATGTTCTTCCCCACTTGCATAATAAGAATGATAACGCTCACAAATTATTTTCCACCTCTTCCCAAAACTCAACCTTCTCTTTAAGCATAGTGTATCGTGCCATTCTCTAGCTTACATTTGTACATTTTTATGTTATATTAGAAGGATTATATAAACTTGTCATGAGATATGGCAGTCATTTTCATGCCGTTGTCAGAAACAGGTGAGGTAAGTTTTGGATAGTTGTTTACCAAGTGACGGGGATTCTCACCTCTTTAGAATTTGGAATTCTGTCAAGATTTCTTCCTCATTTCTTAGATCGTATTGTGCAAGTTTGTTTGTTTGTTCGTATTGTTTTTGTAACGGTGGGGATCGAACCGCCATGTGAACCAGATTCCGATGACAGATCCACTCGAACAAGCTACCTCTAACGTCAAGTGAAAAATTCACAAGTTTACATCAATTCACAATTTGACGACAAGAGTGAATTAGCCCTATAATGTTAAACAGTTTCTTAAGATTTGTTTTACTGAAAGCTGAAAAGGGTTCTTACATTTCAACGCTAAGAAATTGTTTGTAGACACCGACTGGAATTTGTAATAATTCGTCCATGATGAAGGACGAAATCCCTAAACTTTACTAACACAATATACAGTATGATGCGTGCTGCATTACATACTACTGTAGGTAAGACGAAACATTTCCTGTTATATCTTAACAATGATCATGTCAATAAAAAGCATCATGTATGCCTCAAAAAATTCCTAAGTTTTACACAACCACAAGAAAGAAGATTTAGTATAAACGTTTGATTAAGCACAGGCAATAGCAGTAACTTTTGTTGAATATCAAAGAGTATTTTTTGCAGAAGGTGGGAAATAGGTATTCATGATATTTCTACGTTGACGGTTGAATGGCACTGCAAAAATTCGTTTATGAATATCAAAATTACAAGTACATAAACTGCCGTTGGTTTCTAGAACCGGTTTACACAGAAATGGCATAAATGTCACGCTTTGTGTTATCATGCTCTATGCGATTGTATGTTCAACACGTTGTATCTCGTGTAATATCTACGTAATGGTTCTGTAAACCTTTGTAGCGTGGGTAAGTGAGATATCAATGCGGAAGGTTTGATAAACAACTTTATCTACACCTAGGACAGTAACCTCCTCTCACAATGACGTATCCATCATACAGTAAAACCAGGCTAATGGCTAAACATGAAGAGAGTGAAATCTAACAGCATTTCTTACTGGTTGTCGCATCACAAATGTCTAAAGTGAGATACAATCAAGATAAAGTGGTTCTCAGAATACCGATTCGAAAACAGATTTTAAGGGTATATTATGTCACTGAGCTATTAAAATCTCAGATTTTATCTGAGTTGAAATGAATGTCAGAATACCGCCCCTGGCTAATAAGACGGTTCCAGGATGCCAGGTACAAAAAGTAAGAAGCCTTTTCTGGATACCTCTGGACTTTGCTGGAGGGTTTACGCGATCTTGACAGCGTGAATCTGGTAAGCTTTCGGTTGATTGGTAAGACTGAAATGGGTTGGTAGATTCATCGGGGTGCCCTCGGACAAGCTGAAGGTAAAACGTTGGAGAAGATACGTGAGGCAGAGAAATATCTCAGTTCTTGCCAGTGGCTCTCCAGGACAAACCCTTCTACCTGCAAGTTGGGAAAAGGAACATTTTAAACTCGAGATGGAGAAGGACTGTATTATAACCTTATGAATCGTTGGATCGTCATTGCAGATACACAGGGTATTTACGTTCCCGATAGATCGAGGTTAAAGAGAAGGTGGAATAAGAATAAGACTTGGAGCTAGCAACGTTATCAAGTACTACAACTCAGTTATACATGTAGACGTGTATTAGATATTTACATTTTGGACGCAACAAATGGATACTTCAGGAGCTATTAGCATGACTATTAAAATCTCTTTTTACATACATGCCATATATTTCAGGGACGCGGGAAAATGTAAATTGGGACGCCATTATTACACGCCAACCATACTGTCCCGCACAGTAGGGACTTTTAGATGTGCACGTCGACATAGTGGACTGCTACGTGTGACGTCCTGTTAAGGAACTGTGCCATCCTAATGAGGCACTGTCATTGCCTTAAAAGGACGTCACACGTCGCAGTCCACGTTCTCGTCGTGCAAATCTAAAAGTCCCTATTGATACCTGTTCCGAACGATAGTGGGTCGATTTTCCGATCAAACTCCCCGTCCTCGTTCAAGAATCTGTCAGGTTTGAACTCTTGCGGCTCTTTCCAGATGTTGGGGCTCTGGGCCAGGTACCACATGTTGAGAGTGATCTGTCCGCCTTTGGGGATATCGTACCCTCCAATCTTGCAATCCTGTGTAGCCACGTGAGGGATGTGTACCGCTAAGGTGGGACGGAAACGCATGCACTCAGCGATGGTCGCCATCGTCATGGGCATGCTGTGGTGGTCGGCGAACTGCGGAAGGCGGTCAAGGCCGATTACGTCTTTGATTTCTTGATGAACTCGACGTTGGGCCTCAGGGTAGGAAGCCAATGTGTGCAAGCCCCAGGCAAGGGTGGTGGAGATCGTGTCCCATCCTGCAAGAAGCAGGTCGAAGGAGGACACCATTAGGTTGATTTCGTCGCAGGAAGCTGGACCAATCTGTATTATATAAAGTGACATATTTATTGAAGTTCTTAAGTAGAGCTTTTTTACAGACCGAGCTCCAGCGCAAACAATGTCATACCATTTCGATAAGCTTTTGCTGTTTGTTGACTCCGTGTAGCTTATGAATCCTTTTTGATAACTGTCATCCCTATTTATGTAACCTTTAACATGTTGGCGATAAATGAGTGAATGGATCCTCATTTAAGTTTTTGTTTTATTCATCTTCTACCAAATAGATTACGTAGATATAAGGAATATAGGACTACCTATTTAACAGTACCTTACAATTTGCAACTAAATTGTGAAAAGACCACTTTCAGATTGTCTTTTTAAGTTATTTCTGTTGCCAAAGAAAATTCAAGGTGGTCCGAAAAGTGACATACCTCTGTTCCTTTTGCAGACATTGCCTTCACAAAACTTCCCATGAAGTCAGTCGCCTTTTGATTCGTGTCAAACCTGGCTTTGCGTCTTTCAATGATTTCCTTGAGGAAGCCATAGATCTCATCCCATGCCTTGATGATCTTCCATTTTGTAGGAGACGGGATGGCAGCGAGAGCTGGGATCGAGGCTAGGATTCCCGCT
Organism: Strongylocentrotus droebachiensis; assembly: GCA_035222895.1. Classification (NCBI taxonomy): domain Eukaryota; kingdom Metazoa; phylum Echinodermata; class Echinoidea; order Camarodonta; family Strongylocentrotidae; genus Strongylocentrotus; species Strongylocentrotus droebachiensis. Next base: position 119,628 of record JAVYIG010000098.1, read on the forward strand.
TCACCGAGCAGGGTAAAGACACGAACCGTGTTCGTCATGACTCGGGAGAATTCAATATCATCGTAGTCGTATGTAACCCCTGTTAGGATCTTCATGACGACGTTTCCAATAGTCTTATGTATGAGGTCCCTCGGATCGAAGCTCTGGCCGTTAGTCTTTTCGAATTCTGCCAACATACGCTCTACCTGAGACACGATGATATCATCGTAGCTGTTGAGAAAATATCAGAGTATTCATTGAGAAAATATACGCAGAATATTTATGTTCAGACTCTTAGATCAAACTCGTCCAAATCGATGACAATTTTGATAATGAGGGAACATGATTCCCTAAATAATCATCCCAACACTAAGGAATAATACAGCCATTGACAGTGCATGACGTTATTGTCCTTTCACTTTTAGAAGACGGGGAAGGCAGCGTATTTTACAGAAAACGCTATCAATTTTGGAAATAGGTGTAAATAGACCTATTTCCGGTTCCTGTGCCCGAGCGCGTCTTATTTTTTCGTACCACGGCGAGCCCAGATTCCAGTATGAACTCATTTTCATACATAACAAGCTACGAAAGCTTGCAAAGAGGTCGCAAACAATTCGACTTTGATTATTTATTGCTCTGCCTCACTATTTATAAAGGCAAAAAAACTGATATTTGAACCCTCACGTCAACTCCAAAGTTTTATTAGTAACACGCTGTCCTTACCGATTGAGCTGACGATGAGTTGATTACAGATTGATATGTATAATTACTATCACCCTGTTAACAACCATATCGGATTCCACGTGCGCATGCGCTGGTTTCCTCTGCGAGTGCGTATGCGCAGGTTTACCTTGCGAGCTCAATCTGGGCTCGCCGTGGTACGAAAAAAATAAGACGCTGCCCGAGCATTATCAAGCGCGCGTCATCAGTTGGTGATGCATTGTGGGAAATGGCTGTCGACCCATCGGGACATTGTGAGCAGCAGATGGCAGTATACTTAAATCTAAAAAATATTGTCAGTAAAACACCCTACCTTTTTAAACATAAAGTGAAAAGAAAAGATAGAGAGAAGGGCTGATAGAGAGAAGGGTTGATACACAGAAACAGAGGATGAAAATTTAAGAATATATCATGATTAGATATATGGAGGATGATAATAACAGCAAATGGCAATCAGGTATTGAATATATAAAACTTATGTTACCTGATACCATCAACATCAGCCTTCTTTAAGACAGACATAAGCAAGCGGCGTTGCTCCTTCCACACTTCTCCATTGGCAAAGGCAACTCCTGGAATAGTATGGAGGATAGGAAATACCATATCATATCTCACCTTTGACACTCGAATAATGATGAAGATGATAATAATTATATTAAATTAATATTAACAATATTGATAACAATGATAATGATGATGATATTGATAATAATGATAACAATAATGATAATTAATTAATAGGAGCAATAATATTATTTTTTTTACAGATCAATGAATAATAACAATTTGATATTACTAGACATGTATAATGAATAACAATGTCTGTTTCTTATCACCTATAAAGGTTATATAAACGTTGACAGCAAAGTGCTTACATTATTACTATTACCCCGGCAGTTGATTTTGCAATTCTGCACTTTACAGATGACCCCAGAAATGTATAATTTAAGTAGTTGATTCGTTCAAAGGCCGATAAGTAGAAATGGACTTGAGACGGGACGACAAAAGGTCAATACAAGGGTATATAAGGATAAGGGCAAAGGCAAGGACAATAACACGAGCAAGGACAAGGGCACTGACACTATGAACATGACAGACAATGAAAGCGGACAAAATATACAGTTCCTCAGGTAGACAAAGGGACATCCCTTCACTGCTATTATGTAAAAATGTGTAGAACAGGTGACACATGCATATTCACCTGTTCTACAAATTTGTACATAATAGCAGTGAAGGGATGTTTCTTTGTCTACCTGAGGAACTGTATATTTTGTCCGCTTTCATTGTCTGTCATGTTCATAGTGTGACGAAGACGGAAACGTGGACTACGGCTGAGAATGGTCCACGGTTAGCTCATACGATTAATTACCAAAATGTAAATAAATATATTTATTTCAGCTGGGGTATATTTAATTTCGTTTCTTATTTCGGACCATGCAGTCACTCACCAGCATTTTTTCTTCCCGTCAGAGTCTGTATGAGCAAAGTCGGCTCCCTGTCCATGGCATGCATGCTGCCCATCACGTCCTGTCCGAGCCGGACATCACTGACCACGTACAATCGACGGTTCATGAGTTTGATGCACATAACGTCGCCATATTTGTTCGTCCAATCATCCAAGACCTTGACAAATTGTGCAGGGGGGGGTGTTTCATAAAGATCCTAAGTTCAACTTATCTCTAAGTTGGACTTAACAACTTTAGAAAGCCGTTAGCATCTTTAAATATACTTTGTACAAGTTAATATAAAAGGCATCAAATGTTGATTCAAATTGTTCATATTTTCTATTATTAAGGAGATTTGATGTTCTCAATGTGAAATTTATGAAAAGTCTAAAATTCTTGAATGTCTGCTTTGGAAAATATTTCATTTTAAGGCTACAAATGGCTCTCCATAATTTGTAAGTCTAACTTAGACTTAAGTTCTACTTAGGATCCTTTTTAAACACCCCCCTGATAATAATTGTGTAAGACATTAAAAAAAAACATAACTGACTAAAAACAGAAAAATATTCTGTTCGTTCGCTTCGCTTGCTAGTTAAAGTAAAGTGATCATATGTCATGTCTATTTGAGTGGCCAACTAGGCTTAGTAATGTTTTATGAAGATGGGATGGCTTTCCTTTTGTGGGGGTGTCAACTAATTTGGGACTATTCTGCCCCATCTTTGCGTAAACCCTTGAACCATTCCTGTTAGAGGTATAGACCAGCTCTGGTCATGCGATTGCATTGTGAAAGAAACGTTGTGGAATCGATCGGAAAAGTTGATCATCTAGCATATAAGTATTGGTGTGTACTGCAAGGTTCTGATATCATCAAAATGATTAGAAATTTGGCCCAGTCTTGGTAAAGATACAAGCACTGTACACAGAACGAAGTTTATCGGACTACGGGATATCTATCCAGTCCGGATAGATATAATAATTTACCAAATATATCAATTAGTAGACGGTTTCCCGGCAAAATTTGTATCATCACGTATTAGTCAAAACATATTCTTTCACTTGATTGGTAATAAGAGCTTCCATTTCATTTTTGAGAGGGGGCGTTTCCAAAACTGGTTTATACCTTTGAGACTCACCTCATGAGGGTGCTTTCTGGTGAAAATCATACTGAGAACACTCCCTAGAAACGGTAAACCCTTTGGCCCGGGTGGGTGATGGTATTGACTGCCATTGTCATTGAAGTAACAGTAGATGAAATACAGGAGAAGGACACCAAATGTTGCTTTGAGGGCACCGCCCACGAGCGAAACATCCGTGATGAAAGATGTGTCGAGATCCATGATTCATAAATGTGCGATGCCAACTGATTGCAGAAGCTATTGGACCAGTTTTATATAGATAAAGACGGAGGCATCACAGGGCCATCTGATATGAGACGTGGGGGTGTGTACACGAAATGGAGTCCGTGGATAAGTTAGTGTAGGGGAGCCTCACCGGGTCAGCTGGGACGGAGTGGGGCACACCATCTTATTCGAAAAGTGATCAAACTTGTATAAATTGTCTAAGCCCCACTGTACTACTTGTAGCTACTTGCTCCCTCTATATAGAAAACTTCCCCAATCGGTGCCTGTAGGTCCCCCATGAACCTTTTTTTGTTAATGTTAATTGAGAGCTGAGTTGATGAGATAGTCACCTGTCAGTGACCTTGCTGTGTGGTCTAATCCCTTCTGGCCAAACTAGTGCTGACGACCTTTAAAACCAACACAAAATCTGAATGATCAATGTTCACCCCGTTCAAGACCTTTTTAAAACTTATTTTGATAATTGCATAAACACCAACAAGTATAGAGGCTATGTGCTATGTCAATATGTAGCCTGTTATCTGTATGATGTACGATAATTATCATTCAAGAGGCTACAATGGATATTTACAAAGTTACTATGTACAAGGTCGCATGATAATTATATCTCACGTGATTTCCTCGTGATTCTCGAAATGCCGATTCAAAAGATTAAAATTAAATTAAATAGGGTGTCAAAGCCACGACCCTCTGCTTTGTGATAACGTCCTACAATCACGCCCTAAATACGTATCAATTGTGGTTCACGTTGTGTGTGACGGTTAAACAAAAAATCTGGTCAAATACCAAGTTATATCGTGTAAATTGAAGTACAAGGTTAATTATATATATGGGTCAAAAGCAAGGAGAACAATCCGATATGATATACCCTATTCACACCTTGCAAAACTGACTCCAAATCGACCCATTAAGGCTTCATCACATATGTATGGTGAACTACTGCGGTGTTTTAAGTGTACATCATACCACACTTTGCATCGCGTAACACACAGATACATTGGAGCGTGGGTGGGTGAGTACCATCGAAGCGAGGACGTCCTAGGTTTAAGAATTCTGTGAATTGTTCAAAATCTGAGGACCTTTCATTAAGTGAGTACGCGTTGAATAGTTGTTGCGAGCTGCTTCGTTTCTCATCCCCATCACTGGCCACTCGTTTCGTAAACACACTCACGCTCCCAAAACACAAACACACCACAATTAGCCACGATATACCTCGCTGGTATACCGTTTACCGCGGCATATTAGGGACTTTTAGATTTGGACGTCGACATAGTGGACTGCTTCGTGTGACGTCCTTTAAAGGCACTAGACTCTGCCAGTGTCTTAAAAGGACATCACACGTAGCAGTCCACTATGTCGACGTGCAAATCTACAAGTCCCTAATGTAAACGAGCCCTTAGTTTAAGCCTTTGGGGGCAGATATAGATGTTTGTAGGGTCGAACGTCTGTGAGGTGGTGAAGATCTCTTCTGGGCAAACGGACTATTAGGACGTATCTTCAATCCTCAATTGTATCAAAGGAATAAGACATAAATTAAAGTTATAAGTATGGCCAATAATTCATCATTATAAATCAGGAAGCTTCAAGATGAAAATCGTATAAGTTTTAAGTCAACTGTTTATCGGACAATACAAAATTTAACACAAATAAAAGCACCTCTCAGGATCTGGGATATACCAGCGCTTCGCCAGAAAGTTAAGCATTGTTTTGATGACGTCACATCAGGAACCAATCACGACTTCCTATAACTAATGAACGGTGCAATCATTTCTCAATTATAAAAGTTTGATTGATTTTAAACATGAACGCATTTCAGTGCAATCATTTCTCAATTATAAAAATTTGATTGATTTTGAACATGAACGCATTTCACACGATTTTAAAATATTTATTGAAAAACATTCATGACAAGGATAAGTGATCGATTAGAATAAACAATGAAATATTAGCGCACTCTTAAATTGAAAAGCACGCCGAACAAGAATGGACCGCTTAATTTCTAACCTTAATTCGCTTTTAGCATTCGTGACAGAGGTTTATATTGGGACAGAAATTGACTTAACTTTACAGAGTGCATGGTGCTTAAAGGGATAGTTGAGTTCTGTTTTCAGACCGCAAATGCCTTCAAAGTGCATGGTTATTGCTCTTATTCTTATCTATGACATTTATATTGCCCTTTTTGGAACCTAAAATTGCTATGAAGGTAATTTTAGACCCCAAAATGTGTGAAATTTAGCCAATACGATCATACCAATTCAGCTCCACTTTAAAAAAAAAAACACGGTGACCGTTAATTAATTATCTATTAGAAGGAATTAGATGGTTGCTACACCAGACTTCTTAGGACAGCATTCAACGTACACTGGAGTCAGCATATGACAAATAAGGAGCTGTATGGGAAACTACCAAAAGTATCAGAAAAGATCAGGGAAAGAAGACTACGTTTTGCAGGCCACAGCTGTAGGAAAATCAATGAACCAATATCTCAGCTACTACTCTGGAAACCAAAACATGGGAAGAGGAAACCTGGAAGACCTCATCTTACTTATACAGACCTACTCAAGAAGGACACGGGACTTGAACTGTCAGAGATAAAAGCAGCCATGCTGGACAGGAATGTGTGGAAGGCCATCACAGCTCGGGCAGTTGACCCGACTTAAGCAAGCAAGCAATTATCTATTTAAAAATAACAATACTTGAGCCGGCTAATTGTGGGTAATATAAGCAACACGAAAATGCCAACAAAAAAGCCAACATCGGCATTGGCTGAAATACGACGTAAAAGGCATTATTTCGTTTTTTTCAACGTTTTTTTCAATTTTTTTCAAAATATCTAATATTTGTGGTGGTACACAAGTATTTCAGCCGTCTCTGAACCGATTTTGATCAAACAAAGATGATTCTTTCAAATTTGACCCTCAGTTTTTCATTATCTCACAAAAAAATATTTTGCCTAGCGCCCTATGCAACAGAACTCAACTATCCCTTTAAGGCTCTCGTCACAGGTCTTTTCTCATGGCTTTTTTTTTCTTCAATATACAGTTACTTTTGTTTTTTCTTATTTCCTTTTTTTTTTTAGGTCAACACATTATTTGCTTTCTTCGCCTCGTGCACGGTTGCTTGTTTGCCACATGTTCAATTTTTCACAAAACAACAGTCCCCAATTGAGTGGTTTCGTTATGCAGTACGATGGCTTTGCAATATTACCCGTTACCCGTCTTGTTAAGCTCTCCTTCAGTCTATTTTAACCGGGAAATAGAAACGGTTAAATAATTTTGAAATCCTTGGTATATATCTTTCCCCTGATAAAAACAATGTGGCACGGGGAGATTATCTGTCTGGCTTTTAAAGAGTTAACAAAATAACCCAGTAATGCATAGTATGGCATAACACTATTTCCAATAGTATATCAACAGTTTTAACACAAGGAAGAAGGCGTAAATCTCAGTAAGCATAGGCTTTTGTTTGGTACGCGTTATAAAACAATGCAATATAAATAAAAGAACGAACTAGAAAAGGAGACATAGAAAGGCCCCCCCCCCCCTCCCCCCCCCCCCCCCCCACTCCGAGAACGGACGGACCCCATGCGTGTTACCAAAATGTCTGGTAAAAGGGGAACTTTTCGTGCGACAAAGTCCGGCCCGAGAATTGTAAAAAAAGGGGTGTATTAACTTTTCACCCGGAGATTTCTTTAAAAAGGGGGTGTTTTTTTTCTTCATCTCTTTGGACTCCTGAGAAATTATTCCGAATTAAGGGGGGTACATTGAGCATTTTCCATGATTTAGGGGGTCTCCAAGGCAGGAAAAGCCCGCAAAAAGCCCGCGAAAGGGGGGTTCGGAAATGTTGGCAGTCCTCAGATAGGGGGTGCTTTCAAAAAGAGGGAACAAGCACCCTAAATAACACTGAGTGGGGGGGGGAAGGGTAAGAGGGGAAAACCAATTACATGATAGCGTATAACTAATTTGTATAAAGGTACTGTGTACATGGTATAATTATATGACAATCAAATTGAAGATTTGAGTAACGAGATCAAAGTACCTTTCAGTATCGGCCATTACATGTTTGTATAAATGTTGTCTCTGTTGGCCGCTATACTATCTATGATTGTTTATGTATTCTATACCCTTTTCACACTCATTATTATCTGAGGGGTCCACAATAAATTTACGAGCTCTGCTTTTCAGTGTACCTCTCCATTTTCTCAAAATATAAATGCAGTTAAATATATAATTCAATTTTTTTTCTTCCTAAATGTACAAATTACTGTTAAGATTAGTTTATTGCAAAATTAATGTAACTTTGCTTTTATATATTTTACATTGTATTCGTTATTATGTATTGTATTTAGTTGGAAATGAAAAAAAAATGAAATGAAATGAAATCTTATAGAGTCATACTTGAAAGGTGACAAGTCAAAGCATTGTATGATTAAAGTTAAGGGTGATATAGGTCCCCTCTTAAACAAACTTAGACACACAACACTTGAATCTTTAATTGGCAAGATAAGAATGTTGAAGTGTTATATTGATAACTATAATGATAGTGATGAGACTTTGTTCCAATTCGATCAGCCTGTAATACGTGATCAAACGAGATCTGAAAAATTGAAATAATAAGCGATTTCAGTCTTTTGTTCTCTAATTTAAGATAACAATCGATAGATTTATTGACTTAATCCAAATTGTAATTAATCTTCGCAGAGTTTTTTTTTCTCTCCGTAATGCGATCACAAAGACTATCATGAAGTCAACTCAGGGGCAATTTTATTACCATATTTTATGTCCGATAAAGTCGTGTTTGTATTACGTAATCATGCCAAAATGCCAAATGTTTGCACTTTTCAAAAGTTGATGGGCAACGCTACTAAACTTGCCTGAGGTTTATTTTTTTTCGTTTACAGTTCATCAGATGGCTACGAAAATAATGTTCCTGATTCCGATCCATCGGATTCGAATCCCGTAATATTTCCAGTGAATCAAACGTCTTTTGATCATTTGAACGGTTGAACCTCCTTGCCCTTTCTGCTTCGTTTCCAATTTCCTTCCGGCTCGTGGTATGACTCTTTAGAATTTAACAAGTTGGAGTCGGAGGGGGAAGGTGAATCTTTACTCCCTCTCCCAACATGTTCCACCCGCAATACCTCGTTAACAATCCTAAGTAACAATCATTTGTTATTATGTATGTATATTCATATAATGTTATGTTTTGCAAAATCGAAAGCAATGTTATATAAAGATGATTTTATTAAAGAAAAAAAAATCAGTTTTATATTTTCATTTCAAATTTCACCAAAATGTTTATTTGTTACATGTTCCTTTGTAGATTACTTTTCGAAATATGAAATATAAAATGCGACTTAACATAAACATTTATTCTAATGGTTTGGATGTATAAATTATTAAAATCTATGAATATGAAACAAAATCCGAGCGCTTTTAAAAGGGTTTTAAAAGTCGATGAAGTGCTTGTGTGTGCGGAGTGATAGACGCGCGTGTGTGTGCGTGTGTGTGCGTGCGTGGTATTAACGTGTTTTAATATCTATATGCCTCTCTCTCTCGCTCTTTCTTTCTCTCGTACAATCCCCTCCCTCTAGTATCTCTCTTTCTGTCTCTCTTAATTCCCCTCTCCCTCTTTCGCCTTGTCCATATGTTCATCTCCCCTTCCTCAACGTACTGACCCGTCATCATCTGCAGACAACCCAAACACATTATAGCGCCAATCTCGACTGTGTTTGTTCCCTATCGATCTAATCCCGCCCCTTGGGTATGGGAATATGACTGCCAGGTATCGATCGCCTGCCATCAGTCGCCGATCACCGAAGTAAACACCCTGAGATACGTTAAGTCCTTTCTGTCATCTCCACGCCAAGTGCAACAAATCACGTGACCAGAATAGAAAAACATGAAAACAATTTTCGCTGTCGGCATGCTCCTTGTGCAAACTTGCATATGTTCATGATATATTATATTCGTACTCATACTTTGGTTTGATGTACGAACTGATAACTGATGATCGAACGACAGAACGTCACCACACTCATGAAAAGAAAAAAATTCTTGCAACAAGTCACGTCACCAAAATAGAACACTTGAAAAGATTTCGCGCTGTCGGCATGTTGCGTGCACCCCCTTGGCATGCAAAATTGATATGTTCATGATGTATCTGCGTGATTATTATTATCATTATATTTGCTCATTATTTTATGTTTGATCTAGTCTAGGTTTGCTATTAATCATGATAAACGACATTATGTCCTTCCGCTGATGAATTAAAATATAAAGAGTTATTAATGTGAGTGGATTTTTAACTTGATGGATGGCGCCTCATTTTCTTTTAAAAATGGGGTGGGCAAGCCTAGGGAGAGAAAAAAATATGTCAAAGCGGCAAAGTAAAAATATGACTGTGTCTCCATAAACTTTGTAGTGGTAGATGATTAAATTGCGGGAAGTTACTGGGGTAGAGATTTGGGGCATCTGCGCCCCCCCCCCCCCCCCCACGACCAGTGTTATCATTTGCTTTGTCTTTGAGTTTTCATTACTGGATCAACACTTGACTTACAAATAGGTGAGGATAATGATGATATTAATAATAATAATGATAATATTGACAAAAATGATATCAATAGTAAGAATTATAAGAAGAAGAAGAATAACAAAAGATGTAATTGTATATAACAGCAGAAGCAGCAGTAGTAGTAGTAGTAGTATTAGTAATAGTATCAGTGGAAGTAGTAGTAGTAGTAGTAGTAGTAGTATTAGTAGTAGTAGTAATAGTAGTAGTAGTAGTGGTAGAAGTAGTAGCAGTAGTAGTAGTAGTAGTAGTAGTAGTAGTAGTAGTAGTACTAGCAGTAGTATTAGTAACAGTACTTTCTATACTTCATCTTTTACTTCTACTATTATTATGATCTACAATCTTTTCTCTTAATTTTTCTCTCCCTTTCTTCATTTGGCCTCTATTTTTCATGATCATAATCCACCACCTTCACCTTCAATTACGGGAATTTGATTTTTCTACACATGACCTTGACAAAAAGCCAAATGCGCTGGAATCCAATATCTGACGGCCTTTTTCATGCAGTGAACTGCATAATAACATGAAACTTGCTTGTCCAGGCGCGGATCTACGGGGGGGGGGGGTTAGGGGGTTTAAACCCCCCCCCCCCCCTTGGGCGGCCGGAAAAAAAAAGAAAAAAAAAAGGAAGAAAAAAGAAGAAAAAAAAAGAAAAAAAAGAAAAAAAGAAAGAAAAAAGAACGCACGCTGGAGAGAAACTCTTTCAAGTTCAAATATTGTGAGAAGATATTCGACTCATCTGGTAACTTAACCAAACACATGATAACTCTGGATATAACTGTGTATTGTTACTTGATTTAAAACGACGTTATCATGCACTGCTTTTTATGGTCTCCATTGTGTTAATAGATGCCAGGAAAACATCACTTACGGGGTTCAAATAAACACCCCAAAAAAAATCGGCTCGCCGCTTCGCGGCTCGTGGATCGTCATTATTTTGGTCAACCCCCCCCCCTTAGCAAAAAGCTAGAGCCGCCCCCTGTTGTCATTAAGTTATCGCTGTCATGGATGTAAACATTTCCGTTCACAATAATAAGAGGCGAAGCTTCTCGGTACTTATACAAATTAAATTTCTTTAAACCGATCAATGTAAGCGATATAGCTAAAATGAAGGGCGAGGCGTTCGACGAAAGCGGCAATTCAATAATAAACGCCCTCCATCCTGAACAGATATTACGTTAGGGCTTGTCTTGAGCATTTTCTCCCAAATAATGCAATAACCACGATTTCATCGCAGTTTAACCAAATAAAAAGCAAATCCACTCTTTCTCAGGAAACGTGACAAGCTTGTCACATGGATATCAAGTTATTAAAATGGACGTTTATTTCCTGAATAGCGAACATAAATATGGCATATATTATGAGGGTATATTCAGGGGCGGATCTAGCTTTTTGCTAAGGGGGGGGGTTTGACCAAAATAATGACGATGCGGAGCATCATCCACGAGCCGCGAAGCGGCGAGCCGATTTTTTTGGGGGGTGTTTATTTGAACCCCGTAAGTGATGTTTTCCTGGCATCTATTAACACAATGGAGACCATAATAAGCAGTGCATGATAACGTCTTTTTAAATAAAGTAACAGTTTAATACACAGTTATATCCAGAGTTATCATGTGTTTGGTTAAGTTACCAGATGAGTTGAATATCTTCTCACAATATTTGCACTTGAAAGGGTTTCTCTCAAGCGTGCGTTCTTTTTTCTTTCTTTTTTTCTTCTTTTTTCTTTTTTTTTCCCTTTTTTTTTTTTTGGGGGGGGGGGGGCCGCCCAAGGGGGGGTTTAAACCCCCTAAACCCCCCCCCCCCGTAGATCCGCGCCTGATATTGATGATGGCAATCCTTCAGTCACACCGCGGTAATCCGACTTCAGACCGACTCCAAACCGACCGATTCGTGGCCATAGACGAAGTGTAATATTTTCGTTCGATCTGTTGTCGATCTGCTGTCGGTCTTGTCGGTGTAACTGAGGTACTGTATAATGGCGGCCTTCATAGTTAATGCATGGCATATCGACGTCACTTATGTACAATGATTTTGTGTTTGGAAGTTGATGAAAGGGGATTGTGAAAGTCAAGGATTTAAAGATTAAGTTCTACCCGCAAGATTATGTGATATAACTTTTATGTTCATGCAATAAAAAGTTGTTATATAAAGTATAATTTATAATCAGTACATCTAAAGGGGTTGTGGGTGTGGCTAAATCACATGGTGATTTAACAGACAGGGCAGATTCAGGATTACAGAAGAGGGGGTGGGTTGTGATTAATTTCAAAAGGAATTATGATGATGTACATGTTGTATATATATATATATATATATATATATGTATACATGGGGGGGGGCAGCTTGCCCCTGGATCCAAATATGAAAGGTGTGTATAATCAAAATGATTTGCCATATATACACGCAAAAAACTGAGGTGCTAAATGTTGGGTGCTGAGTGAGATTCTGCACTTGAAGTGCCAAAATCAGCACTTGACGGGTTAACTTTAACAAGGAAACCGAAACGTGCTGAATATTTGAGTGCAGAAAACGAGTGCTATAACAATATGCAGCACTTACTGACTGCATAACCTGATCTGATTGGTCGGTTAGTATAATAGCTGTTACCTTGTGAATATTTGTTTTTGAATCAAATTCAGCTAAGAGATTCTTACATTCTTCATTCTCCAGGTCAATACCCAAGGCCTCAAAAGTCTGAATAACTTTGCTCCTTAAACTGTCAACAACATCAGTATTCAAAGCTGTTGCAGCAGATAACACTCTGTTTGTCATAGCATGGGTCATGTTGGTGTTTGATAAAAGAGAACCAATGAAAATGCAGCTGGTCTCACTATGAACATGACAGACAATGAAAGCGGACAAAATATACAGTTCCTCAGGTAGACAAAGGAACATCCCTTGACTGCTATTATGTAAAATGTGTAGAACAGGTGAATATGCATGTGACACCTGTTCTACACATTTGTACATAATAGCAGTGAAGGGATGTTCCTTTGTCTACCTAAGGAACTGTATATTTTGTCCGCTTTCATTGTCTGTCATATTCATAGTGTCTTGTACTGTCATTATGCATTGCTCCATCTTGTTCTTGTAGTAGGCCTATCATATCATCATCATCATCAAATGCACCATCTGCTGCAGGATTATGCACTTCACCAACAGCAACACCCAAATCAGCATCAACTAGACCCTCCATACCCTGTACAACTTCAGGTTCAGGTTCTTCTTGTGGATGTTGGTTTAATAAATGTTTCCTGTAAGAGTTGAAAGTGGTAAATGACGAAGGACATCCACCTTGACTACATACCAAATGTAGATGGGGCATGTCAAACAACGCATGAGTTAGCACTTGCACAAGGGCTATTCTGCTAGCACCCAAAAGAGAGCAAAACTTGGCACTTTAAGTACACAACAGTCAGCTCCTTTGGGTGCTAGCAAAGTAGCCCGGGTGCAAGTGCTAACTCAGCACTTCGAGTGCAGTCACTATGCGAGCTCCTAAAAAGTGCTAAAATTGAATCTTTAAGTGCTAAATTTAGCACAACAGTCAGCTCCTTTGGGTGCTAGCAAAGTAGCCCGGGTGCAAGTGCTAACTCAGCACTTCGAGTGCAGTCACTATGCGAGCTCCTAAAAAGTGCTAAAATTGAATCTTTAAGTGCTAAATTTAGCACTTTTTTTTTTAGTGTACATAGGGGCATTGTACCAACATGTATACATGTAACTGTGCTTTTCGGTGATTATATTCAGACAGATAACGATAACGATACATGGAGCAATGACGTATTCGATCCAACGTCTAAAGTTTATCCATAATAAAATAATTTTGACAAGAAGAGTGAAGTATGCACTCCTATTCACCCTTTTATCTCAGTGACACCGCCAGACCAATTGCAACATTCACCACCAGGCTCTCGATGGGTCTAGAAGGCTTAAATATACAGCCTTCCAGTATGACTGACCTTTACAGAAGTTGGAAACCACACGCCGGACAAATATAATGTTGGCTATCTCAGATCTTGGGTAATGTAACTCTTATTGTTGGACTCTACTGTCGGTTTGGTGTAGATGCAGGGCCATAGCTTGAGTACATCCATAGAAAAGGGTGGTTGAACGATCGGGGTGAGGTGGGGGCACCGGTCTTATGGCGAAAATGAAATACGAATTTACAAGACTATTTTTAACAAGGGGGAAGTTGCGGGAGGCAGTCCGTCTTCTTTGCTCGTTCTTTTCTCTTCTCCCTCCCCCATTTTCACGTGCCCCCCCCCCGCCCCCTCCTCCCTCATTTTCTCCATTTGGGGCACGTGCCCCCTCGTGCCCCCTGCATAGCTACGCAATCGTATCATTTCTAATAGGGTATCGGCTTCTTAGGGGCGATGACATTTTCAATGGAAAAGTTGTTTCTATATTCTGACAAGCGACGAAGATGATATGTTCTAGGCTGTTATACAAATCTCTTTTAAGTCGCCGAGTGTATGCATTAATATTAACATACATCACGAACATGCACTAATCCAATAAAACGCATTCTTTTATGCATCACAAAATGCGGCTTAGCTTTAATTCTACAAATGACAGAGCACCTTAAACGGATTACCATCATTTGGGAATTATGACAAATCAGAACATCTCTCGTATTTGTAAAGGGGAGGCTATTATTGACTTCAGTCTCGTATTCATGTTTTCTGTCAAAATATAATTCGCGTAATTGAGAGATGGATGAAAATAACCGATCAGCATATTGCATTTCTGTGACTCTATAAATATCAGTGGCGATGAAATAAGAAGGGAAAGATCTGCATTTATTACCCCTAACACGAAAGCACGGGGGAAGGAGAAAAGGTAGAAATGTCGGCTCGCGGATTCAGGAGGGGGGCACAAATATACCTCCTTTAAATTTTTGGAGGTAAATATTATGTTTACCACAAAATTATGCCCCTCAATTATAATCTCATTCCTTCCAACACGTCACCTGAAGACTAATAATCTTTCCTTCTTCTTATTCTTTTTTTTTCTTCTTCTTCTTCTCCCTCTTCTTTGTTTTTGTTATTCTTTTTTGTTCTTCCTAATCGGTAACCCGACACATGCTCCGCCGACGATTGCTCCGCCGACATTTACTCCGCAAAACGCGACAATTGCTCCGCGACATTTGCTCCGCGACATTTGCTCCGACGTCAAATGCTCCGCCGACAGTTGCTCCGCCGACAGTTGCTCCGCCGACAGTTGCTCCGCCGACAATTGCTCCGCCGACATATGCTCCGCCGACAATTGCTCCGCCGACAATTGCTCCGCCGACAATTGCTCCGCCGTCAATTGCTCCGCAAAACGCGACAATTGCTCCGCCGACATTTGCTCCGCCGACATTTGCTCCGCCTGAAGCGACACTTGCTCCGCCGACATTTGCTCCGCCGACAATTGCTCCGCCGACAATTGCTCCGCCTGAAGCGACAATTGCTCCGCCGACATTTGCTCCGCCGACATTTGCTCCACCGACATTGGGCGTTATTGTTCCAATTATCGATCGAATTTTAGACCGCTTTACGGTCCTCCCGTAAAGTATAAAAGACCCTTGCTTACAACAGTTTTTATCACCTGACGAAGTATTGCAGTAGCATACGAAACGTCGTGATCTTTTAGATTCCTTATTGACCACATTGCGAGACAAACGAATATCACTAGCGATATTATTTTCGATACTATATCCGCAATGAGTAATATATTTAGCATTAAGAATGTACTACATGATTGTATTACTTTACGTTTCAATTTCACGAGAGAAATAGAACTCGAGAGGGGGAGCAGAGAAGAAGTGATGGAAATGAAAGAAGACTAATAGCATGAGAGGAAAGAAAAGAGCAAAGAAGACAAGAAAACGGTGTAAACAGGAAAAGGAGGAGCATGGGAGAGAGAGAAAGAGAGAGAGAGAGATAGCCTTGAGCTTTGGATCAGCTAATGAGTAATACATGAAACAGATTTTGAGCGGAGTAATTATCTTTCGCTGGAGAACTTGCGTAAGGAGCTATAACTTTATTTTTTATTTTTTTAAATCAAACATTATGGGGAATAGCAAAAAACGGTTGTCTTCTTTGCTCTTTTCTTTCCTCTCATGTTATTAGTCTTCTTTCATTGAGGTAATTTCAGGTCTTACATATTGATGAGCTGTTTGAAATTAACTAGGAGGTATGCGCGTATTGGGGAATGTGGCTTGCTGCTCTACTTTAAAAAAAAAAAACTTCCCATGACATGTAATGAGTGTTTAGTGTACATTATGTGGGACGTACAGTGATAGATGGAAAGTTATTTCAGTATATTCAAAATGACTTTTAGGCAACTGCTTTTTCCTCACACATCATCAACATTCATTCATTTCATTTCATTTACATAATTTCATGAAATGCATTCAGAAAATGAAGTTGTACAGGGTATGGAGGGTCTAGTTGATGCTGATTTGGGTGTTGCTGTTGGTGAAGTGCATAATCCTGCAGCAGATGATGCATTTGATGATGATGATGATAGGATAGGCCTACTACAAGAACAAGATGGAGCAATGCATAATGACAGTACAAGACACTATGAATATGACAGACAATGAAAGCGGACAAAATATACAGTTCCTTAGGTAGACAAAGGAACATCCCTTCACTGCTATTATGTACAAATGTGTAGAACAGGTGTCACATGCATATTCACCTGTTCTACACATTTTACATAATAGCAGTCAAGGGATGTTCCTGTGTCTACCTGAGGAACTGTATATTTTGTCCGCTTTCATTGTCTGTCATGTTCATAGTGAGACCAGCTGCATTTTTCATTGGTTCTCTTTTATCAAACACCAACATGACCCATGCTATGACAAACAGAGTGTTATCTGCTGCAACAGCTTTGAATACTGATGTTGTTGACAGTTTAAGGAGCAAAGTTATTCAGACTTTTGAGGCCTTGGGTATTGACCTGGAGAATGAAGAATGTAAGAATCTCTTAGCTGAATTTGATTCAAAAACAAATATTCACAAGGTAACAGCTATTATACTAACCGACCAATCAGATCAGGTTATGCAGTCAGCACTCGATGTTAAGTGCTGCATATTGTTATAGCACTCGTTTTCTGCACTCAAATATTCAGCACGTTTCGGTTTCCTTGTTAAAGTTAACCCGTCAAGTGCTGATTTTGGCACTTCAAGTGCAGAATCTCACTCAGCACCCAACATTTAGCACCTCAGTTTTTTGCGTGTACCTATGTTGTACATAATCCTGGATCCACCCATGGTTATGTCTACGCTTTTAAGAGTCGCACGACGGAACATAGCAAGAACATGCTCGACATACACGTGCAAGTAGAATATTCATGAAATCAAGCAGGACAAAATAAAGTTGATTAAGTTATGGAATTGCCAAAGCAATGCGTACAAATTGAATGAGATTATTGGCAAAAAGAAACAAAAATCTTATCAGACTGCCTACCGATTTAGTATCTGGACATGCAGCAAAGTGAAAGGAAATAATACAAAAAACGGACTTACTGAAAACGCAAGAAAAAAATGTGTGTGCAGGGTAGGGCAAATTGGAACGAAAGAAGTCCAATTCCAGCATATACAACTTAAGTTTATGCACACTAATTTTTTCATTAAAGATTTATTTTAAACTTTTGTTTCTTGTTAATCAAACTGCGTCAAGAATCTTAAAACATGCTTTTAATTTTTAACAAGATTTCCTTCTTCTATGATTTTCTTCATATTGCTCCGATTGTCTCATTTTCGCTCGCTGGATCACTGCAGCACAAACATAGCTCGTTCGACGTCACTACCAAACTAGTCAATCAGCTGTCAATGACGTCATGTTGAATGCGGCGGCAAATATATTTTGTGAAATTATCGAGAAATGGACTATTTCTAATTGCAAACTAGTTTTATTTTTGGATGGAAAAGCAGCCATTGTTATCTTGTCATTTATTTAAGTCATCAGAATAGGGTAAGTTACTTCTCAGATGATTCAAGAGGTCCATTTTGTAGATAAATTTTCAATTTCTTAGAATGTTCCACTGTGTTGCAGGGTACCGGGTGTATGCCATTGGGTGTGATGTGTTCGCGCGCTATAAGTACTGGCCACCGTGCCGTCGGGTGTATTCTCGTACTGATGTAGGTGCAAAGCTAGAATGGCTACCAGGGGCGGCCGAGTGACTTCAAAAGTGGGGGGGCACCAACAAAAAAGGGCACTTTCTGGAAAAAAAGGGCACCTACATTGGGAAATCTCAAAGCGAAAATATACCATTTTTTAGACATTGGTATATACCCCTACATTGTGATTACATTATTAGGGATGATTTCATTATTTGTTTCTCTTCATACATCATACAAGATATCGCTTAAGCATCATACTGCACAGTTGGGTGTGATGTCTGAATATGCATTTACGAGCGAGCGAAGCGAGCGAGAACATTTTTAAAGATCTGTGAGGTCGCAGTGCGAAGAATTACATCTTATAAAGAGGAAAAAGCCAATCGTGATGGGGTTATATAAGCACATTCTCATAACGGAAGACTGTAAAGACCTTTGATAAGTAACATAATTATATCATCTTTAAATGCGAGCGAGCGCAGCGAGCGAACTTTGGGGGAAATTGCTCTTAGTCGCTTTAAATAAGGGGCACGTATTTAATGATTACATGAAAAGGGGGCAATTATCGAAAGGGATAAGAAAAGGAGCACGTGTCAAAGTACAAAGGATAATTATAAGAGGTGAAAATGAGGCATTTTTTCACCTGAAAAGAGGCACTTACCAGTGATGACTAAAAGAGGCGTTTACGAAAATGGGAAATAGGCATTTGTTGACGGAAAAGGGGCACCCATCAGATTTTGATAGGGGCATTTATAAGAGGTGAAAAGGGGATAGGTCCCTTATTAGAAAGGAAAAGGGGCACGTATCATTATAAAAAGGGGAATTATCAGAGGTGAAAAGGGACACTGACCAGATATGAAAAGGGGCACTCATGAAAATGTAAAAGGGGCACTTATAATAAAGGAAAATGTGCATTTGTTGAATGAGAAGGGGGCACCGTTCAGATTTTCAAAAGGGGCAGTTATGAGAAGGAGAGGGAGCTCTTTTTTTTTAATGGGGGCACTTATCATAAGGAAAAGGGGCACTTATTAGAAAGGGAAAGGGGTAGTTATGAGAAGGGGAAGGAGCTCTCTCTTTTTAATGGGGGCACTTATCATAAGGAAAAGGGGCACTTATTGGAAAATAAAATGGGGCACATGTTAAAATGAAAGGTGTGCTCATCCGAGTTTAAAAAAGGGGTAGTTATTAACAGGAGAAGGGGCACTTCTTACAAAGGAAAAAAAGGGGCAGTTGTCAAAGTAAAAGGAGCACCTCTCAGTTTGGAATAGGGCAATTATCAGAGGTGAAGGGGGCACTTATCAAAAGTGAAAAGGGGCACTTCTCGTACCTGAAAAGAGGCACTTACTAGAGATTAAAAATGGCACTTATTCAAGATAATTTCAAGATTTATGAGAATGGAAAATGGACACTTATTGCAAAAGAAAATGGGAACATGTCGAAGGAAAAGGGGCACGTTTCAAAAATAAAAAGGGCACTCGTCAGAGGTGAAAATGGGGAAGGGGCACGTTTACTAAGTAATAGGGGCACTTGTCAAAGTAAAAGGGGCACTTTTCCTATGTAAAAGGGGCACTTATTACAAAATAAAAGGGGCACTTTTCCTATGTAAAAAGGGGCACTTTTGGGGTATCTGAAAAAGTGGGGGGGCACTGTGCCCCCCCCCCCCCCTGCCCCCCCGGGAGAACCGCCTCTGATGGCTACCACGCCCATTTCCCTCTCTTATTATGCCTTTCTTAAGTTTCTGAACATTCCTTTCCTTCTCAATACTATAACTTTCACCTGCCTAAGTTATTCAAACCATACCGCCTCGCCACTTCCATTACGTAATCATTAAAAGGATCCGCATATACAACATTTTCCTGCTATAAGTTGTACCGCAGGGAAATAAAAATCTCCCTGGTATACCTTACAGTCCAAACGATAAATATGCGCCTTAAACGAAGCAGGCGACAATCGGCGTAGCAGACGACACTTGATAGTAATTTTGTATGTGAGATTGCTTTGCTAAATATAAATTACTTTGTTAATAAAAATCAACTAAAGTTTCTTTCACATATTTAAACCATCATTGATATTTAATAATTCATGAGTGAGTAAAAGAAACATACCAAACTATATAATGATATGAAATACTTGGTGGCAATTAGGGGAGTTTGACGTGATGACCGATTGCACCCCTCTGTTAATAACCGAATAGTTCATGGTGTGTCATGAATATTTATGTTTTTGCTTACCTCGGGGAAAATGTTTGCTTTTATTAAATGGAAAAATTACGGTGGGGGTTGGATGAAATGGACATAATGAACGAAGCAGAAGTGATCTATGATAATTCATGCTTCTTATCCTTCGTGTGCTTGACCTATAATCTTACAATCGCTTGGCAGACCGAGTCCAAAGTTCGACTTGTTTCACATGTGTATTATAGGCAATGACGAGCTTGCAATCTATTTTGAATAATTACGGTAGGTGAAATTTCAAAAGTCAATGAGACATTAGGGCTCTAATGAAAGGGATGGTGATAACGTACGTCGGGGTGGATGTGCTTTTTGTTTAAACAAAAAATGAATTTTGAACGATTACAAAAAAAAAACGTCCATAGGCTAACATGTTAGGCTGCTGACTCTGACGATAGGGGACGTTGTGAAATGAGACTAAACGGAGCCATATGTTTACTTTTGTTGTAACACTACCACGAATCTTTTTAATGATCAATCCACAGTTAAAAATGGTCACGACATCACATTTTGTATCAACACTCGTTGTACCCTGAAACAAAAATGTTCCTTTTTTGTTTTGAAAATCGTCATAAATATGTTTACTTATTAGTTCTGATAACCGACAAGAATCTTTTTTTGTATTTATTTATTGAAATATATTCATTCAGGATAAAGAGAATCAGATATACATGTACATTGTAGATACAAAATCTTGTTTGCATCATGGTCCTGAACAGAATAAAAATGTAGTACAAGGAAATATAAATAATGAATATCACCAAAGCTCACAAGCAAAGGTATGAACAGTATAAAACTAACATATTAGAATAATACGAATTAGAAGTAGCACAAAACAAAAAACAAAACGACAATGTAATAATTGGAAATAACAGCGGAAAAAACTTCAAGTCACTTTAATAAAAGGCATTAAAAGGCATCTATAATATGTTTTGGACAAAGCAGGAAAGGCAATCTCCATGAAATGATGATTGGGCGTGATTATTATTTCAAGAGAGTGTTTTACTAATTTATCAGTCTTTGACTAAAGTGCATTTTCATTAAAATGGTTTCGCTCATATCAATGCAATGGCGATGTTGCTGATAAATTAATAATTGTAAACTAGCTTTAAGCATCCGGGGATACATATACGAGACATGGTGATGGAGGAAATATTGCAATTATCTCTGATACGCCGGGATTCTTTCAGCCTTCATGTTTAAAAGATCCAACAATATCAGACTGATTGAATCACAGCTGAATTCATGTCCATGAGGATGGCGGCTCGTAATACCTCAGTCACACGAAAGATATTAAAATGATGGTGGCATTAAAAAGTCATGGCATATTTTCCCGTAAAATGCTCGCGAAACGTAGGATAAATTCGCGAGCTTTGATTTCATGGCCCTCTTCTTTGTGCATTATTGCATAATGCTGGCGCGCGCAGCACGTACATTCACAACATTACCGACTTAGATGGGTGAAATTTTGCGAAATGGGGAGAGAGGGGAACCAATGTTGCGGCCCATGAATACAATTTGTCATTTTTTCTTCTTTTTTTTATCGTAAATTTCGCGACAATCTTCATGACTTTTTAATGTAATATAAAGGGACATTTTCGCGAATTTTGATACAAATATTTCGAGAAAATAACCGTTAAATGCCACCATACCGGACCAAAAAAAACAGACCGAAAGAGACACTACAACACTTCTATAGGCCAAGAATCAGTAGGTATGGTTTGGTGTCGATTAATCTGGCGGTGTGACTGCGGTGTCACTCAAAATTCTCCATGAGTCGAAGGCCCGACAGACCATGAGGCCTCATTTTGTTTAATGTTTGTAAAAGACTGAGAAACGTGTGTTCATGGATAGGAAAAATAATGTAAGGAACAATTGACCTTCCGACATTTTTTTTAAAAATTTCATTTAATATGTATAGCGCTAACAGCAATAAAATCTTCCAATGAGATGGTATGAAGCGAAAATCATCGTACGTTTGAGATATAATTGATATCCTTTATTTACCTTGTAGGCGTTCTTCAAGCTGTTTTATTTTTGGGCACCAATTAGTACCATCGTCACGCAATTTACATCCCTTTCTAATCACAGTCTCCCTCTCTCTGTCTATATCTGTCTCTATCTGTCTCTCTCTCCCTATCTCTCTCGGCGTACATGTTTAATTATCTTTATCCCGCTCGTTTCATATTTCAATCTAACTCAAATCATTTTATTTCCATAACTCGATCAAAACATGTAAAAAATACTTACATGACATTAATGTCAAATGACACTTGTAATATAAGATCAAAAATTTAAGTTATTTGTAATTGTACAATATTAGGTGACAATAAGTAATCAAAACATTTTAGGCTGCATGATATGTAACCATAATATTATCATAAATTAAGTCGAATTTTAAAGGAAATTGGGAAATCCACTAAAAAGCAGAGCTTGACTGTATTTGTGTGGATTACTCCAAAAATATTAAAAGGAAAGTAAGAAAGAAAGAAAAACTGTTTCTTCATACTCATCTTCTTTTAACTACTTATTTCTCTATCCCTCTATCCTTCTTTTTCGAAATTTCGTTTATGTTAGGTTATAGTCTGCTGGCATAGCTTTGGCACGATAACCTTCCTAGTCTCTCTCTCTCTCTCTCTCTCCCTCTCTCTCTCTCTTTCTCTCTATCCCTCCCTCTCTATCTCTCTCTTTATATATACCCTCCCCTCTCTCTCTCTCCTTATTTCTCTTTCTTTATTTCTTCGTCCCTAAACTCTCATTAGCCCACTCGTTCTAGTTTTTCCTATTATCTATATGATGACCGAATTGCGTTTTGCTTAATTTATTATATTTAGGTCACAGTAAATGGACTCATGAGCGGTTATCAGTTTCAAGAGAAGGTTGAGTTCTGGGGAGAGGTGAAATATAATTTGTGAGCGTTATCATTGTTATTATGCAAGCGTGGTAGAACATCAAAGGAAAAATGTTCTCTGAAAAGCAAGGCTCTTCAAATGCCTTCATATTCTAAATATGACAATGGGAATATGATGGGAATATATAGGTCGATATAAAACAAATACTAAAAGAAGAACACATGCAACAACAACACCCAAAAAAAAGACTTTCAAAAGAAAAGAATTTTCTTCCCAACCATTTGGAGAGTTTCTGATAACGTGTATTTAAATTATGTGATCCCTTTCATTATAAAATATCTATCATGGTTCATATCAACCAGCTAGATACTGATTTAGCTGATTGAATAAATTGCTGTAACTCGATGTTCAATAGAAGCTCTATATATGTTTCTTAATCGCTTTTTACAACGTTGCCATTATTATTCTGACGTTTGAATGTTCAATGCAATTTATAAGATGATGACGTAGATCCTAATCAAAATAATGATTGGTTGAAAGCGTACACATGACCAGGCATTTATTTTGCCTAACGCGTAATTTGGATAATGACCGGTCGTTATCCAATGGTAATGACCGGTCATTATCAAAATTATGTTATAAAACAAATGAAACATAATCTTATAAAACAAATAATACACATCATACCTCGTGTGGATAATTCTTACTAATGCCCTCACTGCTGTGTATTATTTGTATAATAAACACATTGCCGTAGTACAGAGAAGACAGGGAGAGATAATTATAACAGAGTAGGGGTGTGAGAAAGGGAGAGAAGAGAGAGAGAGGAAAAAGCGAGGAGAGGGAGGAGACATGAGGAGCGAGAGGGAGAGAGAGAGAGAGAGAACGACAGGGACGAGGGAGAGGAAGAGGCATGGGGAGACAGAAGGCGAGAAAGGGAGAGAGAGTGTGTGATAGAGAGAAAGGGGAAGAGGGGAGAAAGTAGACGAATTCCTCCAACTTTAGAACAAAATCTACTCGACAATTCATTTTTTTTTCTCAAAGCAAAAATTTGTATGCACTAGTTATTTCTATACGTTCATGGTTATTTCTTTTAAAGACCGTCACCACTACTGGGCAAGAAGGGATTAGACCACACAGAGAGCCATCGAGGTCACTGTGACAGGTGGCTATCTCATTAACTCAGCTCTCATTTAACATAAGAAAAAAAGGATCATGGGGGACCAACAGGCACCGATTGGGGAAGTTTTCTATATAGAGGGAGCAAGTAGCTACAAGTATGGCAGTGTGCCTTTAAGCCATATAACTTTTAATCTTGTTGCTTATAGGACATCATTAAATGTTGTCTATTGAATAGACATACTTTTATCCTTATCACAAAGATAAGCCCTTGTCATTGTGAATTGTAAAATGTCAGAGTTTTTTAAAAGAAACTGTCATCCCTCTTTCGCTTCGGTAAATTTAATAACGACCTATATCTTACGTTTCATTCTTACGTATCATCTGAGCTAACGGATACGGTCTATCAAATTTTACGGAATTATACAAAAATTTGTCACGGTCTCGATGCTTCAACTCGATTTTAAATCGGTTATCTAGAGAGACAGTAATGGCTCAGAATTTGATGGGGTGCATATTGTATTCATTCATGTGCATAAATGGAAGAGCCCAAGGACGATTGAGAAATCAAACTCAGTGTCAATTTCAATACCGTTTTTAGCGTCCATGGAAATCAGGTCATGATTATGGAATATGACATTTTCATGTTCGAACATTTCAAAACATGACACCAAGGTTACCATGATTTGTCCATGCGATTATTTTGTATACGTAAGTTGTTTTATTGTTACTGGATTTTTGTTGTTTGTCTGTTTGCGTGTCACCATTGTGTGTGTGGGTGTGTGCGTATGTGAAAGTGTGTATGTGCGTGTGTGTGTCTCTCTCTCTATCTATCTATCTATACGTCTCTGTCTATATGGCTGTCCCTCTCTGTTTCTCTCTCTGTCTCTCTCTTTCTCTTTCTCCCTCCCCCCCTCTCTCTCTCTCTCTCTCTCTCACACACACACACACACACACACACATACACACACACACTTTAAAAAAATAATTTTGTTTTATTCCTCTAATTGTGTAATACAAACATACAATTGAATAAAATAAATAAACGTTTTCAATATAGATTGCTTATACATAAACATATTTAAACAAAAACTCATTTGCAGTATGAGCAAAAATTGAAAGTAAACTCAATGTACTTAAAACACACGCGCACACACACACATTGGTAATGATTTGTAATCCACTAAAATAGAAAAATATATTATTTATCACTACTTAAATTTCAGCTAGTAAAGTTTATTGTGTTGTTTTTTTCCAAACCATAAAGACAAAGATTCGTCTGTGTCTGTTCAATTAAATAGTGTGTGGACCACCGTCCCTTGACATTTTCTTTCTATGATCAATTTTCTACCAATCTTGACTTTTCTACTGTACAACGTTTACTAACTCTCCATTCCAATTTGTTTCTCTCTTCTCTTTATTATGCGCAAATAGTTTTCACCTCCTTTTGTTTGTAAGGAAGGAAATAATGGCCATCTCCATACGTCATGCATGTATCAAAATCTGTCGGGTGAAGTTTGCGCTTTGCTCATTGCTTTTACGTTTCACTATACCTTGAACCTAAATGCGATTAGAGAAAAGATGATTATTTTATTTTTCAGTCAAGCATGGATTTCGTCGACAAGAGCATTGTGCAAAGAGAGGTTAAGCCCGATTGAAATTGACGTTTATTTGCGATGGATTGTTGAATGGGAGAGATGTATAATATAATACAGAGAGAGAGAGAGCGAGGAAGAGAGACAGACAGAGAGAGGATATAGAGAGAGATAGACAGAGAGAGATGAAGAGGAAGAAGGAAAAGAGAAAGGAGCTTAACGCCTTAATGATCTTGTTTAATTCCTTCACTAAAAATAACCTTCACTAATAAATAGTCTTGGGTTGCCGATGAGCTCTTATAAATTCTCCAAAAGCGATTTTACAAGAACTAACAACAACAAAAAAACGCTTCACAACGGCTTTCGTCTGCCGGGAACCAAAACGGCGTTAACTCTGTCATTTCCATGTCAAAGTACATATTTATGCGCTTAACGTCTTTATGATTGTCAACATGCGCTATACTGTTGGAAATAATGCACATCTCTTTCTTTTTTTACATAAACTTTAAGTTTACTTTAATTTAAAAACATCGCTGCACCCTGAAGTTTTCCCTGTAGACATGATATACATTTGACTTATTCATTAAAAAAAATCTGGTATTCCTTCAACAGAACAGTAAATTTGCAAAGGAAACGATGTAGTCTTAAGAAAAATATTCATCAATGTTTCACCTTGCTTTCGGCTGATTCCTTGCTCTTTTTAATTTTCCTCTTTTTTTTCTGCCGATTATATTACCTTCCGCTTGCACAAGCCTTTTGTTGATATTCCAAAAGAAATTTATTTTCACTCTCTGTTCATACTTTATTTTCCTTGCAAGTTATATGTTATTCTTATAGTTTAAGGAAATGTCTTACTAGTTTCAAGGATCTTATTGAACACTTCCAGTGATATGACTTCGTAATAAAAGCTCAGCAATGTAATGATCTTAAAGGATTGCTCTAAATACAAAGGTGTTGCGGAGCCATAATAACACCAATACGTCCCTGTCGCTATCAACAACAACAAATGTGTGTGTGTGTCAGTCAACAAAAGAATTATGATGCTTCGAACTGTTCAACAATACCAGCCACAACAAACTTTGAAGAAATTTATCTGCACTTGCGTCTTTTTTGTAGCTATGATTTTATTTCTGTTTATTTGCTTTAAGTGGAATTCTTCCGACAACTCCCCGAGCTTTTATTTTAATGGGTCGCACAAATTATTTCTACCTCTCCCAATCTCGCGAAATTTCAACCAGCTAGCCAATGCCGGCGCGAGGCACGTATACGTAAATGAGAAACCCGATAGAAAGGATTCATTTTGCGAGATAGGGGTAGAAAGAGAGAGAGAGAGAGAGAGAGAGAGAGAGAATTGTGCGACCTATGAGATAAAAGTTTAAGAATTCATCCTAAATTTCGTGAAAATTTTTCGCGAAAATGGCTGTAAAATGCAACGTTATACATGTGTACGGTCTATTGTCGACCGGGTTGCTCCCGTCGGTGTGACTGGGATAGTTGTCACGGGAAATACAACGCTGGTTAAATCTCATCACTTTCTGTTTTAAGTTATCATCCCTCCATCCCCTGATAAGCAAGTACTGCACATTTTATAGGGGAAAGGTAAGTGTTTCATGAGTGTATTTTAGTTGTCTTTGTTCCCTGCACGTACGCATTATTTCTTGTAGCTATCCGATTACCTCCATAACGCGGCATGAAGTGTGAGAAGTGTTGTTTGAAATTGCTTTGTTTCCATTTATTGTTTTCATTTCTGTGTGTGTGCGTATGCGTGTGAGTGTGTGAGTTGCCTCGAAAGCAGGGAGATCTGGTGCGACGCGGTATGGTGCGTTGAACGCACCCTCTCGAGAAAAGCCCCCCCCCCCCCCCCTTGAGAAAAAAAATCATGTAAAAACACGTGATTTTTACCTTTTTAGGAAGTTGGCCCCCCCCCCCTGGCGCTCAAGGGGGAGAGTGCACATTTTTTTAATTTTCGAGGACCAAAAAAAAAAAAGTGCTAGTCTTGCATATCACCCGTTTACTAATTAAAATAACAACAAATAATATCAATTTCTTTCTATGTATGGAATTCATTTATTAATGTAAGGTATTTCATAACAGTCGTTATGTTAAAAACTAATCACCATTTTATTATTACTGCAGTGTGCCCCCTCTTTAAAAAAAAATCCGGAATGCGCCCCTTGTTTGATGGTTGTGTGAGGGGGAACAAGATGCTAGGTCACAAACAAACATATATTTTCCAAGGCTGAAGCTACCGGCAGATAACGATGATGCATGCTCCATATTGGCCGCTCTCCCTTTCCAAGTTCATCGGTAGTTGTTCAGCAATTTCGCGACACGAATATATTTTTAATAACGGAAGAATGAAAACAAAGAAAAACAAGCAATTTCCTTTACCAATACTGGAGAGCGTTCTTCCTTTTCAATATGTGTTTTTTTATTATTTGTGTTCACAATAGACCTCGTTTTTCAATGTTTGGTGTCTAAAAATGGTATAAATGGTTTAAATTGATCGGCGACCTTTTTCTTGATACTAAGAAAAAAGGTCGCCGCTCATTTTGAACCATTTTAATTTCCAATAAAGTTGTATTATTTTAGCTAACTGTATGCCTAGGGCACGTCGTGTTTAGTTCTTAATATGTTGTTTTTTCCCACGTTTTTTTTTATAAGGGATCATCTTTTGTTTTAAATAAATCTTAATGATTTGAAGAGAGTTAAATGGGCGAAGTAATAGGGGGCGAAGACAAATGATTACAATAAGGATAACAACAAAATAATTATGATAATATCAAAAGCAATAATAGTGATACAACTGACACTACTACTACTACTACTACTACTACTACTACTACTACTACTACTTCCACTACTCCTACTACTACTACTACTACTACTACTACTACTACTACTACTACTACCACTACTCCTACTACTACTACTACTACTACTACTACTACTACTACTACTTATACTACTACTATACGATTGCCATACTACTACTACTACTACTACTACTACTACTAGGCTACTACTACTACTACTACTATAATACTACTACAGAATACTTCTTCAAATTTTGAACCTTTTAAAACCCTATTTATAAACTACACGTACATGTATATCCAAAAATGTTGCAAAAAATACGATATCCTGAACCAACATTTTAAGGGGGCAAAGCGACCGAGCTATAGAAAAGTCTCGCATTTCAAACCCTTTAAGAAAAACCCAATTTGTAACGTAATTTGTCCTAAGTAGTTTCTTTCATCTTTTATATACCTCTTCCCCCTCCCCCTCTCTCTCTCTCTCTCTCTCTCTCTCTCTCTCCTATCTCTCTCTCTCTCTCCCCTCTCTTTCTCTGTACTTTTTCGCCTCCACACTTTGCACCCCTTCCAGCTCATTGACCCCCCCCCCCCCCCCACCCAAGAAGAAAAAAACTCTCTGCTAGCTAGGCTCTAACGGGAAATTGAAAGATGAATATTGTAAGCGTAATTTAATTGAGTTGCATCATGATTGTGTATCTCGATCCGAAGGTCATTATCAGATAATGTGTACGTGATACCGCTAGGGTCAGATCATTTTAATCAAACATTTTCAATCAAATCCTTTATTCATTACCACAAGCCCTTAAAGAGAAGGTAGAGGCACTGGTAATGGTGAACTCTACATGTAAATTGTTGGCTGTCTTATTTTTTTCATGTCCGTTTGAAAGAATATCACAGTATAAATCTGTCCCCAAATGGATCGCTCTTGAGTCTTTGAATGCTCTCATAATAGGCCATTTTCGTAATGTAATCAAATGTATTGCTCAGATCTTTGTTAGGTTGTGTCTCGTTACAAATTATTTCTTTCACCTGACTAAATTGTCACGAATAATTGTTTTTCAATATTCAGAATGGAAATCGCATACATTAGTGTTAATTGTTAGGTAGTACAAGCCATCATGTTTGTCCTACCTAGCATTAATGTATACGCAATTCGCATTCTGACTTTTGAAATACAATTTTTTTTTTGTAACAGGTGAACGAAATAATTTGGAAGATTTATGAAATGATTTATGCAATAAATTTGATAACATTACGGAAAAAGCCTGTTGAAATAGCCGAAAAGTTAATTTTAACTAAAATTATTCAAATGTCATGCATATTTTAAAAAATAAAGCCTGGACTAGGGTTAGGGCTAGGGTTTGTCTGATGCTTACGCCTGACATATCAACGAGTAATGCTTGTATACTGGATTCCAAGTATTGTAGCTCATTCAATAACAACATGTTAATGGAATACCTCGCCACGAGGTCCCCAAGAAAGAAACAGCCATAAATTAAATTAAATTAATATATGAGTAAACCTGTCTTTATTGCTTTCAGACATATTTGCCCGAATTCACAAAGGAGGTTTGTCGACAAACCGAGGTTTATGTACGTCATATGACGCGTTTTGACGCGTTTTTTTTTTTTACATACTTTGTTTGTGAAAACGCGTCGAAACGATTATGATGCACGAAACCAAGGTTTGTCGACAAACCTCCTTTGTGAATTTGGGCCATTATATCGCAACATACGTTATCCCAAGACCATAACTAACACATAGTACCTTTAAATTACAACAGCAGGGTTAACCGACCGCCATCAACATACTAATCATTAATGTACTTTGCAGTATTGACTAGAAAGCATGTCATTGGATATTTCATGTGATTAGTGAGCGTCTATCGAAAACCAATAACGCTCAAAGCGATGCATTTTCCGAAGTTCCCCCCTTTGGCTATGATGAATTACACGATTACAAGTCATTTCATTGAAAAGAAATAAGGAGACCTGTCGACAGTAATGGATCGGAACAGTATCAGAGATCATGATATTGTGAGTGGCGTAGCGGGTTTCAAGTCATTGGGCGTCGACGACCCCGGTGGAAGGGGGGCCGGGGGGGGGGGGGCAATATCTGAAAAGGCGGACGAAATGCGTATTCGACTAGAATTATGTCATCTTTCATTTAAAGAAAAAAATTGTAATTTTCTTGATATTTGACTCTCTCTGATCTACCTCTCCAACCTCCACCCCTATGTCTGCCTGTCTATCTGTTTATAAACTTGAAAACCTATCTAATGTCTGAATTCCTTAGTTAAGACGTAGGGTATTTCACAATCTGATGTAATTAACGTTGTTTAATTATATTTAATTATGTTAAATTATTTTTGTTCTCTGTAACTTTCTAAAGTTTAATCAGGGAGGTGTTTTAACTCAGCTGGTTTAATGTAATACCTTGTTAGGCGCCTTGAGCATCTCTTGGGGTGGATATATGTGCGCATTATAAATGTTGTTATTATTATATATATCTCACACTATCTCTCTTTTTCTCTCAACCACTCAATCCCTGATGAGGTGTTCCGTCATGTATGCTCTCGGCGACATTTGCTCCGGAGTATTTTTCGTCTAGGGTTGCTATTGGATAGGGTATTTTAGGTATTTTTTATATGCCCATATCTATAGCCCTTTAAAAAAGGCTTTGCGTTTATGGGCGCGTTTATCAAGGCTTGCCACTAGATATGTACATATCGTACCCCACTATCGAACCCCACTATCACACCCCACTATACGATCGTGATTTGCGGGATGTCGCGTTTATTGACTCTTCACGATTCACAATAAAGGCCTTGTGTCTGCCCAACTGTTTTGACCCGGGAAGCAGACAGTTTCTAGAAGGTCAACTTCACACACATGCTTGTACACAACACCTGGGTGGTCCTATTTGTATGTGAGGTTCAAAACAGCTTTGCGTTTATCGATCTCTCAGAAACGTGATTCTGGCTGTATGTCACATTCAAAACACACCTTTTGGAGCATGTGTCGTACAAGCCGCTTTCTACCCCTCTCTTCCTCTCCCTCTCTCAATTTTGTTTTTTCTCCGGCCTCTCTTTGATATGAAAACCCCCTCTGTACTAATTAAAACAAAAATATTATATCTTATGGAAAAAGAAGCCACCGCTTCTTGCAACCAATCATTTTGTATTTAACCACTTCATGAGACCAAGGAGATGTGATCACTTTGTATTTAACCAGCAATGGAGTGGGTTTTTAATCAGATCGAATAATAAGTTGTCGTATCTCGTTTCCGATCGGTTTCATGTCATAATCCTGCAACATGTGGGATGATTTGGTCACATGAGATGAAACGCATTATGGTACCTTATTTGTCGTCGTTATAGTACACCAAAGGTTTATAACAAAAAATTTAGAGGTGGGTTGAAATTAATCTGGTACTGAATTAGCCTACACGTTTACATAAGCACAGTGCACAGCAAGAGGTGAGAGACAAACAGACACAACTAATAATTGAAAGGGAGATCGAGAATGAGCGAGAGAGGGGGATAAAGAGAGTGAGTGAGAGAGAAAGAGAGAGAGAGAGAGAGAGGGAGAGGGTGCATGGAGAGGAAGAGGGGAGGGAGGTTTTAGGGGGTGGGGGCGAGCAAAGAGGGATGGGGTAGCGATCACAGGAGATTGGGAATGAGACTCTCTGTCAAAACTTGATTCTTGACATGCCAACCTACCAAGTCTACCAACAATGCAATACCTGAAGTATAACACAATACATTTTGCTCGCCTCTGATTTTGTTTTTTAAACAGCACCCCATTAACCATTATGCTTCTGTTTCTCGACCTTAAAGTAAAAAGACAGGGGGGGGAGAGAGAAACATGAAAGAAAAGAAAGAGGAACAAAAAGTCAAATGTTGAATGGAGGTGTGATTACCTCTCACGTGAAAAGATAAAGTTTCAAAACATCGTACGACTATAAAGTGTCCGATCTGCATCATTACAGCTCAACGGACGCGTTAAAGTCTTCCCTTGAGTGACGTAAACTCCATAAATTAGAAGTAAAATGCACTCATGTCTTGAAAAACGAAAAGAAATATATAAGATGAGGAGAGATACGTCCCAGCAAAATTGAGAGTTTCCTTTGAATTTCAAACGATCGGAATTAATGCAAGCATGTTGTGCGGTTAATGTTCGTGGCGTATTGTTGAAAGCCAATGTTTTATTAGAAGAGTATAATTTGATTGATTAGAATCTTATCATTGTTTTGGTATAAATTAGAGGCAAAATAAGTTTGAAGTTTCAAATGAGAAGAAACAAAATATCAGATAAGGAGCTGCATAAGAGCAAACTGCAGAGTTATCTGTGAATATCAAATGATTACAAAGATTGCAGGATTACTGCGAGGTAATGTACATGGTGGTTTGTTGAACGCCACAGTTTCATCATAAAAGAGATGCAGGCCTGAAGAGGATCTTCAGGGGGTGTTTCACAAAGATCCTAAGTCGAACTTAACTCAAAGTTGGACTTAAAAATTATGGAGAGCCATTTGTAGCCTTTAAACAAATATATTCAAAGGCAAAAACTCTAGTATTTTAGACTTTTTATTAATTCCACGTCAAGAACATGAAATCTCCTTGATGATAGCAAAATATGCATGATTTGAATCAACATTTTATACCTTTTAAAATAACTTGTACAAAATATTTTCATACATGCCAACGGCCTTTCATAATTGTTAAGTCCAACTTAGAGATAAGTTCAACTTAGGATCCTTGTGAAGCATCCTCCTGATTTTGTACGTATATTGTTCTGAAAAGTAATGAAACTGATAGCAATGAACCATCAATAGAGAGTTTTCATGGCCTACAGATAAAAACTTCTCATTTAATATTCCATTCACTTTCTATCATTTTTTTCTTTTTACTTATGTATAAAAAATGCGGGCATCTAAATTTCCAAACAAACTCTGATGGTGGTGGACCTTAAAAACAGTTTTATGACTTTCACATAATGACTTCGTGGTATTCATTTCATTCCCCAACTATTAAATCTTCCTTTTTTTAAACATAATATTCATTACTCAGGAAGTAATAAAACCTCAATTTTGTATCATATTATTATCGGTTTATCACGGCAGATGTCGTTAAATTTTATTGATAAGCCTTTTGACATTTATGCGTAAATAATGTTTTTGTCATGGGTTCTTTCTTTTATCTAACTTGGATTTTGATTTGAAGAGAAATTCTTTTTACGTCGGTTTGGAAGAATATCATTTTAGAACCTTTTCCGTAAAAACATTGCTGTTCAAATGCCCTTATAATTTAGCATTCGAAATTGTGTGCCTAACCACGATGTGTGCTTAGTTCCATATAGCTATTATTGAGTGCAGAGAGCATTTATCTTCAACAAGATTAAGTAATTTGTTTTATTATTTCCAAACCTACAATACACTACGATTCTTATCCGTAATTAACCTTTCCTAATTCCTTCCAGAATTTTGCTTTGAAGAGAAGTTTTAGTTCTGACAAAAAATATTCTGACAAGCAAAATTTTACAAAAATATCAGAAAAGGGTCATTAACTTAAAAGGAACGGCACAATCTTCGAGTTGTGTACGTAGCGTAAACCACTCGGGTTCCAAAAGGGGGCCTGGACCGAAAGTGCCCCTCCCCTCCCTAAATTTGCCAGTGCAACATATCACTATCACTGAACAAGGAGTTAATCACAATTAAGACTCTCATTCGAGAAATATCTTTCACATCATATCATAGCGATGACGATGGCAATTGTACGGTTCTATGGTCAATCACTCCCCCCCCCCCCCAATTCGAATAACAATTGACCGTCCTACTTAATTTTATCAAGTAAATAAATTGCTTCAATTTATGTAAGCATCAATTATTGGGGAAGTAGTATCAAGTAATTTTAATTTCAGCACAAACTACTCAAAAATATGTAAAAGTTTATGATTAACGTAAAATATGAGCTTTCAAAAAAAATTACATGACGTTTCAATACAAAGACAAAATCATATATTAATAATACATTAATACACTATGGAAAGCTTTGAAATATTTTCCACCATCTCAAATTTTATTCATTCAGTCATTGTTACATTGTTAGAAATATTCAGATATAATTTATACAGATTTGTTATTGGAATAAAAAAAATGATTCAACACATACACATTTCCTATGACTCACTTATAAAGCGAACTTGATAACATTTTTACTTGAACAAATTATTTCTCTTTGCACACTTTCCAGAGTAAAATTTTGCTCACACACATACACACGCAAATGAGAGTAGTTAAGTATAAGTGTGAACTCAACTGGCTCAAACAAAAAATATGTAATAATACAAAAAGTTAAAAAAGTTAAATTTTCTAAACCATGTCCACAATAAGGTAATACACCCCCCCCCCAAAAAAAAAAGGAGAGTTTAATAATAAATAAATAAATAAATATACAAAAGTACATTAATAAATAATAAATGAATAAATAATTTTTTTTTTTTTTTTTTTAATTGCTGAAAATATTAATCAAATAAATGAAATTTAAAAAAAAAATTACAGTATTTTAGAAATATAAAAGAGATATTACATGTCAAACTAGTTTGCTACAATCCTTGGTTTTGTTAGAGGACCGAACAGGTCTCGCTTTCCATCTTACAAATAGCATCAGAAGGATGCAAAATCATCACTTTTTCTTACAAAAAAAATGTTATATAATGGAGCCTCAAAATTTAACTGAGATGTAAGTATAAAATGTTAGCTCTATCAAAAACTAAGTAATTTCTAAAATACTCAAAGAAAAGTACATTATTAAACTCGGTGGTGTATCAATGGTTCGGTTACTGGAAATATATATATACAGTGATCAAAAATTTCTTTGGGAGGGGCACACACGCATGCCAGATTCTGGAGTAGACCATTCGTCTCTTTTCTATGGGAGAAGAATGATAACTAAATGAGCCTCAATTAAAAATAATGTAAATTATAGGCACATTGTAATTGACAAATTGCACAACTACAACAACAAAAAGCACCCTTAAAGCATTTAGTGATCTAAATCGTTTTTGGTAGCATTCATGGGGGAAAAGGGAGATTTTTTAATAATTATTTCCTTCTTTTCTAGCAAAATAAACATGATTACGAAACTTCACTTTTGTTTACTAAATCTTCCGTAATGAGCTTTCAGATAAAATATCTTCAAGAAGCCCATAACAACATCAGAATATAGAGCATTTTGCAACATTTTATTAAATTTTACAAAGTCAGCATATCACTGTAACTGAATAGAATAACAGAACATGTAATTACTGTACTACTAGACAGAGAAAAATAGCTTTGTATGGTAATATATAATCTACTAATGTTGGGTACCGGTAATACTTTCAGTCAATAATGAAATAAAATACTTTTTTTAAATATAAAATCCACATATTTAAATTCTGTTCTTTTTAAATGAAAGTTAAACCACTATCATGATTTAATATGAATGTAAATAATATATATGCACATATTTACTTCTCAATTTTTAATACACATGGTACAGATATGTTCAAATTTGTTATAGAAAAAAAATTTACTACTGAGAATAATCTCATAAGAAGATTAATTTTATCTCACAAGAAAGTGTGTATAGAAATGTTAAAGCTGACTCGTATAAATATGCAAGGCATTTTGACAATTTAGGATAATAGAAATAACATTCATAACTATTTATCATTAACAAAATACATACTGTATACATGACAGAGATTATGTACATCATACGTCACAACAATAAATAGAACACATAGATTTCATTTTTATTCAGTAATGACAACTATATAAAAATAACCTGTTTCATGTCACATGCAATGCAAAAACTCTTATTGCAAAAAAGGTCACAATTTGAAGAACAGGAAAACACTGGCCTGCTACTGTAAACGCGGAAATATTTGCGGTAAATACATTTTCGCGGATTGCGCCCTAAAGTCGGTGTCCGCGAATTTTAGAACCCGCGAAAATATAAACATGACTTCTTATGCGTGTATAAACATGACTTCTTATGCGTGTTCTGAACGGGCTGAATTTGGTGCAACGTGAATTTAAGAACCAGCAAATATTTGTTGGGGTTGCTCAGCGCGAAAAACTAATTGTGCGAAAATAACAGCGTTTACAGTAGTACCTTGATGTAACATATAACTAGTTTCTGATTTGGGTTAGCACATAAATGCTTTCCTGGTACATGCATATTCACTTTATCCACAAGTATGTCTATTTCATCCATTTTGAAAGGATGCTCATGGCTGGCACTGCAAAACTAATTTATGCAATATGTGTGTGTGTAATTGGGTTTTTACAGACGTGTATCGATCAGATATGATTACTTACGTCTGGGGACCGACCTTTAACGTCACCATACGAAAGACGCGACTCATTTTCGAACCTGAGTCCTCGGCTGAATCAGTTTGTAACTGCTACTGTAAGCTGGATTACAGGCACACGCCACAATGGCCCGGTAATGCAGTGTGGATTCTAGTCCAGAATCAGGCCGGTTCTGATTCAAGCTGCCAAAGATGGCGTTATCAACAAACTCGTAATTATGCTCACCAGCCCAGCCCGAGAGATCAAAATCAAATAGGCCAGATTCTGGACTATGTGGATACCAGCAAAACACCTTTAGTCTGTGCAGATGGTTTTAGACCAATATGCTTCAGTATTTTTTAAAGTCTTCAAGGTAGCCATGTCTTGAAATTTGATATAAACGATACATGAATATCTACACAACACACATACATGCATATGCACCTTGACACTTGCATGCAAAATGGTTTACGCACGTTGGAGTACCGATGCAGGCCAACAAGGGATCAAAGTAGTTTTGAAGTGTTCGTATCGATGCGTGGTAGGTGAAAAATGCATGCCAGATTTTTGAAATTTTCAAAACTTTATCATGATGTGATCTTTGGGCCACTTTCCTGAACAATTTGTGAACTATAGCTTAGTTAAGGACACACCTCTTTGGTGCCATTCTACATATAAAGGCTTTTTAGTGATCTTCAGGGCCATTTTCCTGAACAATATGTGAACTTTAGTTAAAATACGACACACCTCTTTGGTACAATTCTACATATAATTGGGTTTTTTCTCTGTAAAAGAAAATATAACACATTACACAAGAATATAACTACATGCTATGCTGTAAGATAATCTTGAGTTCCAACAATGATGGGATATACAAAATTATCGCAGACTCAAAGGAAAGTGTCATGGATCTAATCATTGCAACGTTACAAGAGGACATCTATGCAAATTAAAGATGTCTATCCCTTATCAACCATCTCCCTCCACCTCATATAAATACAATACCATGTTACATAATACATTCCCACTACCATTTCATATTACAACCATTTATAAAAAAAAATCCAAATAACCTTTTTCCAAAATATACAAATTCTCTTTGATATTATATAAAAATAATGAAAAACAATCAGGAAGTCTACAACTTTGAAGATGAAGCTGTACGAGCAGAAACTTTCAGACATTGAATCAAAGATGTAAACGGCAGGCAATGTAACTGCGAGAAACTTTTGAAAAGTTCACTTTCATGTCAATTGTGCTTCAGCTATTTCCAAATCATTAAAATGTTTTGTCCACGAACCACTCACAGAACTCGTAAAAGTTTCTGGTTTGAACCCGTTGATTACTGAATTGTATAGGTCCCATAGGCTTAACCCTATTTAGCCCGGGGGAGGGGGGCTTGAGAAGCCCCCCCCCTCGACATTTTTCGCGATAATTTTTTAACGCAAGAAAATCTTGCACTGAAATTTTGTGACTTTTTTCTTTCGAGTCTTGCGCAACTTTTGAAAGAAATTTTTCGAAAATCAGACCTACCATTACAAAGTCACGTGTCCTTTTGTCTTCGCATGTCAGCCCGAAAATCGCTCATTTTTGTGATTTGTGTACAAAACATATGGAAATCTCATTTTTCAAATAAAGAGGTAAAACATTGGTTATTTGGTCTTGTTTAGATTTTAGGTGTTTATTTTGGGGTCAAAATAGTTGAATTATAGTTGGAAATGAAATAAAACAACAAAAACAATAAAATACATAAGTTAAAAAAACAAAGAAATACATAAGAAAATATCAAAACAATAGATAACATAAGGAATAACCCTGGTTTTTCAAATTTTTGTGTTGTATTATTATTCCAAATGGTCTAATAAATATATGTAGTGAGAAAGAATGCTTAAATATGAATAATGTCTGATTTATGGGCAAAAATGTGAATTTAATGACCTTATTTGCATAAATTACCATAAATATGCAAATGAGTGAATTTTTCAAAAAAATTGAAATTATCATAGTATTCTATACACTTCACTTGACATGTATGCAAATTTTCGCGGCGATCGGGCGTTTCACGGCCGAGATCATAGGGGGGGGCCTGAGAAGCCCCCCCCGGGCTATGCAGTTTCAAAATAGCCCGGGCTAAATAGGGTTAATACAGGGATCACCAGGTTCCCGTAAGCAAAGGGTTAATAGCATGATGGACAATCACACAGAGTTGATGCTTACGTTGTATATCTTATTGTGGGGGCTTGAGGTATATCCAACAGGGGGCCAGGAGGGGTCGTTGGTGAGGTCGGCTTCTACCAGCTTGTAGCGGTTCTTGGGCCCCTTCTTGCATCGCAGTGGGCGGATGACACGTTTGAGGGCCGGTAGGTCGACCACACAAGACTGAATAACAGGAGAAAATAAACAAACAAATCATTAACCAACGTTTACAGGAAAAATGTACGGTATTTGAAATTTCCATACATCTTTAAAAATAAAGGGCTGGGTTATTTTCATGGTCTCTCTCAGCAAGGGAGGGGGAGATTCCGTCCTTTCTCCTTTGATCTCTTTCTTTCCTATTCTCTCCATCCCATATCCATAGTTATATTATAAAGTAAACGGATATTAAAGAGCACAAGAGTGCCAAATATTTTAGGGTAAACTCCCTCCTCCCTCCCACCCTGTCCCTCCCTCCCTCCCTCTCTCCCTCCCACCCTGTCCCTCCCTCCCTCCCTCCCTCCCTATCTCTTTCCCTCTCATCATCCCCCACTCCTTCCCTCCCCTTGTCCTTCCTCCTTTCCTCCTCCTCCCTCCCTCTTTCTCTCTCTCCTTCCCCCACTCCTTACCTACCTCCGTCATTCCTCCTTCCCTCTCCCTCTCTCCCTCCCTCTTTCCCTCTCTCCTCCCTCTGTCCCTCCCTCTTTCCCTCTCTCCTCCCTCCCTCCCTCTTTCCTCCGTCCTCCCTCCCTCCCTCCCTCTATCTCTCTCAATTCCTCACCTCCATAATAAAAGCAAACAGAGCATTGAAGAGCACTAGAGCTGCGATGATGAGAGTAAACTGAAGGCTGACAGGAGCAATCTGCTTCAACTGAAGGAAGTTTGTGAAGATCGACCACTGAACTGGTAAGAACAGCATCACCACAGTTGTGGATACTAAGACGATGAGCGCGATCAGGAACAGGACTGTCGAAACAAGATAAATGAACATAAATTAAGGACATACTCTTCCCTGTTTTCATGTGTATTACATGTACGTCATAGGTAACATAGATGTACACTGGATTTCTTGACAATACTATCTCAGGGTCGTTCTTATATAGCGCTTTTCAGGACCGCAGACCCTCTCAAAGCGCTTTACAGATATATATTATTATTATATATGTCCTCTACTTTATAATCATTCACGTTTTATGAAGGATTGTAGAGATATTCTCAGCTGCTTTCATCGATGATACAA
The DNA here is from genome assembly GCA_035222895.1 of Strongylocentrotus droebachiensis. Taxonomy (NCBI): domain Eukaryota; kingdom Metazoa; phylum Echinodermata; class Echinoidea; order Camarodonta; family Strongylocentrotidae; genus Strongylocentrotus; species Strongylocentrotus droebachiensis. The sequence continues at coordinate 160,194 of JAVYIG010000098.1, forward strand.
AATAAAATTTTGCTCACCGTTGGTCCAGATTGGAAGACGATAGGGCTTTCCCTTGGAGAAGGCGGCTGCCAGGGTGATGTACTGGAATGACGAGATGAGGAATATCACAGAGTTCTCGTAACACAGGATGTTGTCATCTGGGTTGTGACTAGGTGTCAGTGGTGTGAACCTACCGATGAGACAACATCAATTTTTCAAATTATTATGTTGATCACTGTAAATGATGATGATGATGATTCACTGCATTTGTATTGCGCCATTTATCTGTTAAAAAAATATTTAAAGGCGCAAGCTCCTCCCATAAAGTTAGCATTTAAATGTTTGAAGGAAGATGTGAGTCTTAAGTGAAGCTTTGAAGTGGTCCAGGTTGTCAATTTCGTGAATAAATGATAGGAGGGAGTTCCACAGACGAGGAGCAATAGAGGAAAATGCCCGGTCTCCATATCCCTTGAGATGAGTAATGGGCATTTGGAAAGTAAGGCCAGAAGAGCATTTATCATTTCTCACATGACAAAACAATTTCCCTGATCCAAAGTGCATGTACATATAAGTCAAGGGCTTGCTACATGGAAAAGTGTGCAAGATGAAATAGAAAACTAGATGGAACTTCGACTGCGTGCAGTCGAAAATGATGCCTCCGTCATAAAGCAATTTTACAAACCAAAACAGAAGAAATTTTTCAAATTCATGCTCAATTGTAATCCATTAACAGGTTCGCAGAATATCGTGATTACAAGCAATTTCTCATATATGACCCTTTGATCTTTGACCTCATGACCCTAAAATCTACTCAGTTCATTGGCTCTGCAAGATGTCCTGAGTTAAAGAGTAATCCATCTGTCAGTTCTAATGAGAATGCGTTCACAAGCTATTTTTGCATACATAATGAGCCCATGACCTTTGACCTTTGACCTCATGACCCAAGAATCTACTCAGTTCATTGGCTCTGCAAGATATATACATGACCAAAGTTTGGCAGGAATCCATCAATCGGTTCTTGAGATAACGCGATCACAGCCTGTTTTTGCATACATAATGAGCCCTGTGACCTATGACCTTTGACCTCATGACCCCAAAATCTAATCAGTTCATCGGCTCTGCAAGATACATACATGACCAAAATTTGGCAGGAATCCATGAATCGGTTCTTCATATAACGCGATCACAAGCTGTTTTTGCATACATAATGAGCCCTGTGACCTTTGACCTTTGACCTCATGACCCCAAAATCTAATCAGTTCATCGGCTCTGCAAGATTCATACATGACCAAAGTTTGGCAGGAATCCATTAATCGGTTCTTCAGATAACGCGATCACAAGAACGGGACGTACGTAAGGACGGACGGACAACCCGAAAACATAATGCCTCCGGCTACTTCGTAACGGAGGCATAAAAAATACATCTTGCTATCACTAGTATTTGTGTTTACCTGTATCTTTCTTTATTTCTCTTTCTATTTCCTTTTCTCTCTCTCTTTGTATATCTCCCTCCCTCTTCTTCATTATCTCTGCCTCAACATCACACTACCCCCACCCCCCCCCCCCCTCCTTCTCTGTCTCTCTATCTCTCTCTATCTCTTTCTGTCTCTCTCATTCTCTCTCTCTCTCTTTTGCTCTCTCTCTATATATATATCACTTTCTCTTCCTTCCCTCCTCCCTCCCTACCTCCACCCCACCCCCACCCCCTCCCTCCACCCTCCCCACCCCTCCCTTTCATTCTCGTTTGCTATGTTCCTTCTTTCCACCATCAATTCTGCAGCACATTTACACCAATCTTTTAAGAAGAAAAAAAAGAAGAATATACAGTCAAACCTGTCTATAGCGACCACGCAAGGGAAACACAAAAAGTGGTCTTTGTAGACAAGTTCCTTTAGTACATGTTTCAATGAGAAACCATTTTCAAGGGAAACAAAAAATGTGCTTGTTGTAGACAGATGGTCTTTGTAGACAGGTGGTCACTAAAGCAGGTTTGACTGTACTTACCATGGCTGCGTGTAGAGATGTGAAACCATTTTCAAGGGAAACAAAAAATGTGCTTGTTGTAAACAGATGGTCTTTGTAGACAGGTGGTCACTAAAGCAGGTTTGACTATACTTACCATGGCTGTGTGTAGAGAAGAAAGTATCCCGTCGTCTGTACAGCTGCCACCACCAGTATCTCAGATAAGATTGAGACGAGGATGGTTGGGTTGGTGATGCTCCCTGGGGGACGTTGCTTCACTAGCTTGGGGTACGCCTCATTTCTTCCCACTGAAAAAAATAGAAATGTTTATTTATTATTTACAAAGGATTTTGTTTAGATACTGAAGATATGAAAACGACCCCCCCCCCCCCCCCCCACTTGTGTCACAAGTTTGGAATATGCTTCATCCCCCCCCCCCCCCACCCCCTCCCGCACTGAAAAATAGACTTGATATAGTCATAGATATTGTTTATAGGTGACCAATCTTTAAACAAAAATATTATTATTATATTTATTGTCTGAAGATATCCTCCCCCCCCCCCCCAATTTGCATCATAATTTTGGAATATGCCTCATTCCTTCTCACTGAAAAATATTAATGTTACAATACCATTTAGACATGTCCAATCACAAAAATAACAGTTTCATTTATCGTCTGGAGACAAAATAAAATTATAAAAAAATTATAAATTGATTAATAAATAAAAGAGATATTCAAATTGTTAAACCCATTTCTCTGCCACTAGAATACGTGAACAATAACCCTATTAACTTTCAATAGTCAATTAAGAAGTTTTAAATATGTGTTCATAGTTAGGTTTAGTTGCGAATATCTGTCTGGTCTATAGGAGCAACCTTCACAATGAACCTATTTCTACTTCAGGACAAAATGAATGGTTCAGTGGTAGAGGAGTGATCTCTTAACCGGGAGATTATGGGTTCAAAACCAAGTCAATATACAAGCACCCTTTGGTAAGGCCAGGGGTGAAAGTGAGCACTAAAAAAAAAAAATCAACTACCCCTCCCTTTGAGTAAAAAAAAAAAAAGGGATTCAGGAAAAAACATTTCCTGCCTTTAGAGGAAGAAAATTGGGAAAAATCTGGAAAATAAGGGAAAAGTCAGGGAAAAGGGGTAAAATCTTTTTAATCAGGTAATTATCAGACCTGGGTAAAGCATAAATCCTCATTACCCCCTCCCTCAGAGAGGATTTAAATCTGTTTGTAACCTGCTTCCTTACTTAAAAGCATAAATGCACTTTATTAACAGTCAGTTATAACAAACAAACAAACCAACCAACCATCCAACTAAATACGAAAGACCTGGTAAAAAACTTACTGAGGACAGCGACTGTGGTGGTGATGACTAGATCCACATACAAGAACTGCCAGTCACCAAGGTTAGAATCAATCTAACAAGAATAGAGCAGTAAAATTGCTTGATAAATATCAATTGAAAACCATATTACAGTTAAACGGGCTGCAGCATGGTGATACCTGGTTAATGCTGTCTACGACTTCTTTTGGACAACTGCATGCAAACGAATGGACTTGATTATAGCGGTCAGCGCACGCTAGCGTTTGCGAAACAGACTAAGTTCTCCTTATGCTTTGGTTTTGCATATGTTGCACCATGGACAACCATGGTTTCACGCACGTGAATACTGTGGTCGCGTCGTCTGTAGTCGTATTATATCCGATTGACTCGAGTCAATCCATTGGAAAGACACATAGTCTCGTCATGCTACAGCCCCTTTAAGAGATGGATCATATGGAAGATACATTATGACAAATACAGAGGTGATATACGGTACATTCATTCTTCTAAGAATATCATAACGATTAAATAATACAAAAAAGAGTTATGATGCATACACTATAAAAGAGTATATATATATATATAGAGAATGAGAGAGAAGGGGGTGAAAAAGAAGAGAGAGAGAGGGGAAAGAAAAGGAGAAAGAGGAAAGAGAGAGGGGGAGAAAGGGAGAGAAAGAAAAAGTAAAGAAAGAGAGGGTGGAGAAAGAGAGAGAGAGGGGCAAGAAAAGGATAAAGAGGGAAGAGAGGATAGGGTAAGAGAAAGAGAGAGGGGGAGAAAGGGAGAAAAAGAGAAAGTAAAGAAAGAGAGAGTGGAGAAAGAGAGAGAGAGGGGCAAGAAAAGGAGAAAGAGGGAAGAGAGGATAGGGTAAGAGAAAGAGAGAGTTAGGGAGAAAGAAAGAAAAAGAAAAGAAAGAGAGACAGAGGAAAAAGAGGAAAAAGAGGATATCGGAGGAAAGTGAACGAGAGACAAACGGAGACAGAGACAGCATAAGATAGGGAGAGGTGAGAGTGAGTGAGAGATGGAGAGATAAAATCAATGTAAAAACATGGCTGGAGGCATCGTCTAGCATTGACAATGTGCAAACAATCCGAAGCCCTCTTTGACATATTATATACAGACATCGCACTATTGCAAACCAATTTTTCCTGAGCTGCACTGAGCTCGAGCTCTGAGAAGGTGAGAATCACCTAGCCACTTTGACATACACATGCTTGTGATATTGCTATTTCTTAGCTTTGCTCTACCCTCAAATATGTGCAGATAAACATAAGCCCTGTCTGACATATTATACACAAATATTAGTTTACTGTTAAAGTAACATTGTTGAAAGTCGCTGAAAAAAATGCCTAATTTGTGTATGAAAATTTATTTATCATATTTCTTCTACTGTACTAACCCTCCGATATGCAAAATATCCTGAAAGAATGCTCAAACCACAAAGAGATTTTTGATTTTCTTTGAAGGCATCATTGTGCCACACCCTATAACCGTAAATTCTCCCAACCATTTTTGAATTTTTCCCAACCGTTTTTCCATGAAAATAAGACATAAGACAGGCTTTTAATAATCTTTCAACACTTAAATGTTTGGAATGGTATAGAGCCAATTCATTGCTTTGTGACAATTTACATTCACCTAAAATGTAATTAAATTGTAATAATATAGTCAGGAGAATTAAGGAATCAATCAGATCAGTTTTTTTCCAATTGTTATCATTAATAATGGTCCGTTTTCACTCAAGCTTTCAGATTATCTTTAATTATACATCTAACATTGAAGTCACTACCTTAGCATCCTTTTCTCTCATCTGAACAATGTTACCAAGTCCCTTTAATGAAATTTTCACACATGTAGCTGTCATCCAATTATTACATGAAAATGGCAACAAATCAGTGACCTTGCTGCAAGGCCCTGCTTATTTTGAAGTACAGTCTTAAAAGTACCCAAATCCATCTTGGTTTCTCATAATTTTAGTAGATGAAGAGCAAGATAATGGCAAAATTCTTAACAGCTGTCAAACTTACTCCTTTTAGAGTGGTATCTAATAAGGATACCCGACATGAGGGACTATTGAAATCCCCTCCTTGCCTTCCAAATCACTATTTACTTTCCCATGTTCTGTAATCCATGAAAAGCCTGAACATAGTGACATTTACGTCTACAGCGTTTCATGACTTGCGCATATATTGAATAGATAAACATGTTGTACTATGTATTTCATCACTGCACCGTGAGTTACATTGTTCATATTTCACTTTAAAATTTCAGTTTGCATGTCATCCTAACAAAATCAAAAACAAATGCACTGCTGCTTATTAAACCTGTCTTAGCATACATGTAGAAGATCGTAAATTCTAGTTGCAAAAAGATGTTTTTCATAACTCACCCAGTAAAGTAACATGACTGACGTGAACTGAATGACGCTGTAGAGAGCCATGTACTTAAACACACCAAAGGAGGTCATCAGAGCTGCTCTTCCCTCTCTGCAGACAAAAAAGATAATGAAAGGAGAAAATGACAATGTCGCCAAAAATTGTTCATACAAATATCTTCAAGTTCTATAATCCTGAGCCATTAGTCTATAAGTACCACTCTCGAGGAGGGGGAAGGGAGGAGGAGGAGGAGGAAGGAAAGTCGTATAATCTTGAGGCATTAATATATAAGTATCACTCTCAACCCAGATGCAGAATGAGGGAAAATGGTAGGATTTTTCATGATTCCCTGGGCGAAAGCTGAGATGGCAATTTTAAAAGCACTTTGGAAGTGCATTTGGATATTATATCATAGTGGAATATGCTCTTGAGCAGATTATCATCATCATCATCATCATCATAATCACCATCAATGAAAAAGTAGTAGAAGGAGAAAGAGGGGAAGGAAGGGAGGAGGGGAATTGAGGAGGGAAAGGGAGGAGGAAGCCTCTGCCTCGGAGAGAGATATCCCAGCCTCATCATCATCATCATCATCATCATCATCATCATCATCCTCATCCTCATCCTCCTCCTCCTCATCATCATCATCATCATCATCATCATCATCATCCTCATCCTCATCCTCATCATCATCATCATCATTGTCAACAACCTCTACTCCATACCTGATGACGTTAGGCACACAGGATATATCAGGCACCATCGAGGTGAATGGGGACGCAACGGAAGCTTCTGCCTCTGAGAGGGATATTCCTGCATGGGCCATCTTCAACGCTCCACAATCGTTGGCTCCATCACCACACATTCCTACGCAGTACCTGTACAATTCAATTCAATTCAATTATTTATTTTCATTCTATACAGATAAAGATTGATAACAAGGAAAAAACAAAGGAAAGGAGCAAACAAAATTTTATGGAAATGTGGGGTTAACAAAAAGGGCAATTAGCCTTATGAACGTCAACCCCTTCAAAATATACACTGTATTGTTGAGAAAAAAAAAAAAGGAAAAGAAAAGCAGAGAAAACCTAAACACCAATACCAAAGGGGGAAAAAGGAAGGAGAAGGGAAGGGGAGGGGGAATACATTACAAAGTGCATTAAAGGGACCGTGACATCATTTATTTTGAGATTGAATACAATGATAAAAGATGGGATTTATAACCACACCAATCAAATAAATCAATCCAACTTTAGTTTTAAATGGAGAGATTCTGTGCCATGAAAATTTTGGATTCTTCGTTAATATCGCTAATCTTGTTGCCTTTAAGAAATTGCACACATTTTGTGTTGTGTAATATAAATTAATTTTACTTTAAATGTTAATCAGTGTTGGTTAAATGACTGGCACATAGTGCCACTCCTGAAATACTCAGGATTTGAAATGAAGTGTTTATCCAACCGTAAAACAAAATAATAGCTACATGTATTCTCTATTTCAAGACCATAGGGGTGCAACTCTATATATTAAAGGTGTTTGAGCGAACGACCCTGTCTCTCAAAACAGAAAGTATTTGGTTTCTTGTAATGCTCTTTAATTTCCTTTAAAGAGATTGAAGAGAATCAAATACTTACCCCAAACTTTGCAAGGCTTCAACAAGTTTTGTCTTTTGATCTGGGGACATGCGAGCATAAACTGTTCCCCTTTGAACAATCTATGTGGCAAAAGCAAACGAAAAATGCATCTGAAAACTGCAGGACAAGCACAAATTTCTTCACAAGAGATACTAAATGATATGTCAGGCTACCCTTTGAATACAACTGTAAATGTGTTATATTATTTGAACAAATATTGTCTTTTAAGAACCTTACTCCATTCATATCAATAGATCCTTTGATAATAATATTGACATTTCAACAAAATCATATATAAAAATATTGGGTGCTCAATTCTACATTCAGAAATTCTGACAGTTAATTTCTGGCTCATATGAAATATTCATGAAGGCGAACTACAACTTAGACCCGGTTTCACTTCGTCCACTCATTAATGGAGCTCAACGTGTCAACATGTAGGTCCCATCATATTTCTCTTAGTTAAATTCGTACTCCATATTAGCCACTTATCTTTGTTATTTATTATGTATTATTAAAAAACAATTTTGTACTTTATTTGAAATGTATATGTAACATGATAAATATGAAAATAAATGAAATGAAAATGAAACATCTTCATTTCATACAATTCATATAAATCTAAAACACTATGATTTCATAGCCATGTAAATAGAAAATGGGATACAGATTTCATGATGATTTGATTTGTGTTTATATGCAACTTGGTACAGAATGATGGTATCTTTTTAAAGGATGAAGAGAGTGGGAAGAGCCACTCCATATTGAAATGTGCATCTTCTTTTTATATCTTCATGTATCAAATTGAAATCCAACTATCACATACATCTGTGAATCTTGATGTACACCCCCTCTTTCTTACTTTTTTTTTCTCTCTCTCTCTCTTTTTTACCTATATTTTTTCCGCCATATTTGTATTATTATGTATCCATTGAGGGTAGTCATGCTATTAAGCTTTGCTTACTTTGTCAACCCTCCTGTTTGATGTTTTCGATTAGTTACAACCAGCCTTACTTTATTCTACATATACTCATTTGTCATGTGTAAGATTTGCAATGATTTGTTAAATTTTGTTTTTTGTTATACATGTGTAAAACTGCAAAAGAAAAAGAAAATCAAACAGAAATAAATAAATCAAATCAAATCAAATTAAATACGGAACCCACCTTGTCCATGAGGTCTGGGAAATGGCTCTTGAGAACAGCAAACGATTTGCCAGCGACCGCAAAGTGATACTTCTCATGCTCTAGCCCGATTGCAAAGTCTTCTTGGTAAGACTGAAAGGTGAAATAAAGCAGGAAAGAGATGAAATTCAAAGTTTAAAGTCAGAAAAATCATGATTTTTTTAGGACTGCAACTTTAAGACTTGGAAAATTCCCTTGGTCAATATATACAGGTTTGTCTACATCTTCTTTGCATGTTGGTCCTATGTTTTCTCCAGTGACAATTGCTCCGGCATTCGTTTCCTCAAAATTATAGGGTTAGGGTTACGATTAAGCTTTAGATTAGGTTTAGGGTTAGCGATCGTGTTAAGAGTCAGGGATATTGTTGTGTCTGGGGTCAAAGTTAGAAATTCAGTTACGGTAGGACATTTTTGCAGAGCACTAGACCAGTTTACTTACTAACATTTTCAAATTTTATGCATAGTTTTTAAACAAAGGTTGTTCTTGACAACCTGGAAGCTTGCTTAAGGCTTGCCCACGGCTTGCCCACATAGCAACATGTAATGTATGCAAACTGGATTCCAAGTATTGGAGTTCATTCATTAATAAGAGGTTAATGGAATAACTCGTCACTAGGCCCCCAGGGAAAGAAACATCCATGAATTTGAATCTATTATTGTCGCAGGAAGAAGTGCCATAGAACCTCTTTCCACTTACTTCTGAATTAGATGAAAGGCACTCTGAGTTTCTATCGGGCATGGTGTCGTAGCTCCACTCGATTCGGGCAGGCAGGTCAGCTTGGGGAGGATGGGCATTGATGACGATGACCTTTGACTTACGACCTACCATCCCACAATCCCTTGCCACGCTGATAGCGGTCAGCATGTTGTCACCTGTTTTGGGAAGCATCAAAATCAAATTTTATTTGATATGCTTTCACATGATTATTTCATGCAATTCAGTCTTAGGGCTGCCATGTGGGATCCAATGAATACTTTTAAAATCTAATTCAATAAAAAAACTAGATGGAACTTCAACTGCGCGCAGTCGAAATGATGCCTCCGTCATAGAGCAATTTTACAAACCAAAACAGAAGAACTTTTTCAAATTCAAGTTCAATTGTAATCCATTAACAGGTTCTCAGAATATTGTGATTACAAGCAATTTCTCATGTACATATATGACCCTTTGATCTTTGACCTCATGACCCTAAAATCTACTCAGTTCATTGGCTCTGCAAGATGTCCAGAGTTAAATAGTAATCCATCTGTCAGTTCTAATGAGAATGCGTTCTCAAGCTATTTTTGCATACATAATGAGCCCATGACCTTTGACCTATGACCTCATGACCCAAGAATCGACTCAGTTCATTGGCTCTGCAAGATACATAGATGATCTAAGTTTGGCAGGAATCCATCAGTCTGTTCTAATGATATTGCGATCACAAGCTGTTTTTGCATACATAATGAGCCGCATGACCTTTGACCTTGACCTCATGACCCCAAAATCGAATAAGTTCATCGGCTCTGCAAGTTACATACATGACCTAAGTTTGGCAGGAATCCATCGATCGGTTCTTTAGATAACGCGATCACAAGCTATTTTTGCATACATAATGAGCCCTGTTACCTTTGACCTTTGACCTCGTGACCCCAAAATCTAACCAGTTCATCGGCTCTGTAAGATACATACATGACCAAAGTTTGGCAGGAATCTATCAATCGGTTCTTCAGATAACGCGATCACGAGCTGTTTTTGCATACATAATGAGCCCTGTGACCTTTGACCTTTGACCTCGTAACCCCAAAATCTAATCAGTTCACCGGCTCTGTAAGATACATACATGAACAAAATTTGGCAGGAATCCATCAATCGGTTCTTTAGATAACGCGATCACGAGAATGGGACGTACGGACGTACGTACGTACGTACGGACGGACGGACAACCCAAAAACATAATGCCTCCGGCTACTTCGTAACGGAGGCATAATTATATGAAGTTGAATATATGAATGAAAGTGTGCGCTTGTAAAATGGCGACTGGCTGGAATGCTCTCCAGGGAGTGGAAAATGTGCATACATTGTGTGTGGGTAGGCCTGAATCCGATGACCAGGGTAATAATATATTTGTAAAGTGCTAGGCACATCATTGTGTCGATGTATTGGGCGCATTATAAAAAACCCATTCTATTCGAAAAATAGACTTTCTATTTTAGTCTAAAAAAATTGACTGATTTTCATTAAAATGGGTGCTTAAAATTTTGATATTTGTACTCCAATTGTTTCAATTTTCAAAACTAAATTTAAAGAAGTAGTCACAAAGTGCGTCAGCTTTATTGTATTGCCTAAGTTATTGAATTGCAAGCTCGGCTTCTGCCGAACCTGCCAGAGCACGCTGCTAAGGTTTGGCTTCTGCCGAACCTGCCTGAGCATGCTGCCAAGGTTTGGCTTCTGCCGAACCTGCCAGAGCACGCTGCTAAGGTTCGGCTTCTGCCGAACCTGCCAGAGCACGCTGCCAAGGTTCGGCTTCTGCCGAACCTGCCTGAGCACGCTGCCAAGGTTCGGCTTCTGCCGAACCTGTCAGAGCATGCTGCCAAGGTTCGGCTTCTGCCGAACCTGCCAGAGTAGGCCGTCAAAGTTTGGCTTCTGCCGAACCTGCCAGAGCACGCTGCCAAGGTTTGGCTTCTGCCGAACCTGCCTGAGTAGGCCGCCAAGGTTCGGCTTCTGCCGAACCTGCAAGAGTAGGCCGTCAAAGTTCGGCTTCTGCCGAACCTGCCAGAGCACGCTGCCAAGGTTCGGCTTCTGCCGAACCTGCTAGAATAGGCCGTCAAAGTTCGGCTTCTGCCGAACCTGCCAGAGCACGCTGCCAAGGTTTGGCTTCTGCCGAACCTGTCAGAGCATGCTGCCAAGGTTCGGCTTCTGCCGAACCTGCCAGAGTAGGCCGTCAAAGTTCGGCTTCTGCCGAACCTGCCAGAGCACGCTGCCAAGGTTTGGCTTCTGCCGAACCTGCCAGAGCACGCTGCCAAGGTTCGGCTTCTGCCGAACCTGCCAGAGTAGGCCGTTAAAGTTTGGCTTCTGCCGAACCTGCCAGAGCACGCTGCCAAGGTTCGGCTCCTTCCGAACCTGCCAGAGCACGCTGCCACAGTTTGGCTCCTGCTGAACCTGCAAGACCACCCTGCCAAAGTTTTCTTCTGACAAAAAACTTCTCATTCCTCCATACATCATCCCGGCGTTTCTTTGTAGTGCAACTTTCTTTCAATCCTGGGGAAAATCAAAGGCAAACACTGTTTATATACTAAAGACATATAATTTGTATGCAGTTAATTGAAATCATTATGGTACTCTTTGCAAATTTTTTGGCCATGTGTGAAGGTAGGAATTAAGTAACAAATGATGTTAGGCATATCTGTCCTGAAATTATATTCTGCTACTTGGTTTTAACTTGGAAAGAAATTGTCTACTGAATGTATGAATATAGATATCTGTAGCGGGAAAATAACATCCATGTATATTAATGATTATTTCTGGTTATATTGTATTTGCCCCTTTAAGATGACCTGATGGGCTTGTGCAACACTATGCCTATTAGCAATGTACATGTACCTTACTGTATATGTACCGGTATGTATTCCATGGGCACTTCTAGCTGGTCCAGCAATGTTTAGGTTACCCCTGACCTGTCTGACCCCTGGGTTCACATAGTCCACATGATATGTCATGTATATAATGGGGCATTGGTAACTGTGTTGCAGGGTAGAGTGAGCCACTCTTGTTACAGAGTGAGTTGATGAGCATGCAGCTTCAGATTTTTCCAGAATTATGTTATTTTATGTTGAATTGGAGTTAAAAAAACAGAAAGTTGCTCTGAGGGAAAGTAGAAAAATTATAGTAGATTGGTGAAAATTTGACGGAAATTAGACAAAGAATAAAAAAAGTTATGATTTAAAAAAGTTGTAATCACTACACATAAGGGAATCTTAAATTGGCAAACTATAGTCATTCGACTGTGACGTATTCCCTGAAAACTCTCCCATTTGTTGTACGCTAAAATCATTAATTTCCAGTGTTCTCCTAAACACCTTTTCACACTGGGTAATATTCAAAATATATATGGATTGCATATACATGTATCCTGCTATAAACAAGAAATCTCTATCATATGATTATTCGCTTTTCCCCAGAGCAAGTTGCTATAAAGGTAGGATTTCCCTTTAAACTTTAATGTAGCATCTTCATAAGAGGGTTTTTTAATGTCAAACTCACCTACTTTATTAGGTAGATTAGTTTTGGACTGATCCAATCATACCATCTATGATAGTATTTTTTCCCATATTCCTCCTCGCATCATCCCGTTTCTTGTTTAATATAGTACAACTTCCTTTTAATCCTGGGGAAAATCAAAGGCATGCACTGCATTTATACTAAAGACATATAATTTGTTTGGCCATGTGGGAACGTAGGAGGTAACAATTGATATCAGGCATCTGTCCTGAAATTATATTTTTCTACTTGATATTAACTTGGAAAGGAATTTTCTACTGAATGTATGAACATAGATGTTTGTATTGACTGTAGGGGGAAAATAACATCCATGTCCATTAATGATTAGTTCTGTTTATATTGTATTTGCCCCTTTAAGATGACTTGAAGAGCTTGTGCAACACTATGCCTATTTGCAATGTACATTTACCATACTGTGTATGTATTCCATGGGCACTTCTAGCTGGTCAAGCAATGTTTAGGTTACCCCTGACCTGTCTGACCCCTGGGTTCACGTTGTCCACAAGAAAACATGCCATACACATTGGGGCATTGGTCACTGTCATTTGTAATATGTGTCGGACATAAAAGTACAGTGCAGATGGCTGTTTATATTATGGGGGAAGTTAGTACTGCATGTGATTTTTGTAAGTAACTTAAGTAATTAAATTTCTTGACAGAAGAGCTGAGAGAAGAACATAGTGCAGATCTTCCAAAGTAAGTTAACATTCAAAATTGCATGAAATAGAAGGATCGACGTACATGCATGTAGACATGGAAAATTTAAAAGGGCACACACTCATTGCTCTCTTGTATGTATACAGACCTAAATATCAATATCTTAATGAAAAATTGATTCAAGATCATACTCGCCTTTTTCAGTTTTAGGTGCCAGAAGAATAATTACCTCCACAGCTTGTAGAATTCAGCTTGCCCAACAGTAGAATAAAATAACTCTGCCTTGTGGCTTGTCCTGGAGGTATTCATTGTATATCTTTCTAAGTGTAGACATGGGGCAAACAAATTTCATCTTTATGTGGCATGTGGTCACCTCTGATTTGCTTCAAATGTATTCTTCCAGCCAGATTGTACAGAGAATACTTGTTTTGAGACATTTTTCTGTTCATGATTTTGGAAGATGAGAGGCAGCTCTCTTCCTCTGAAAGAATGATGCTCTATGGATGTCTACTCTGGCCGAACTTTGGCAGGATGCTCTGGCAGGTTCGGCAGAAGCCGAACTTTGACGGCCTACTCTGACAGGTTCGGCAGAAGCCGAACCTTGGCAGGGTGCTCTGGCAGGTTCGGCAAAAGCCAAACTTTGGCGGCATTCTCTGGCAGGTTCGGCAGAAGCCGAACCTTGGCAGGGTGCTCTGGCAGGTTCGGCAAAAGCCAAACTTTGGCGACATTCTCTGGCAGGTTCGGCAGAAGCCAAACTTTGACGGCCTGCTCTGGCAGGTTCGGCAGAAGCCGAACTTTGGCGGCAGGTTCGACAGAAGCCAAACTTTGGCGGCATGTTCGACAAAAGCCGAACTTTGGCGGCATTCTCTGGCAGGTTCGGCAGAAGCCGAACCTTGGCAGGGTGCTCTGGCAGGTTCGGCAAAAGCCAAACTTTGGCGACATTCTCTGGCAGGTTCGGCAGAAGCCAAACTTTGACGGCCTGCTCTGGCAGGTTCGGCAGAAGCCGAACTTTGGCGGCAGGTTCGGCAGAAGCCAAACTTTGGCGGCGTGCTCTGGCAGGTTCGGCAGAAGCCGAACTTTGACGGCCTGCTCTGGCAGGTTCGGCAGAAGCCGAACTTTGGCGGCAGGTTCGGCAGAAGCCGAACTTTGACGGCATGGTCGGCAGAAGCCGAACTTTGACGGCATGTTCGGCAAAAACCAAACCTTGGCAGCGTGCTCTGGCAGGTTCGGCAGAAGCCGAACCTTGGCAGCGTGCTCTGGCAGGTTTGGCAGAAGCCAAACCTTGGCAGCGTGCTCTGGCAGGTTCAGCAGAAGCCGAACTTTGGCAGCATGCTCTGGCAGGTCCGGCAGAAGCCGAACTTTGACAGCATGTTCGGCAAAAACCAAACCTTGGCAGCGTGCTCTGGCAGGTTCGGCAGAAGCCGAACCTTGGCAGCGTGCTCTGACAGGTTCGGCAGAAGCCGAACCTTGGCAGCGTGCTCTGGCAGGTTCGGCAGAAGCCAAACCTTGGCAGCGTGCTCTAGCAGGTTCGGCAGAAGCCGAGCTTGCAATTCAATAACTTGGGCAATACAATAAAGCTGCCGCACTTTGTGACTACTTTTTAAAATTTAGTTTTTAAAATTGAAACAATTGGAGTACAATTATCAACATTTTAAGCACCCATTTTAATGAAAATCAGTCAATTTTTTTAGACTAAAGTAGAAAGTCTATTTTTCGAATAGAATGGGTTAAAAGCGGATATTATTATTGTTATTAATAAATTAATGAAATGAATATTCATGATTGCGCGATTACCTACCAGTAACCATGACGGTGCGTATATTAGCATCGTTGAGTTGTTTGATGATTTCCGTGGTGACTGGTTTGAGTGCGTTCTGCATGATGAGGAGGCCTAAGAACGTCAGATTGCATTCAACCTCCGCTCTAAAACACACAAAGGAAGAAAAAGATAATTAGCAATTGAATTCCTTATACAATCAAATCTGCTTTTTTAGGAGGCGCGATAGCTCAGTTGGTAGAGCAGTGGTCTCATAATCCGGTGACCAGGGTTCGAAACCAAGTCGATGCGCTAGTGCCCTTTGGTAAGGCATTAATCCTTATTACCAAGTCCCTCAGAGAGGACCTAAAGCCGTCGGCCGTCTGGTTGCTTACTTACAAGGATTAATGCTTTCTTAGCAGTCAGGTAAAATAACCACCACCACTTTCATACATGTATTTTGTTTCCCTTGAATATGGTTTCTCATTTTAAAACTTGTACTTAAGGAATCTGATTGCATTCAACCTCCGCTCTAAAACACACAAAGGAAACAAAAATTAGCAATTGAATTCCTTATACAATCAAACCTCCTTCAGTGACCACCTGTCTACAAAGGCCACGTTTGTTGTTTCCCTTGAAAATGGTTTCTCATTGAATCATCTACTAAAGGAACCTGTCTACAAAGACAACCTGTCTACAAAGGCCACTTTTTGTGTTTCCCTTGGGCGGTCACTATAGACAGGTTTAACTGCATTAGCAATTGAATTCCTAATACAATCAAACCTCCTTTAGTGACCACCTGTCTACAAAGGCCACGTTTGTTATTTCCCTTGAAAATGGTTTCTCATTAAAACATGTACCAAAGGAACCTGTACTTTAATAAAGACTACCTGCCTATAAAGACCACGTTTTCTGTCTCCCTTGAGCGGTCTTTATCTACAGGTTTCAAGGTAGAAGTATTCAAGCATAAGACTTTTCAATGAATATGAAGTTAAGCAAGTTTTTGCTCATTTGTTTTACATTTTGCAAGGACAAAGAACCGATTTACTGCATGACAAACAATTAAAAAATGCCATAACTATACACAATTGTTTGTATTTTCCAAACTTTCTAGCTAACTGGTCCCTTTTCCATCTCCCCATAAAACCTCATCTCCCTGTTATATTCAGAAGAGAGGATTTTACCTCTGTATTTTCTGAGCATGATGCCAGGAGAACTTGGGGTCCATCTGTCTCCAAGCCAGGGCAAGTACCCTGAATCCCTGCTGGGTATAGTTCTGCAACACTTCCTGGAAATCCTCCGGTACTGTATTAGGAGGAAACGAAATGATCATAGCAAAAGACACAACTGACCCTTGGGGGTGTTTCACAAAGACTAAGATCAATTTTAAGATCAACTGAAAGAAAGTTGAAATGGATCTACTGACAAGCAGAGCTTTAAATTTTGGTTACATGTCATTTTGTCACACATTCCTTAGTTTTGAGGTTCTTATTTATAAAAATAAAATTAATTGCGCTTTGTAATTCCAAAAATTAAATAGGGATCATAATTCTGAACATGACATAGAACCATGTATTGTTTTTCAGAATTGCAAACCGTCGGAATAAAATACCCTATTTCAATATTTCAGAATTTATATGAACCATCTCTTCTTTTATTAGTGCATTCAGTATGTCTACTTGCAACCATCGCTGCCAATCTGATACACAGTCAACACAGAATATGAGAACAATATTAGGTACCCAAAGGAGATGACTTTTTTTTTTTTAATTAAAAAAAAAAAGGGGAAATATGGTCCAGCCAGCTTACATGTTTTTTGATCTGATAATGAAGCAATCATTTCAGGGGCTCCTTTCACATATACATCCATGTGTTTGGCCCCCATCGTCCTGGTGATAACACACATTCTCTGCAGGCTGGATGTGAACGGAAACTGACGAACTACCCCGATCTCAAACTCCTCCTGCGGAAAACAGGCACATAAGAAAATAAATAAATCTTGGTAAACACAATAAAACTTGTCACAAACTACAAATTGTCATGTTGTACAGATGATGATGACATAACTATGATGGTAAGGAGACAGTTTTTAATTATCATACATGCAGTTCCAGATAAAGTTAATAAAAAAAAAAATTATGAAAAATATATAATAAAGACTAGTACATGTATCTCCAGCATAGTAAATGTACCTCACATCTCAATTGTAAATTACCACTATGAGCCCTTTCATTTAAAGGCATGGTTTAACAATTTTAAATCTGAGATGCATGGCCCTATGTGTTATCAGTGTATGATATATGGTGTAATATTGAAGCCCTAAAAAAATTGCGCTTTAAAATGATCATGAAGTGCCTTAAAAAAGTCATGGGTTTCCTGACTGACTTAAAGGTCTATAATTATCATTGCAGCATTAGCTAAATCAAGGATTTTGTTTCAGAATCTGAGGCAATGTTACCAAGTCACTTTAATAAGACATTATCAATGTTGATTTATACTTTTGCTGTCAGGAGTGTTTCGAATATATCCCGACTACTGACTAGACTGCCTTGTTTATTAAAGTTGTTTTACATTATCATTATATTTTGTTAAAATCATACTGAATGTATTTTCATGTAAATACATCTGTTAATGGCCTTGTAATTGTTAGCTATTCACTTACAGGCTCCTAATAATGTTTTGTATTAAACAATGAAAAAATCAATGGAGGAATCAATCAATCAATGAAAGAGTGAACAAATGAATAAATGAACAAAGGAATGAATGAATGAACAAACAAATGAATGAATGAACAAAGGAATGAATAAATGAACAAATGAAAGAATGAACAAATGAAAGAATAAATGAATAAATGGATGAATAAATGAATGAAAAAATCAATGGATGAATCAATCAATCAATGAAAGAGTGAACAAATGAATACATGAACAAAGGAATGAATGAATGAACAAACAAATGAATGAATGAACAAAGGAATGAATAAATGAACAAATGAAAGAATGAACAAATGAAAGAATAAATGAATAAATGGATGAATGAATGAATGAAAAAATCAATGGATGAATCAATCAATCAATGAAAGAGTGAATTAATGAATGAACGAATGAAAGAGTGAACAAATGAATAAATGAACAAAGGAATGAATGAATGAACAAATGAATGAACGAATGAACTAATGAATGAATGAAAGATTGAATGATTAATCTCACCTCTCCTTCTGCACTTGCTGCATACAATATATCATTGGTCTTCGGTTTGACAACAGTTGGTATGAGGCTGTCAAATCGACTGGTATCAGGACCAGGTTCTTCCAGTTCCTATTGTAATTGTATAAGAAAGAACACAAACATATGTATTTACAATCAACAGAAGTACAAGTAAAAGAGATTAAAATGTTATTGTGTTTCATGTTGATTTCTATACCATAAGATGCAAGGTGCTAATGTTTTGACTTTGCTTTCACTATATCTACACAACACAGCCATAGGTTTCACATGAAAGTTCTCTACACTGTATATTATTTCTCAAGGTTAGAATTAGGGTGAAGTTTAGGACAAGGGGAATTGTATGGATTGGGCTAAGGCTAGGGTTAACGGTACAGTTGGATTCAGTATCTAAATTTTTAATTTTGCCTTGGGTGAGAAATTGACCACTGTATCTTCACTGTATCATGTGTCATACCATTAGAGGTGTTGTGGTCGAGTGGATCCATCACCGGACTGTCGATCACAAAGTCCGCAGTTCGAGTCCCGCCGCGGCACTAATGTTCTTTGGCAAGACATTGATCTACATGTAAATTTGCCACTCTCCACCCAGGTGTTAAATGGGTACCCGGTAGGATGCGAAAGCCAATGTGGTATGCTTAGCAATTTGAGCCTAGTAGCTCTTGTTGGAATACTACCCAGGGAGTGGAGAAAGTGCATACATTGTGTGTGGGCAAGCCAGAATCTGATGACCGGGGTAATAATTTAAAGCGCTTAGAAACTCAGAAATTCCTGACGTATTAAGTGCAACATAAGCAAAAATATTATTATTATTATTATACCATCAATAACTCACCCAATCAGTAGCCTCAAACATCTTGAGATCCAACGGGTCTCCGACCAGCTCCCCATCGATCCTCGTCAGGGAGTGGCAGGAGGCCATCGCGGCTAGGAATGGCCCTCTAGGAAGGGTGCTAGCTGCCTGGACTACTGGCTGGAAGATGCGGTCAAGGAGGGGTACCACGCCCCAAAGGTCCAGAGAATCTTCCGTCAGAGTCCCCGTCTAGAATTATAATAATAATAAAAAATAATAGGTATTTATATAGCGCTGTCTATCTAGACAATTCTATTCCGAGACGCACAAGAGAATGAGAGAGTTTTGATGAGTGTCATAGTGCCAAATACAAGTGTTGTTAAAAAAGAAAGGTCTCTAAGGAAGTTATGATTATCAAATTAAATGGTAAATTATTCCAAAGAGAAGGTGCTGCAGACCCTTTCACCACAGGCTACATACGTCTTGGGGATCTTAAGAAGATGCTGGTGTGATGATCTAGCTGGTGTATATTAGGCATAACAAGGTTTACATAAGAATGAAGACGCATCAACAATGTGTAGGAGGGAATGTATTTTTTGGTTCTTTATCAGCTGTACACAGGCCCTCCAGAAAGGGTGGAGGTTAATTGCACTACGGGTAGGAAGGTCTGGTCCACGAGGGGTACAACGTCCCACAGGTCCAAGAAATCTTCAGTTCAGTCTACAGTTTATGGAGATGAATTAACAATGTCTATAAAGCCCTCCAATTCATTTTAAAGTTGCCATCTTTTTTGTATAGAGTT
This sequence comes from Strongylocentrotus droebachiensis, assembly GCA_035222895.1. Classification (NCBI taxonomy): domain Eukaryota; kingdom Metazoa; phylum Echinodermata; class Echinoidea; order Camarodonta; family Strongylocentrotidae; genus Strongylocentrotus; species Strongylocentrotus droebachiensis. Next base: position 180,155 of record JAVYIG010000098.1, read on the forward strand.
GCGATCAATATCAAGCTACATGTACAAGTTACAACTGGGGGGAGTTTCGCAAAACTTGTCATCAGTGAAAAATGACAATTTGTGTTATAAGCTACTGAAATCCTTGCTTCTGATTGGTTATCAGCAGATTTGTCACTGATATTTGTCATTTGTCATTAAAAAAAGGCTTTGTGAAACGGGTCACTGATTCTACTCAATCACATCTCGTTATGAGACAAATTGAAATACCTTAAAAGATGCATTACCACAGGTCAAAAAAAATACATAGAACCCACTGCAAATGTTTTTGTTTTTTTTCCGCAATATGCATCCCCCATGGATTTAATTCCCACCTATCTTGGGCTTAGCAATTAACCCATTGCCTTCAGAGAGGCTCGGCTCCTGTATTAAGTATATGGGACTGAGGAACTTCAGCAGTAACATGTTATTCATATCAAGCACTTACCTTGTCAAAGCAGACAAGTTTGAGTTTCCCACAGATGTTGATCCTCTGCGGGCTGATGCAGAACACCTTGCCTTTCTTCAGCCTCTGCTGAGCGTAGACGGTCCCTACCGTCATGGCCGCCGGCAGCGAAGGGGGCACGGCCACCGTGATGATGTCCAGAGCTTTGTAAACAATGTCCGATATCCTGGCCTAAAAAAAAAAGGAAAATAAAACATCATCAGGGGGGTGTTTCACAAAGATCGTAAGTCCCACTGAACTCTTAGTTGGACTTCAAAAAAAAAAAAATCAAAAGCGAAAATTGAAGTATTTTAGAATTTTTATAAATTTCACATCAAGAACATGAAGTCTCCTTGATAATAGAAAGTATGAATGATTTGAATCAACATTTTATACCTTTTAAAATAACTTTAAAAAAATATTTTCATAGATGCTAACGGCTTTCCATAATTGTTAAGTCAAATTTAGAGATAAGTTCAGCTCAGGATCTTTGTGAAACACCCCCAGGGTCATCATTCTACTGGGAAATTTTACAATAGCATTGCATGAATCGATAACCTGATATTTTAAAACAAGTTTTTTAAGCCCGTCTGTACAAGTTTGGCATGGAGCGATTAGACCTCCCTGCATGGTCACTGGCAGGTGGTTATCTCATCAAATCAGCTCTCAATTAACATAGTAAAAAAGGGCATCATGGGGATTATCGGGTACCGCTTATGCATTGTTTGTTATAAAGAGGGCGCAAGTAGCTATAAGGAGTACAGTGGGCCTTTAAAGCTACAACACAAATGTCAAAAATGATTTATACTTACACCTTTCATCACTAGAACCACCACAGAGTATATGATTCCAATTGAAGCTACAGAGAAATAAAATGAAAGAAAGAAAGATAGAATTACAGATTAAATGAGACATACTGCCGAGGTTTTCCTCACATTGTGCATGATAATAATAATAATATTGGATATTTATATAGCACACATATCAACCATGCATGGTGCTCAAGGCGCTCCAACTATTACCCTGCTCTGCTAGGCACCCGATTCGGCGCTCTAAGCATTCGAGGAATTCCTTCCTACTGGTACCCAACCTAAATCATATTACATGTGAAACTAATTACATTGGATATTTTATCTCTGTATCTTTAATAGCAAAGCGATTGTGAATTTTTTTACATAAAAAAAAACAGATCAGGCCATTCCAGAATCATCTTTCACCTATTAAGGATCTATTGTACACAGACAGGTATCTACTAAACAAAGCAGTTATGCATGGCTAGTGATCGGTCAGTTGCATTCCGTGATTTAAAAGCTGGATGAAAAACATCCAATAAGTTTAGCACACTGTCATCTCAACGTTAGATGTAATTCATTTTTGTTTAAAGTCATTACACATTGTGGGTGGTATTCTCGAAAGGGGACTAACTTAAGTCCATAGTTTAATCCACCGACTAAGTATGGAATGCCAAGTGTCCATATGAATATGTTTTTGAATAATTTGATATGTCTCTAATATACCATGATAACATAATTATTTCATAGTTATATTTTAGTTTAATTTAGTGACAGATTAAATTATTCAAAAACATATTCATATGGACACTTGGAATTCCATACTTAGTCAGCGTATTAAACCATGGACTAAATTTAGTCTGCTTTCGAGAATTCCACCCTCAGAGCTTTAGAAGATGATAAAAGTGCCAAACACAGCTACTAGGCAGTGGGGACAAAGTAGCATGCCAAAGATGAATACTAGCTGAGCTGAAATACTTACCCAATATTGCAAGAATCCCAATGAACTTCATAGAATCAGAGTACAACTTGAATCCGACTGGTTTAGGGAACAGGATGGACCTGACCAGGTCACCCTTCATTGTAGAAAACCCTGATTAAAATAAAAAAAGAAACATGCATGTAATAATCAATTAAATGTATTTATTTGACTGTAAATATATATATTCAAACCATTTTTGTTTAAGTTGGAGGGAGTTCTTAGTGAACAAAAAAGATATCTCTATAAATTTTACATGCTGCCATTTGTATTCCTTTCACTTTAAAGGGAGTGGGTATCTTTGTTTCATATTCTAAACAAGGTCTTGGATGTAGCTCATGCTGCAATCATAATACAAACAGATCGCCCGTCTGATTATCAAGATATTTATGATTGGAATTCGAAAGTTCAAAAAACGTTTTCCCAATGGTTTTTATAATACTACAGTCTATTGGGGGAAATGAGTATGGTAAAACCAGTCACTCAAAGATTTTTACTTTTTTGAGTTACTTCTTGATCATTTTGAAGCGCAATTTTTTTAGGACTTCAATATTACACCATATCACAGACATTGATAACACGTAGGGCCATGCATCTCAAATTTGGCATTGTTAAAGTCCACCACTTCAAATAGTCATATACTAACTTACAATCATTTTAGATCGACAGAGAGTTTAGCTTCTGTACTGCTAAACGTGAGTAAATTAAAAGCTAATGAGAGTATGATATATATGTATAAAGTTTTCAATTGAAGAGCGAGTTTGGACAAAATCATTTGAATTAGCTCAATTACCATGACCTATCTAATTTGCATAAATAATTGTCAGTGTTGAAGACAAAAAAATGTAATTGCCATTTGTATCAAACATAATGTCTTCATTTCACAGCATGAGTTAAATTAGCAAGAGACAAACAAACAGCAAAATGCTCAATGAAGTCAACGGTTTCCAAACACCTTATGAATATTCATGAGCATCTAATTTAATATGCACAAACTGGTTTTCAGTCATTTTATAATATTTTCTGGCATATTTGAGACACTTCTCTTACTCAAAATTGTATATCTGTTATCTATATTTAGTATAATAAGAAATGGATTGCATGAAATGGGATAAAAAGAAGAAATATTTCACTTATTTCACTTGATTGATTTACTAACTGTGACCACAAGTATACTATTTTGGATACTGACATTTTGCCATTCCCTGGCCGGGTGTCAGTCCTTATCTTGGGGAAGCATGATCATTCAATGAACGTATAGTGAGGATGATTTTGCTAACACCAATTACAAACACGTACGTCACCGCCTACAGCTTCGGCTGATGGGTTTGGTGCAATTTATGGAAAATTCCCATTCAGAAAAGATGGGAAAAGTTCAATTTGGAAAGTAAGACAACGAATGCATTCAAATCTACAGCCTTTCAACAGAACAGAATTCTAGCATTACTGTACATTAGATCTACATTTTATCTATCTTGGTGCTTATAATCACTGTCATTAATAATTTTACACATTTTTTGTTATTGATAATCATTATTAAAGGTATAGACCAGTTTTGGAAATGCCCCCCCCCCCCCTCTCAAAAAATGAAATGGAAGCATTTATTACCAATCATGTGCAAGAATATGTTTTGACTATGTACGTGATCATACAAATTATGCTGAGAAACCGCCTACTAATTGATATATGTGGTGAATTATTATATCTATTTGGACCTGATAGATATAACGCACGTGTCGCGCACGTGTCGCAAAGTCCCATATACATCTTTCTGTGTATAGTGCTTGTAACCTTACCAAGACTGGGCCAAATTTCTTATCACTTTGATGATTCCAGAACCTTGCAGTACACACCGATAATTGTATGCTAGATGATCAACCTTTTCTGATCGATTCCACAACGTTTCTTATACAATGCAATCGCATGACCATAACTGGTCTTTATCTATAAATGATGCCTTTAATACTTTACTTTGTATAGGTTTTTTTTTAAAGAAATCTAGTGAAGAGCTATTTATTAGATATACAGGGACTTTGTTCCGTAGGCATTCATTGGGCAACAGATTGGAGGCTTTGAAGCCAGCCTGCTTTCCTGGGACCCGTTTCACAAAGCCTTTTTTCAATGACAAATGACAAAAACCAGTGACAAATCTGCTGATAACCAATCAGAAGCATGGATTTCAGTAGCTTATAACAACAACTGTCATTTTGTCACTGATGACAAGTTTTGTGAAACACCACCAAGAATTTTGGAATACACACCTGTGCGTACGACAACGGCCTTGACCTTCTCCGAGCCGTAGTACCTGGTCTGGATGACCTTTGTACCACAGAAGAGGGTGTGTCGCTTGTGATCCTCCGGGGAATAGTACTGTGGGGGTTGCCCCTCCGTAGGGGGAGGGCTGGGGAGGGGCGTTTTGGTCACTGGTACACTCTCTCCTGAAAAGACAAATTGATTACACAGAAATGAAGAAAGACTGATTTCCATTATAGACTCCTGCAAGATTATTCTTGTAACTCATCAAATGCCTCTACAAATCTAAATATGTCATGTTTTTGCCCACTGAGTTATGATGAACAATGTATTTGGAGTCATGTATGCACATTGTATTGTAGAAATTGATCGCATTTTGGCGTTGCCCACTACAATAACTATTTTCAATTAGCCTTCAGTAACAATTTTCTCTAATCTAGTAGCTTCTCCTTCAGAAACATTTTCCATAAATACTTCAGGAGACCGATCCTATAGAGGTGTTGTAGTCCAGTAGTTTAAGCACTTGACTTGAAATGCGAAGGTAGTGGTTTCGATCCCCGACAAGGCACTAATGTCCTTTGCCAAGGCATTAATCTAAATTTGCCACTCCATACCCAGGAGAGAAATGGGGAGCTGGTAGGATGACAAAAGCCTTTGTGTTTAATAGTAATTGCCATATGCCCTCATGGTGACCATATAGTAGGAATACTCCCCAGGGAGTGGAGATGGTGCACATTGTGCATAAATGAATCCGATAACTGGGGTAATAATATCTGTAAAGTGCGGAGAGATGCTATTTTGCATTGAGCGCTTTATAAATCAAGATTATTATAAGTAATCAATATCATCATCATTAATGTTGCAAAAGTTCCTCCCTCAATATCAACAAATTACTATGGTGCGAGATCCTTTCAACTGGCAGCTGCAGAGTTATGGAATAAATAACCTAGTCATCTTAAGCAGGTTGATACAATAGAACATTTCAAGAGTTTTTTAAAGACACATATGTTTGTTTGTTAAAATAGTACAATGTTATGACAAACCAGTCATTCTTTCTCCTCTCTTCCCTCATGTCTGCTAGTATCCCCTCTTTTCTTTTTTCTGAGCGCATAGGAACTTGAATTTTTGTGATATGCGATTATACGCTATATAAGAATGGTTTATTATTATTATTATTACTGATCTCACCTGTCAGCATGCTCTCATTGACGATGCAGTTTCCACCAATGAGGGCAGCATCACAGCTCATTATACAACCATGGGGTGGGATGTAGATCAAATCACCAGGAACGACATCACCAGAATTTATCTCTTCTTCTATTAAGAAAAACAACAAAGATATTTCAACAGAATATCCGTTTCTTGAGCATGAGGTGGGATGTAGATCAAATCACCAGGGGCCCGTTTCATAAAACTTGTTATTTATAACAACTGCTAAATTTCTATGACAAATTTGCTCTCAGCCAATCAGATGCCATGGTTTCAGTAGCTTATAACAGTAGCTTGTAACTTGTCATTGATTTCAAGTTTTATGAAACAGGGCCCTGGAACAACATCACTAGAATTTATCTCTTCTTCTGTTCACACCAACAACAAAATCATTTAAAAATTCAAAATCAACTGTTGAACCAAAAAGATTTATAAACGCACTATTTGGGACTACAAATAGGAATTATAGAAATCACATTCCATTTGTGAACTTGTTTATTTAGTCCTTATCTTTTCTTCGTTCAATTCACTTTTTGTTTCCATCTATTAAATTTAAATGCATTCATAAAATATTACTGTTACAGGTACAAAAGTAGTCTTTTCTTCTACAGCTCTCATCAGCCCTAAATGATTTCCTAACCTACATCAGCACTCTCCAATATTTTCCATAATATTTTCTCCCCTTATTGACCCAAATCATCCCTCATCAGCTTGCATTCAGTGAAATATGATTATCATGCTACATGTACATGTATCATACATGCCAACATTTGAAAATCAGAAATCTGTACACTATGTGCGCGAAGCGCACATCACGAGCGCGAAGTCCTTTTAGCCGGGGTCCAGGGCCCGCTTTAGGGCCCTGGAAGCTCTGGGTTTCCAGATGCTCTCTGGTGCAATCTGAGCCTATTTTAGGGACCATTTCCCCTAAAATTCAACCCAAGTTTATGGGTAATTTTTGTGTCATACCAAACAAAAAAGTGATTGAAGTGAATTCCACATTTTAATTTATCCTTGGCAGAGGCAGAGCAGATAATAGACATAGATTTAATTAGCCACTCATGCAGAGTGATGCATTTAAGTCTAGTTACTTTTTAAATAATTATACATGACATAGATCTATGCATAAAATGAGACTGGCAATAATGGTATTCAACTTTCCAGACAACAGTCAACAATCCAAAATTATTGTAACTCATTGAGCTACATGTAAATGAGGTTGTCAAAATCAATGTCAGCAGAACAAGACTCCACCACTGATCTTTAGATCTTGCCGACAATAAATGCAGTATACATTATCAGAGATGCCAACCCTATATGATGGCTGTCAGTAACATTTACCATATTTGTCCGTAACAAATGGGGGTCTTTCCGGAACGCAAGACACCGCAGCATAATTTTCGCGCAAAACGTACACAAACACCCAATCACTCTTACTGCATTTCGAACCTACCATTTTTAAGTCCAAAATAAAGATGTGCATAAAAACGTTTTTAAAAATCTGTTTCCAGTCAAAGGATCTCCTCCTTGGGTACTCGCTCTTTTGAGTGAATCCATGATAATATTCAGGAAGAAAACACCTCATTCAAGCGTCGAATGGCAAATTCGAATCCACAGTCAAACGACAGAACTCGTATCCTACACACGCACACGTACACTCACGATCACCAGTACCACAGACACTCCAGCCCAGGCCGCTAGGCCCGGCGTTCATGAACAACACCACACCGTATATCGCACTTGCAATGTGCCCACTGAATCACCGAAGTCTTCGCTACTATACTTTGAATGGGCATTGCGGGCGTAAATTATTATACATCTTATGAAAGAGTGTTTTATCCCAGATCATTTGGTATCATTTTTGTGTGGTATGTGTTCACGCTTGGATGAACAGGAGGCATTGTTTGCGAGAGTGCAAAAATTGACTTGCGCCAAAGTGATGCCTACAGTATGTATTATGTTGGGATTAGCAGAGTGAGAGAATGACTTGAATGTATCAAATGAAATGCATTGCATATGCTTTTGCAAAGAGCAAAGTCACACACACCCACACACACGCGCACAAATGTTCGTTGATATTTAATATTCGATATTTGATATGTGTGGCATGATTAATTTTGTTAGGGATGTTATTTAGATCTGCAAAGACCGAATTAATACCCAAATCCCAAATGTTTTATTCAAACATCGCATAAACAACTTTGGCGCAGGTCAATTTTTGCACTCTCGCAAACAATGCCTCCTGTTCATCCAAGCGTGAACACATACCACACTAAAATTGTACCAAATGATTTGGGATAAAACACTCTTTCATGAGATGTATAATAATTTACTTTTCATAGATGATTTTTAAAATAATTAGCCATTTTCTAGGTGTAAACTTTTTTTTGACTCACACTGTATAGAGGGCGCAAGTAGCTCTAAGTACTACAGTGGGGCTTTAAAGAAGAAAATCTACAGATTTTTCAAACGATCAGAACTGGAAGTGTTCAGTATGACGGACCCACCTGTTCCATTTCTGCATACAGTCACGGTAGATTCATGGGTCACCATGTCATGAAGGACAATTGATTGCTGAGGATTAAAAAAAAAGAATATATAAGGAAGTATCAAAAAGCTGTCACAATCTATGAATCCAGCCTATCTCTTCATGCCCACATCTTTAGAAAGGCCACATGTCCACAGTGGTCAATTATATTAGCTCCCTTTAGAACAAAATATACCCTGTACGACATCGTTTTGGGAATATATCAAAAGGATTGTTATGTCTCTGTTTAAATTTCACAGATAGGACATACATAATATATTCATAATTCCTGCAAAGTTCTACACAATTTGTTGGCTGCAAAAGAGACATAGTAGCTTAATAAGTTATACTACTGTTAAACTCTTATCCTTTAGGGTCCTCAAGCCTTTTCTACATGTATATATCACCCCCACTCTAGCTTTGCTACCAATTTCGGTGCTCACAGCATTCAATCAATTCCTTCCTAGCCGTACACATTCAACACCTGGGTGGAGAGTGGCAAATGTAAATTAATGTTATTACTATTGCGACTGCATAACTATGGTTCTTACTCTCTTTGTTTCGTAGAGGGACACACTGAGGGATATAATGATGATGACCCCAATGCAGCCACCGTAGACAAAATAATTCTCCATTATCCACAAAATTATGCTGAAAATCTGGAAGATGTAGAAGGGATTCAAGATCTGGAAGGGAAGAGAAGTAGGAGGGACATGTGAGAATGGTAAATAAACATACCAGGGGTGTGTTTCACAAAGATCCTAAGTTGAACTTATCGCTAAGTTGGACTTAAAGCCCCACTGTCCTACTTGTAGTTACTTGCTCCCTTTATATAGAAAACTTCCCCAATCAGTGCCGGTTGGTACCCCATGATCCTCTTTTTTTTACGTTAGTTGAGAGCTGAGTTAATGAGATAGCCACCTGTCAGTGACCTCGCTGTGTGGTCTAATCCCTTCTGGCCCAGTAGTGTTGACGGTCTTTAACAATTATGGAAAGCCGTTAGCATCTTTAAAAATATGTTGTAAAAGTTATTTTAAAAGGCATAAAAAGTTGATTCAAATCATTCATATTTTCTATTATCAAGGAGATTTCATGTGCTTAATGTGGAATTTATAAAAATTCTAAAATACTTGAACTTTTGCTTTTGAATATATTTTATCCTAAGGCTACAAATGGCTCTCCATAATGTTTAAGTCCAACTTAGAGTTAAGTTCGACTTAGGATCTTTGTGAAACACCCCCTGGAATATGGATCTGAAATCTGAATCTCAAGACTCAAACAAAATTAGGGGAGCAAAATAAGGGAAGTGTGAGGATTACTGTGACATAATGAAATACAAAAAAATAATAAAACAAAACAAAGGAGGTGTGAGAATCATGGAGATCGTAACATATGGTGTCCCTCAAGGTTTAGTCCTTAGGCCCACTTTGTTTTCAATATACATTTATGATTTACCATCTTCTACTAAATATTTGGAATTAGATTATTTGCTGAAGATTCAAATCCAATTCATACTTTTGATATGTACATGTATCAGTTTGATAAATGCCTGTCAAAACCAAATTAAAACTATCAGAAATTTCAAATTTGAGACAGGAAGGTAGAAAATGTAATTTGACATGAAAAATACAACTTTAAGTCTAGAAACATATCAATACTTAAAGTGAGAAGATATAAAGTAAGTCTGAGAATGCCAGACTATTTTCTTTTCATCTACGTTTGTTATCTTCTTCATTTATATTCATCCTAAATTGATACCATTCATACAACCTTACCCAGCTACTCATTAATTTGCTCATGTTCAAGTATTTATTCTACAAATTATTAAAGGCATTGCAAGAAATACTATACCTCTTTCACAAACAGCATCAGGTAAGAAGGGACTTCCACATCAATAACATTTCTCCCGTAGATGTCTTGCCTGGGCAAATGAATAGACAGAAGAAAATAGAAATGTGAATGGAGCTCTTGGTACAGATTGTAAGGGCTATCAACTATTATGTGCTGGCCGACAAGCCTTTTTTAAAATAAATATTAACAGAAAATTAAAGAAATTCCTCCTATTTTCAGACTTTTTAGTCTAAAGCTGTAATATTTGTTTCCATTCTATGTGTTATTACAATTTTAATCCTTGAATGTTTTTTTTTTTTTGGTTTAGCATATTTATGTAAGTAAACGTTGTACTCTCCTCTTGCTTTCCAGCAATTTCACCTTTTTCATAAGGGGACCATCTTGAGTGCCTGAGTCTTTTATGGTACCCTTGATTCCATGTATAATGATTTGTATCTGTGCTTCTTTTTCTGATTTGTATGTGTATATGCTTTTAATACTGGAATTAAATAAAAATTGAATGTTAACTTGAAAGTGAGGAGACCATTGCAATCATATTTACAACATAAATGTTGATATTTGCACATATTGTAGTGTAATACTCAATTTCTGATGAAATCATTTGCATGTCTCTGACAATGTAACAAAATGTACATATGTACAAGTGAATTAGGATTTTAAGTTTTTAGTTTTTTCAATATAAGTGAGAAGGAAAAGAAAATACATTACCTCTGTTGTTTTTGGTCGCTGTTGAAGCCTCTGTAACTGTAGATAGAGGAGCATGGAGTATTTTCTTCTAGAGCATATAGCCTAAGAAAGCTGTCACAAGGCTCATTCCAGTAATATAACAGCTTGTGATGCTCAAAGTATCGAAAACTGTTCTCAGTCTGTGACAAAATAACAAGACATAATCAAATAATGCATTTATAAACAATTTCTTTCACAAATGTAGTAGTGGTGGTTATTTTTAATACCTGACTGCTATTAAAGAAAGCATGTGTGTTAGTAAGCAACCAGAGGACCAATGGCTTTAGGTCCTCTCCGACAGACCTTGTAATGAGGATTAATGCCTAATACCAAAGGGCACTAGCGCATCGACTTGGTTTTGAACCCAGGTCACCAGATTACTAGACCACTGCTCTACCAACTGAGCTATCGCGCCTCCTCTATTCATACATGTATGACTTTACAGACACTCTTTCTCTGTTCACTTTTGCAGGTTTATGTGTATCTAGAAAATGCAAGAGCTTAATTTACATTCCAGTAAAATATTGATTTGCAGTATTATTGTAAAAACTAAAAAGTATAGAAAACAGGTTTTTTCAGCAAAAAGATGATAATAACAGTGTAACTGGTTAATGACATAGATGTGTAAATTTTTCATCATAGAAACGGTATTATCAAACATATATATGTATATCCTCCAGCATAGAATTTTATTCCCTATAATAGAAGTGTATGAAAACTTGATTTAGATTATACTTCAATTCTATTTTAACTTACCTGTAGTTCTGATTTTTAAATTTCATTTTATTTCTCCCCTGTTAATTCTCATTCTATTGTATCCCAAGTTGTATCCCAAGTTGGCCACTCAGTATTCAAATTTGCATTTCTTTTCTTATTTAAAATCTTTATATATATCAATTTGAAATCCAACTACCACATAAGTCTGTGAATATTGATGTGCATCCCATCTTTCTTTCTCTTCTTTTTTCTGTCTTTTCCCCCTTTTACCAATATTTTGTTCCTCCATATTTGTATTATTATGTATCCTTTGAGGGAAGTCATACTATCAAGCTTTGCTTATTTTGTCAACCCTCCTGTTTGATGTTCTCGATTAGTTACACCCAGCCTTACTTTATTCTACATATATTCTTTTGTCATGTGTAAATTTGCAATATTTGTTTGTTATATACTTGTAAAAATGCAAAAGAAAAAGAAAATCAAACAGAAATAAATAAATCAAATCAAATCAAATTAATTCCATATCTGTGATTCCCTATGTACATGTACGTGTAGGGCTACAATGAACACTAATATTTCAATGTCTCAGTTTGAGTGCAAACATTAAGGGTGTAGCTTTTACATTACCTCTGTCTTTTTAATGTTGATGAGCGCCTTGGTGTCATCGATCTCCTCATCGGAATCCATGCTCGAGTACGACCAGAGGTGCGAGTGCCTCCCGCCATTGTTGACGCCGTCTCCTCCCTCTGCAGGGGCGGCGACGTCCGTGCTTTCCGAGGTGTACTTGTGGCGTTCTGTGCTGGTGCTATAGAAAACGCTGACTTGGTTTGGATCTTGATCACCCTCTTGCACCAAAGAGGTCATGGGCGTTGGGGTGCTGTGGTTAGTGTAATGGATGGTGTGAGGTGCAGTGTTGGGTGTAAGGTGTTAGGTGTTAATGTTAATAAGGAGATGTTGACAGGTGTAAAAGGGTACCAAGGAGTTGATGTATGTGACATGAGAGGGACAGATTAAAGTGTGTGTTGGTGGTTTTCAGTGTTAAGGACACCGAATATATATTGAATACACATGAAAATATAGGATTAGGGTTATACCATGAGGTTGTTTAGATGTTTCCACAGTATTTGTATTATATTATTATATAATATAAACGTATGAGGGATGTGTGAAGGATTTAATTAATAATAAATAAATAATATATATATATAAATAAAGAAATATATTTTGAGTTATATGACAGTGTAATATTGTTGAAGTTATCATACACAAACCAAATATATAAAAGTTATCACGTTGAAACACGATTTGTTGTGAGATGTTAGTGCCCATACACGTTTGATAAATGTGCAAGTTATTGATAAATTTGAGTAAAAGTTTGTTTGATGGGTGTAGAGATTGAGCAGAAGTTTAATGATCATGAGCAAAAAAGTGATTATTAAATGAAAGTGACATGAACATTGTATGTGTTAATGTAGTGTGTGCATATACATTATGTATGTGTAGTGTTTATGCGGGTTGGTGTGTAATATAGTGTATATGTGTACCGTACATGTATATGCATAAATGTATAACAGATTGGTAAAGGATTACATGTAATTGAATCAAATAGTTTATTAATATTTATATTCACAAATTTGTAATAGAGTGTATTTGAAGTTGATATTGGTTTTTAGGTTTTGCAAGCAAATCAAAGCAGGGATGAATCATGAGGGTGTGTGAGAGGAAAGAGGAAACAAATGGGCAGGAAGGAAAACAATAAAGCAATGAGGCATGATAAAACAAAATAAAAGAGCAAGACAAAAAGGGATATTGAATAAATGCAAGAAATAGCAGGAAGCAAATAGTAAAGTTAAGCACAGCAAAGAAGGCTTAGAATATAGTTCACATTCGGGGGTGATTCAATGTTTAAGAATTGTACAAAAATAGAATATGAATTTCATACATTTGTGACATTTTTGGACATGAGAGGGGGATACAAAACCAGGGGGATACAAAAACCAGGGAGAAATGGGTGCAAACAAAAATAATACATGATTTATACATGTTGTTTAAGGAGGCACTTTGTTTAATATCAAATGCAACAGATAGCATACCAGTAACTGACTATAGTCGATGTACATGTAGATTAAATTCATTATGCATTGCTATTACATGAACATGACTGCTATATATGCAATGGTAATGATGCATTATGTCAAGGCAAGGCAAGAGAATTTTATAAATTCATCATTTTCGTAATGTAACAAAATCTAATGCTTACGTCTTTGTAAAGCGCCTTGATACAAATTATTTCATCCATTGTATTATGAATAATTGTATTTCAGAAGTCAGAATGCATACAGTTATTGTTGCTAGGAAGGACAAACATTATGACTTGCCCTATCTAGCTACACATAATGGCCCGAATTCACAAAGGAGGTTTGTCGACAAACTGAGGTTTATGTACGTCATATGACGCGTTTTACGCGTTTTTTACAAACCTGGTTTGTAAAGAACAAAAGGAGGTTTGGCGAAACAAAAGGAGGTTTGAGCTCAAACCTTGGTCTGAGCTCAAACCTTGCTTTGTGAATTCGGGCCAATATGTATGCATTTTGCATTCTGTCTGTTGAAATACAATGATTTGTAACAGGTGAATGAAATATTTTGTAAACATGGCGCTTCACAAAGACATACATGTACATGCATGCATTAAATTTTATTACATTACAAAAATGGTCTATTCAGTATTTACATGTAGGTAATGTATTTAGACCAAACTTTCATCCTGTATATTTGTGTGTAGTTACTGACACATTTCTGAGTACTGTACAGGGCATGCAACGGTCAGCAAGATGAAATTTGATTGATTATTCCAAAGGAATCCAAACCTCATAATGTGTATTTTATGTGTAACATACACTGTAATAAACCCTTTCAAATTGCTTCCGCACAGTTTCTGTCACAATGCAATCACATGACCAGAAATCAACTAAATCTTTAAAGGGAAGTCTGCCCTGATATGGAGGTGGCTTCAGTACAGGTACCGTAGGAAAAAATAGATAATCAGATGTGTGAGTATTTGAGAAAAGTCTGATGAGAATATAAGGACATTATGAATATTTTAAGTAGCGACCAAGCCCAAAATGGCAATGCTCTGAAGTATCTTGCAAGGTCTTTATCCATTTGCTCTGTAGTAAAGACAAATGTAAATTCCTGTTTTCTCAACAAATAATATTCAATCATTCATGCCCCTTGATATACTGTACATGTAATCATTGCACACATGTTTCTACACGACCCCAGTATGAAAAATAATATTTCTTCATCAGCAAAGTTCTGGAAATCTATCAAACTTTATGTACAGACAGTACAGACTACAGAACAAATGGGAAAGGACCTCACAAGATATGCATAAATAGCACTGTCAATTTGTATCCGATTGATTAAACCTTCCAAAATATCAAACTTTTGTACTTGTCCATACCTGCCAACATTTTAAAATGAGAATTAAGAATTTTTAGCACGGTGTGTCTTCGAAAATAAGAAATCTGTACCCTTAACAGGCGTTCGCACATGCAGCGGCAGTGTAAATGGCAATACGCGGTAAATCTGTGCAAAAAAGTGAATATAAATTCGCTGCTCAATCATGCAGCCCTTCAACGCATGCAATACGTGAACCCTCACATCGCGGCATATGATAAAACAAGCTTAATTTGGCTTAAGCAACAACCAAAAAAAAAAAAAAAAAAAAAAAATCGAAATTTTGAAAAATCCGGGATCTCCTGCATTTTGAGGTCCTAAAAATCCAGAAAAACAGGATATTCCGGATTATTCAGGAGGGTTGGCAGGTATGCTTGTCGCTTTCATTTTGCTCACACTTTCATTTGATCTGTTCTCTCATTTTTCTGTTTTTATTGAAACCAATTTCATGTGAATATACAAGGGTAGACATTCCCTTTAAGTTGACAGGATTGGGTCCTTCTAACCGATTGGAATGCAAGCTGTAACCTTCTGTGCTACTATGCCATATGGTTCATTTGGCTCATCATTACGGAAACAATTAGCATAATTCATAAATATTCTTTCATGAGAACCTTTTAAATGATTTTATTCATGTATTGAACGGTACAACCTAGGGTAGTTCTTGCTGTTCGTTGGCTCCAAATGTATATAATTATTGTCAAGCTGGAATACAATTTAACTTGAAATTGTTGGAACTAAATGAAATTGATTAAGTAATTAAGTATTTAAGATTTGGCATCATATCTTCCATTTGAACAATATTTACAATGCAAGCTACATTCATGAACCTGTTTATATACATATATCCAAAAATGGGAATTACTACCATAAATCCAAACTTAATGTAGAACATTACAATTTGGATGTAGCATTGATCACAATCGGTATGCCTTAGAATAAACTGCTCTTCACTTGCAGAGAGCATCTGATATGTTACTTTAACCCATTGACTACTGAATGTTAGAGGTCCCATAGGCTTAACACAGGGACCACCAGGGTTCCCGTAAGCAAAGGGTTAATAGCTAGCAGATTTGACAGAAACTAGAACAAATGGATGCATTATTACAACTTCAGGTTATGTTATGATAAGCCGTACAATATTAGGGGAGGGTGTACTATTGCAAATGAAGCATTTACATTACTGCTGCACATATTGTGTGGTATTCTCAAAAGCGGACTTACTTTAGTCCATGGTTTAATCAACCGAATAAGTATGGAATGCCAAGTGTCCATATGAATATGTTTTTGAATTATTTAATCTGTCACTAAATTAAAATAACATGTAATAAAATAATTAATAAACAACAATATAACTATGATATAATTATGTTATCTTGGTAATTTAAGGACATATCAAATTATTCAAAAATATATTCATATGGGCACTTGGCATTCCATACTTAGTCGGTGGATCAAACCATGGACTAAAGTTAGTCCCCTTTCGAAAATACCACACAATAACATTATTTACACAAAGCACAGCAGGTGTTTAGTACTTGGCTTGTAAACATTGTGGTTTGGGGTTGGGTAAGGCAATCATTTGCTTTGCTATAATTATCATCACATAACAATTCTAGTCTGATCTTTGAAAAGAAAAGAAGAAAAAAGCATTTGCAACTGAGGTTAGAAGTACAAAATAAAGCAATAATAGACCATTTTTATAATATAATCAAATTTAAGGCACAAGTATTTGTTTAGCTCCTCCTTACAAATTCATTCATTCACCTGTTACGAACAATCGTTTTTCAGAAGTCAGAATGCGAATTGCATACACTATGTGTCGTTTGGAAAGGACAAGCTTCATGTTTGTCCTACAACACGTTATGTACAGTGTACATGTATGCATTTTGCATTCTGACAATTGAAATACAGTTTTTCCTAATAGGTGAAGGAAATAGCAATAACAGATATTTGTGCATTAAATTTGATTACATTACGAAAATGGCCTATTGAATGAATATTAAAGCCGGTCTGCACTAGATTGGCCAGTAGGAATTAGACCTCACTGCATGGCGGGTCACCGACGGGTGGTTATATCATGAAATCAGCTCACAATTAACATAAGAAAAAGGGGATCATGGGGGACCAATGGTCACTGATTAGGCATTGTTTGCTATATGTGATAGAGGGTGCAACTAGCTATAAGTAGTGCAGTGGGGCTTTAAATAAAGTGTCAAAGCAGCAAGTGACATGTGCAGATAATTATTTGTTTTGTATTGGAATATATATGATAAGCATAACATTCATGAATTAAACAAAAAAATATACTTCATTCTCTAAAAGCTGCACAATCATTGGAAACATATAGAACATCACATGCACAGGGCTACGAAAGAACTTCTTTCCAAATGAACTTTGGCAAAGAAAAAATTACACCATTGTTTTTAATCAAATTAGTTAGGGGAGATCCTTGATGAATTTGATTATTATATTAGCTGAATATACGACAGCTACATGTAGTGCATGCATTTATGCACACATAAGTTCTAAGGGACCTGTGGCTCAACTCCAAAGACAAATAATTGAGTGCTACATTCTTTGTAGTCAAAATTGTTTAAAGTAAATTTCCTTTGCGAAAATTTAACTGATTGCGTTAGCTGAATACTAAAGAAAGTACATGTAAGTATACACATGTATGCATGTAAGCTGTATAGTAAGCTCCTAGGGGACCTACAGCTTGGATCCTAGACAAAGGACAAGTAATATAATCAAGGGCAAATGCCCAACCCAAGGAAGACTAGTCTTTAATAAACCAAATTCAATCCAACTTTAAAGACAATGGCTTTATCTAATACATGTGTACATGTTAGTCAAACCGTAACCTAAGGCTGTCAACAATACTACTGACATAGCAAGGCTAATCAATATTATTAATAACTTCCTACTTCCCAAATTAATTGGCTTAATCACCTTATTTTCCCTTGAAGACTTTTTTCTTTAACCTACAGTTGTCTACTGAATTCCCTTCATTCCCATAGGCTTAATACAGGGGCCAACCTGTTCCTGTAGGCGATGGGTTAACATTCTTCAAAACTGGACATAATTTAGGGTAGCATATTTTCAGTGCAAGCAACAAAATGATAAATAAAGAGTTTTAAAAAAACTGGAAGATATTTTGTGGGTTAAAATTTGTTTATCTGACCAACATATAGTTGAATAAATCTAACAACAAATTTGTGAACAATGCCCCGCATTTAGTTCAACTGGTTCAACAATGCAAGAAATTTCCACAGACCATATTGTAGACACTTTTGTTCATGACAAGTTATGTACCAACATGTATACATGTACAGAGTGTGTATCAACATACAATGTACATGTACATTTACATGATGTGCCTATTGTATGATAGAGCAGTTCTAGTGTTTAGGCTATAATATATGATACCATGTACTTCAGTATTAGTATCAAGGGAAATCACAAACTACATGTACCCAATGAAACTATACAGTGTGAGTCAAAAAAAAGTTTACACCTGAAAAATTGCTAATTACTTAAAAAATCATCTATGAACAGTAAATTATTAATATGAAAGAGTGTTTTATCCCAAATCAATTAGTATCATGTTTGTGTGGTACATGTACATGTATGTGTTCACGCTTGGATGAACAGGAGGCATTGTTTGCGAGAGTGCAAAAATCGACTTGCAAACAATGCTTCCTGTTCATCCAAGCATGAACACAATACCACACAAAAATGATACCAAATGATTTGGGATAAAATACTTTCATAAGATGTATAATAATTTACTGTTCATAGATGATTATTTTAATAATTAGCCATTTTCTAGGTGTAAACTTTTTTGGACTCACACTGTACAGGTACTTTATAGCCCAGCCATGGTACTCAATGGCTAATTGACCTTGTTCTGATTGTTTTAGTGAAACAATAACCTCGCGAAATGAAACCAAAAACCACTATATATAGATGACAGATTATTACACCAGGATACATGTATAATTAGCTGTGTGTGATATAGGGATGGTTCTTAAAAAAGTACAGTATGTACATTCGTAAAGAGATAATATACGATAGCATTTCAGTTACCTTTTGTTGTTAGTATACATACGATTTAAATACACCACAATGATATAACTGCAGTTACAGTGTATCTATCCATTTTGACGAATAATGATGGGGTTGATTATGACAACAATAGCAAAAATGCTCATAATCATTTGATGTCATAATTTGTTCTCATTTAAAGCTTAATACATCAATGATGATTATATTGAATAGACTGTTAAAAGCAGTGGAGAGATATTTTTAATCATCTATTAAATCAGAAGAAAAGTTTCACAATTTTGGATGTCGTAAAAATTATTTCTGTAAAAGGAAAAGATTTTTTTCTGTTTTGAAATTGTTTTGCATGTTTCATATTATTGTACTCTGTTTCTTTTAATGCTGGTGGGAAGCATATTTCCACATTGTGGACGAAATAAATATCTATCTATGTACAGGGTATTCCTTATTACAAATGACTCTCCATAATGTTTAAGTCCAACGTAGAGTTAAGTTTGACTTATGATCTTTGTGAAACACCCCCCCCCCCCCCAGAGGTCACTTTTTCCACACTTTTTCCACTAAATAGACATTAAACTAGGAAGAAATTTCACAGCCGAGGCTTTACAATGCATACAAATCTGTCACGAACACAGCAGACATTGTATCAATAAGAGTTACAGAAATCAATGATTGATTTTCCTTTGAAATCCCATGCAACATGTGTGTGCAGGTATTTGGGTTTTAATTTCACGCACGAGCAAATATGTCCTTTTACAAGCAACCAAACATTGCGTTTGAAAATGTGACATACAAAATCCATCCCATACATGCGGTAATTTGTTTATGAAATAGGCAATTTTTGTATTGCATTCAAATTCACTTAAAATTTTTTGTTAAGTGCCTTGTTACAAATAATTGTATTTCACTAGTCAAAATGATAATTGCATACATTCCATGTTGTTAGGTACATTTAAGGACAGGCAATAATGTTTTTTTAGCAATTATTTGTAACGGTGAATGAAATCATTTGTAACATCACATGGCATTTAACAAAGAATTATGCGTATATTTATTGATTACATTACAAAAATTGTCTATTGTAAACTTGTAATCATTCTGCAATCTAGATATTAGTACTTGCAATAAAAATACTGAAAAAGCCTGTAAGCAACTTAATATACATTTGTGTACATGTCATTTGTGTATCCTAAATGTGAATCGTAAAATTATCTATTATTTTCCATATACAGTATATATGCAAAATGCAGGGAACTTAGTTGCTTCTCTACAAGCCCCTTGCTTTGTTTTTATTTCATTCTGTTACTTGTTTAGCTTTTGTTTTTGTTTTAATAATAATAATAATATGTCTTGTTTCTCCGTGAGGACCCCGCAATTATATCATTACCCTGGCTTTGCCGAGCTACAGTGTACCATGAAAAGGTGCTCAAGCATTCAAAGAGTTTCCTCCTATATTCTTTTAACATATATATTTTTTTTGTTTCATTTCTTGTGATTCCGGATAACATAGATGGCAAATCAAAATCAAATATTGTATGTAGTCCAACAAACCTGTTAATATGTAGGCTTTCTATGGCTGCTGCTGAGAGTGGTCTTGCCTTGATCTCTGCGACACATTGCACCTTGTATTGGTCCTACAGTATTCAGAAAGGAAATTAAGATAAGATAGAACACATTAAGGTAAATGACAGCAATAAGCCAGTTCACAGTTGCAGTCTGAGCATGAGCAGAACAAATTGTGAAATACCCAGAGACGAAATAGTGGATACGATTACGTGCTCATGAAAGTTTTGTAATCATTTTTCATTTATGCACAAGCAATGCACTCCATGATACACAGGTGGAAGTATTCTTTTAAAGGTAGACTTTACTACTTCAGCCAGAAGGGATTAGACCACCCAGCGAGCCAGCGAGGTCACTGTGACAGGTGGCTATCTCATTAACTCAGCTCTCATTTAACATAAGAAAAAGAGGATCATGGGGGACCAACAGGCACCGATTGGGGAAGTTTTCTATATAGAGGGAGCAAGTAGCTACAAGTAGGACAGTGTGCCTTTAAAAGGGGAAACAAAGGCTTTTTATGTAGCACCTCCATCACTAAAGAGTGATTATTTCAAAATGAACAAAGTGCCACGGGGACCTCTTCATGTTTTGAAGATCTGTGGATATTCGGGGTCATTGCAGAGATGTGCTAACAGTGAACTGGTCTATTAGGGCTTGAGCTTTGGTGGACATACATGTAACATGTTAAAGCTAATGTACACTGTATACGTGCTTACATGGATTCTTTGACAACCCACTTTCCGTTTAATTTATAGCTTTTATCAAAAAATTGTTATAGATGGATAACTATGAAACTCCTTTTTATGTGTTATAAATTGGTAATTTTGTATTTACACACCATTGAACATGGAGTACAATAGCTAGTGTGAAATTAATTCAAAATTGTACAAAGAATAATAGCTTGCTTTACTGTAAGCAACTCTTAAAGGGATCCGGTAACTTTGTCTCAGATTCTGAAACAAAATCCTGGATTTAGTTCATGCTGCAATGATAATTATAAACCTTTAGGTCAGTCAGGAACCCCATGACTTTTACAAGCCGATCGCCTGTCTGGTTATCAAGATATTTATGATTGGAAATCGAATCCAAATTTTGCCTTTGCCAAACAGTTTTCATTACACTACAGTCTATTAGGGAAAACAAGTATGGTAAAACCGGTCACTCAAAGATTTTTACTTTTTTGAGGCACTTCTTGATCATTTTAAAGCGCAATTTTATTTAGGGCTTCTATATTATACCATATTACAGACACTGATAAGACGCAGGGCCATGCATCTCAGATTTAACATTGTTAAACGATGCCTTTAAACCTGGCACCAACATGACTAGCATTTATGCCTTTTTCTGGATATACCATTTTTGTTCTTATTTTTTATCTCATTTACATGAT
This sequence comes from Strongylocentrotus droebachiensis, assembly GCA_035222895.1. NCBI lineage: Eukaryota > Metazoa > Echinodermata > Echinoidea > Camarodonta > Strongylocentrotidae > Strongylocentrotus > Strongylocentrotus droebachiensis. The sequence goes on from JAVYIG010000098.1 coordinate 202,127, forward strand.
ATAGCATTTTCATATTGCTGTAAATAGTGTAATGTATCATTCAGACCGGGCATTTCCTCTATTGCTCCTCGCCTGTGGAATTTCCTCCCATCATCTATTCACAAAATTGACAACCTGGACCACTTCAAAGCTTCACTCAAAACTCACATCTTCCTTCAGACATTTAAATGCTAACTTTATTGGAGGAGCTTGCACCTTTTAATGTTTTTTTAAACAGATATATGGCACCATAAAATCATTTAAACTCATTATTGCCTTTAAAGATAAACTCCAGTACTGGTAAAAAAAAAAAATTAATTCTCACAGAATCAAACGAAACTTACACTGAATGTTCAAGATTACAAATAAATGACATGTGCCAAACAATTTTGGAAGAAAATGTATACTGGCTGAGTAATGAGCATAGAAAGACAAGGAAACCAAGGTAGTACCATCCCCGACACCATGTGTGTTGTCCCATATATAGCTTTCTATGTGAGTGTTTGTTACTTTACCAAGACTCGGTCAAATTTATTATGATTTTGATGACTCCAGAACCTTGCAGTGCACACCAATACTTACATGCTACATGATCAACTGTTTCTGATCCTTTCACACCTTTTCTTTCACAATGCAATCGCATTACCAGTACTAAAGTTTATCTTTAATCATTCTACATCCTCTTCTAAAACACAACACTATCTTTAACTGTGAATATCAATAAATTTCATTTCAAGCTAAATAATCATCAGTTATTTTACCTGCAGAAGGACTTTTGTAGCTCTCTTTAATGCGCATTTTGACGAGGTGCACCAAAGGCGCCACTCTGGTTTCCAGTAGAAGACGAGCTGAAGTGCCCCTACTGTGATAATTGACAGAATGGCACAGAGAATGGTCTTCGGAATGCTACGCCTGTACCCTGTGCATACCTACAGTATATTTGCATGTGCAGAATAAGACGGGGAGAGAATAATTTACTTTTGCACTTTGAAGAAAGAGTTTCAAGATAAGAATTATGATTATGATAACAATAGAAACTACAAATAATAATAATGATAACAATAATTGATTAATAATAATAATTTAAGAAAAATAAATGAACAGGTTAAACATGTATTTTGAAAACCTTTTTTTTTCTCATCATGGTTCCATTGTTTATTGTACATTTTGATACCTGGGCCCCGTCTTATAAACAGTTGCGATTGATCTAAATCAATCGCAAGTCTGCAGTCTCCTACCTCTTATGTACATAGATGTAATTGATATCAATCGCAGCTCTTCATAAGACGGGCCCAGTATTCCCCTCCCCTCCCCCCCCCCCCCCAAAAAAAAAAAAAAAAAAAAATGCACACATTGTAAGCATTCTAAAGAGAAAAATAAACTTTTCATTAATCCTATAAACATATTGGATACATTAATAAAATTCAAGCAATAGGAAGTATTTACAAATATATGTCACTGTAATCTTGAATTGATTCGCTAAATTTATTACTTATTGCATTGGAAAACTACTTTTACTTGATTGATGTCAGAAAAGTCTGTTATCAAAAACCATTCTTCCTTCATTTAGGGTGGTTGCCAGCCTAATGACCTTGACATGTGCTCAAGTTGCCAAATTCATTTCTTTTTAGGGTACATTAACATGTACAGAACAATGTACCATATACAATTAATAAGAAAGAGTTCACAATATTCTTTATCAATTTGTGACGTTTGAAAATTACCATCTTCACACTAAAAACAAAGACTGGAACTCAAGTTTTCATGACTGGATTGCATTTGGTATATGAATCAATGTTGTTAAAAGTAAAAAATCAAAGAAAATATTTTGCGAGAAATTCCATGAAATATGTCCTATGATTAATATGTTGCAGGGGGGGGGGGGGGAGGTTTCCATTTTAATATTTGATTTAAAAATGAAAAACAATCTTTATATGACCATTTCATACATGTATTGTCAGTAATTCTAGAGAGAATCATTACTCAATGGCCATATCAAGCGATTTTTTTTTTTTTTTCTTTTTTTTCTGGATAAAATAAAGTAATTTAAATGTCATACTGTACATATACATGTAATTATGTTGAAGGGGACACATTGCACAGAATAGCCCTAATTCCCCCCCCCCCCAAAAAAAAAAAATGCAACCTGCTTTAGTGACCACCTGTCTATACAGACCGCAGGTTCATGTACACCTGTATGTTTTCCTTTCAAATTATTTCCAATTGAAACCTTTATTAGGATGCCCTGTCTATAAATACTACCTGCATAATAAATAAAGACCACTTTTCCTGCCTCCCTTAAACGGTCTTTATATACATGTTTCACTGTCCAGGAAAGTTTCATAAGGTGCTTCAAAAGGCACACATATGGAAACATATCCAAAAAAATATGACAAAATTAAGCTTACCAATTCATCCTCTGTGCCATGGTTTAAAATGTTTTCTTGGCTTTTCTGCATCTTGCAGAATTCACAGGCTGTGTTATCTGTCGAACACAAAAAAAGAGTGGAATAAACTCCCTCTGAACATGAACAATTGGTAAACAGCATAACATTCACAAACACTTTTTGAGGTTGATGGTAATAATCACATTTTAAGTGAATGAGTATAAATTGGGTTAATAGTGCATGAACCTTGAGTATGGCTGGCATAAGGGGCTGGCATAAGGGCCTGGATAAACAAATACATATCAGATGTCTAAAGCACTTGGTTTTGATTGTTGAAGGAATAATATGGGTGTTGATGCAGACTGAATTGCAATTAATACTTGTACAAGGCAATTTGAAATACATGTAACCTTGAATTGAATTAAAATTCATTGTCCCTTTCAGGAAATTCTTTTTTCACTGGTTTTACAGCGCATGGAGAAACTGTTGTTTATTATGCGCTCCATAAATATTGAATTATTATTATTGTACATGCACATAATACAAGAAGAAATACATAATACAATAATAGCAAAACAAACAGGTACATCGTCACAAACATAATAACATTCTGAAAACTATTGTAACATTAGAAAAAATACCGTACATGTAACCTTGAATTGAATTGAAATTTATTTTCCCTTCAAGAAAATTCTTTTTTTCACTGGTTTTACAGTCATTGTACATGCACATTGCAAGAAGAAATACATGTACATGCACTTACAATAATAGCAAATGTACATCGTCACAAACGTAACAACATTCAGAAAATGCTTGTTACATTGGAAACTGAACAATTGTATCTCTGCATAGCTACATATTGTATAGAATTCGCTCCCATAGGTTTTATGTGTCTGGCAGGGATTAGTACAGGGTCACAAACATAACAACATTCAGAAATGATTCTTACATTGGAAACGGAACAATTGTATCTCTGCATAGCTACATATCGTATAAATGTAGAATTGGCTCCCATAGGTTTTATGCGTCTGACAGAGATTAGTGCAGGGTGTGTCATACATGAGAGAGGAAAGTAATTATTTTTAATTCCATTTTGACCTTGCAAAGTGCAAACCCTAATTTTTTAGCAGAGTAATAGTTGAATAGTCCTGGAATCAGGTTAACTAGCAAATGTAAATTAAAAGGTGCTTCCATTGAAATTAGTGTTCATTTTGAACTAGCACAGCAGTGTATTCATGACACACTCCCACATTGGTTAAAGGTAAAGACCAGTAATGGTCATGCGATTGCATTGTGAAAGAAACGTTGTGGAATCGATCAGAAAAGGTTGATCATCTAGCATCTTATCTAGCATCTGCAAGGTTCTGGAATCATCAAAATGATAAGAAATTTGGCCCATTCTTCGTAAAGTTACAAGCACTATACACAGAAAGATGTATACGGGACTACCCTATATCTCTCACACGACCATGAGAGAAACAAATTTACCAAATATATGAATTAGTAGGCGGTTTCCCGGCAAATTTGTTATCATCATGTATTTCAAAACATATTCACATGATTGGTAATGAGAGCTTCCATTTCATTTTTTGAAATTGGGGCGTTACCAATACTGGTCTTTACCTTTAAGGTAGTTTCATGAGTAACTGAAATGTGTTGCATAATTATTTTTATTGTAATCAAATGTTCAAATTGTTGGTTGCAATGTCCATCCCATGTCCATACGCCCATTCTAGACCTTGTACCAAGCACACAACAATCTCTTCAAACTGCTGGGAGAAGCCCATTTCTAGCAACAGCGTTCAGTTTTGGATTGAACAAACTTTGCTCAGATTGGGCTCAAAGTATCACTGATCAATCCGTTTCTCTACTTTTACTCATTAAATCTTTACTGCTAGATCTATGTCATGTGTTAAGTTAGGTTAAGTTTAAATGGGGATGTGACAGTATGAAGGCATGACCAAAGTTTGCAGAGATTTTGACAATATTATAAAATGTGATATTCGATGATTTCTCATATTCTACACAAATTTATTTATTTTAATTATTACCAAATGACTGCAAAGTTTTGCTGATCTTTACGACTTTAGTTTTGACTTTTGTCTATATTTTCACAATCTTGCACCCAATTCCAAAGAAAACATTACCTCTGGGTAATTTTATGTTCTTCTTTCCATTGGTTGTATCAGATTTTTGAAATCTTGCCCATTCTTTGAGATAGCGAACTTAGTCTTAGGTCACTCGCAAACTATGGTCAAAATTCAAGCCGGTTGTGTTCCATGTTCAACCTTCAGGCGTTTCAAGAATTGGACCAACACAAAAGTCAGCATGTGGGACATAACAATTAATACTAAAAAGTGACTTAAAATGGCGATACAATGCTCTCTATAACGCTATAGTAGATACTAAAAATACGGTTATTATACTTACCTAATTGGCGGCTCGTTGTAGAAATCCACTATATCGAATTTCATCTTAGCAACATCTCGTTAAATGCTAACTACCGCAAATAATGACAGCTGGAGTGAAATTGCCACGAAACTCTCGGGATCGAAACACCGTCTGCAAAACAAATTGATGACGTAACCACGAGAAATATTAAGGGCGCCCGCATATCATGATAATCCTCCTTAACTATGTATGACGTGTCTTCTACTTCTAGCTGTTCCTTCCTCTTCTTCTCCCTCATCCTCCTTTATCCCCTCCTCCTTTTCCTTGGCTTCTGATCTTTCCCTCTCTTTTCCTCCTACTCCTCTTCCCCTCCTCCGTTGTCTTAATTAGCTTATATTTCTTCGCCTTCCTTTCTCGAGCTTTCGTGGGTTATCCTGTTAAATTAAGCTGAGTTATTTTTGATCTGTTATTATTGTATATTGTTGTATGTTGGAAGCTTGTCGAATAAAATCAATCAATCAATTATCCTCTTCTTCTGCTTCTAGGCCTACTATAGTCTCCTCTTTTTTTTCTCCTCGATCCTCACATAGTCCTCTTGCAACTTTCCATATTCCTCTCATCCTCCTACCGTCTTCTTTTAGCTTCTTCTACTTTGTATCTTCTTCTTCTCTTTCTTCTTCTAATCTAAGCTACCCAGCTTTCAATGAAAATGGGTCTTTAAAATGTTTTATATGATTGTTGCTGGTACATTTTATATCAAGATCTTGTTTAGAACAGATAATTTTCTTGGCCGCCGTATGGTCGATTATTTAAATCGTGGATATTTCTTCATGAATGTGCAAAAGCACATCTGTGTATTCATCATGATTATTGAATTTCATAACGGTTCCACCATACCCCCCCCCCCTCCCCCCTCACTCATTGTTAACGTGTAGGCCTATGCATGTTCCCTCTTTAACTTAGGAACCCCCTATCTCCGGTGTAAAAGTCAATGGCGGACAGGGCTTTGTGAAAAAGTACCCCTTAGCCGGGTATTTGGGGGAACACGCATGCGGTCCCTCTGACCCCGGAGTGGGAGGGGGCGGGGCGGGACCCAACCACATCCCTATATGAGTGCCGCGGACAAATTTACACTTTTATAATCACCGTTTTTATTATCTATTATCATTATAATGGCCTATACTTGATTTTTTATAAAAATAATTGAAATTGGCCAAAAATGTGTTGAAATCCCTCGTAACTGCTAAAAATAGGCATAGACACCCCCCCCCCCCCCCAAAAAAAAGCAGGTACATGAAGGGTCTATTTTAGCAGCTAGGTCTAAGAGAACCTCTGACATCATTATGGGTCACAGTAATTACATCATGATTTACTTTCGTTCTCCCACCCCCCCCCCCCCCCCCCCCCCCCCCTCCCCACCACCACGTCAATTCTGGAAAATCATTGGTCAGGCGCAGTAGGTAGTAGGTCCGTATTTTCGTTTAGCTTCATTACAAACTGCTGTTTTGTAAGATGTAATAGCCTAGCTCACTGAATACCAAACCGATTTACCATTGTGTCTGACTCATAGTATTAAACTAATTATATACGCTTGACTAAATTTCATGTAGGAAAAAAAACGGAGCTCAATAGAACGGGCGTTTTGTTTTAAAAAACAGCTATACTTAGGAACAAGTCGACGAGTGATATTGTATTGCCTGTTCTTGAGCAATTTAGCGTGAATGGTGTTAAATCGCGCGTGGTTTTCGTAAGCTTTGTTTACGGCTTTATTTTCTTCCTTTGATAAAGGAGTGTATTTTGTAAAGCGCTGAATAAAAGTACCGGGTACTGCCTTTTCTTTTTATAGAGACTACATTTTATATTTATCGTGATGGCGGTCCAAGGGGCTTGTTCCCAGAATTCGCTCGCGAACGTGAACGGTCAAGAGACGAACTTGACTTTAATAAGGCGGCTGCTATTTTCGTTCGACAGTTTTCATATATTTGTTTGATGGATTGTTCAAAACTGAATATTGATGATATGGAACAAATCGTTGATTTCTTTTACTTTAACTGATTCCAAAGAAGGCTAACAAATTGAGATGCATTTTTGCCACGGAATCTCGACAGTTGGATTATTAAGTAGAGTTTGATAAAATGTTTCGCATGAAAATAGACGAAAGGACACAAACAAAACAGTAAGTATAACGTTTTCATTATTTCCAGACTGATCATTAACTATTCGACTTTGCTCACAAAAATGACAACTGTTACATTTGATGTTTTACTGATTTTTAGCACTAGCTAAAAAGTAGCTAGTAAATACATATATTTTTTGTTTTCATCCCCCTTGCATGTCTTCATATATCATAATTGCCCACAATCATTTGAAGAATAAAAAGGGAATATCAGTAACATTTTCTGAACTATAAAGGCCAGACAGGAAAAACACAAATTTTCAAAATAATAATCTGTCAGTTTGTTAAATTTGCCAACTGAGGGGAGCGGGTATATACTACTTCTGGGAGAGGTAAAGGGGATATCACAAATATTTTCCTAGCTAATCTCTGAGGCCTGGCAAGAAAAGCATTTTTTTAATAATGTACAGTTTCTTAAATTTGCCAGAGGATAATCGAGCGATGTACGGGTGCGTTGGGTAATTTTTTTTTTAATTATTGTATTACATCAAATTATTTGCTTCTGATCTCCCTCACATGTGCCTAATATGAGGGTTAATTTTAGTTACACATTCATTTATATGTTTACCTTATCTTTATAATGCACCAGCCAATGTGGAGAGCCTCTCGACAGAATTTTTAAATTCTTTTAGGTGATCCCCAGGCATTGGCTGATGCTAAATATCGTATACTGTTAATGTTATATCATTTTGTCAACCCTGTGATGTTTGTTATGTATTGTTATCAAATACCTGGAAAAATAAAATAAATTAATAAATGTATGTAGAATTGTGTGCCCTTCTCTAGATTTGCCATGGATTCTAGCCTTTTATTGAGAACCATCACATACTGCCCCATACAGCATTGCAATAACTGTTTTATCGGGACATGTTTTTTTTTCTCCCATCATTATTAACTGAATAATACGTACATAAGAAGCCATTGTAAGTTGTATTTCAGGAATGACGACCATTAACAAAAATGTAGATGAATCAGACACCACTTCTCCTTCCCCAAAGTCCCCCCCCCCCTCCCCCCCCCCCAAAAAAAAGAAGATGATTCAATAATCTCAGATTTATCTATCCCATATTAGGGTCGTTCACTTAAACGTTTGTTTGAGATATGTATTCCCAAAAGAGTTTACAATATAGGTAGTCCCCCTCCCCCCCCCCCTACTTCAAAATAATAACATTTTGTCATCATACTCCTCATCAGAGGCACAGCGTAGGCATATAGGTCCAGCCACTTTTTTCTTTTCTTTTTTTGCTGGGGGGGGGGGGGCATTATCAAAATAGTAGAAATGCGCGAGAATTAAAGGCCATCGAGAGAGGGGGAGAGGGGATTTTTAGATGGAGGGGTCGCATCATCCTTGGCCTTGATCAAATTTTCGCACCTTCCCTATTATCTCATTTTTGCGGAGGAAGGGGGATTCGCCGTTCATTTGAAGGGCAGTTTCTCCTTGCCCCCTGTAGCTATGTCATTGGTGACCTTTCTGATAAATTCGTGCCATCAATAACTGACAATAATACATTATAATAAATGTGTCCTATGGGTAGCCACATCATTAGGATAGTGGCAAATGTGGATTAGTGTCTTACCAAATGACGTTGGTTTCGGGCTAGGATTCGAACCCTCAACCCTTGGAGTGCATGAGTGTCAAGTGAATGAACCACTACACAACGAAACCTCCACAGATGAGTCATACTATACTTAGACTACATGTGTCATTGCTTCAAAAAGGACCAATAATAGAATACTACTCCCTTAGAATAATTAATAATAATTAATGTTGTCCTAAGATTGTAATGGTTACATACAACTCGATCCTAGCAACACGACATGCACGAAAACCGTAATTGTTGCGTTCGTTTTCGAAGCTATATTTACACGGACACAATGGCGTACTGCATTGTCTGCGAAGGTCGTAACTCCTTTGAGGTAAAACAAACAATGTCTGTGAAGTGCATGATATATTTAGCCAATTTTCATTAATTGTGACATTTGTGATTTTTTTCTTTTTGAAATTTGAAATTCGTGTTAAATATAGAATCCAAGTTCAATGGCATTGTATTGGGTTTGCCCATCCGTTAACCATTATGTGGTTGTCAGGGGCGGATCTAGCTTTTTGCTAAGGGGGGGGGGGTTGACCAAAATAATGACGATGCGGAGCATCGTCCACGAGCCGCAAAGCGGCGAGCCGATTTTTTTTTGGGTGTTTATTTGAACCCCGTAAGTGATGTTTTCCTGGCATCTATTAACACAATGGAGACCATAAAAAGCAGTGCATGATAACGTCTTTTTAAATCAAGTAACAGTTTAATACACAGTTATATCCAGAGTTATCATGTGTTTGGTTAAGTTACCAGATGAGTTGAATCACTTGAAAGGGTTTCTCTCCAGCGTGCGTTCTTTTTTCTTTCTTTTTTTCTTTCTTTTTTTTTTTTTTTTTTGGGGGGGGGGCCGCCCAAGGGGGGGGGGGTTAAACCCCCTAAACCTCCCCCCCCCCCCCGTAGATCCGCGCCTGGTTGTAGCTCACACGCGAACTATTGAGTAAAGATAGAATCCCTTTGCTTTGAGGCGCCCACGCGGACCGTGGTAGCATGACCTTCTACAATTTCGTCTATTTAGAGCCAGAAGGGCGTTAACTTTGTGTATGTGTTATAAGTTGATGCCTTCTTCTTCTTCTTCTTCAAAATAATCTGCCTCCTTCACTGCTGAAGATTATTGCAGATTCTTTCTGACTTACATCAGGTGATTTCATCTGTGACAACCTGCAAACATTTTCATGCATGGTCACTCACCAATAGAACGCATTTTTAAATGTGTATCAGTATTAGAATAAAAATAGGTTTCCGTTTCCGCCGCAAAACTAAATTTATATTTCTTATTGGTAAATCATTCTCTCCAAAGATGCGTCGACATCACAAAAGGCCTGGTTTCACTAGCTCGAGATTGCCACATACTTCGCTATTTGAACTATCCCGATCTATCCAGCTAATTTGCGTCTTCGTCAGCCCGAAGTTGCAATTAGCGAGATATTTGGTCGGGATTGTCATCCATCTTGGGATAGTTTGCCAAATATCCCACTATTTGGCAAAATATCCAGCTATTTGTCCGGTGCGTCTTCACCAGACCGAAGACTACGCTGAGCAAAATATCTCGAGCTAATTTCTCAAGGTCGAGTTTTAAGTTTCGAGGTCGAATCCCGAGCTGATGAAAACGCGATTTGTAACTTCGGGATTATTTCCCAAATCAGAAATAGCGGGCTATTTGGAAATCTCGAGATGATGAGGACGCGCCTATTAAGGTATTACAGATAACCTACGATTATAATTGCTACGGTTTTGTTTTAGATCAAACTAATCAAATATTGATATGATTCTAAAACAGTCGTTATCTCCAAAACAAACAATCCAATTGAGGCAATAGGCCTGTTGGCCTAGTAACACACAACGGACGGTTCTATTTTTTCGTTTCTCTCTCTATCTACTTTTCTTTTTTCTTCTTTTCTTCTTTTGTTATTTCTTTTTTCCTATCTACTCTTGATTTTTCTTCTCTTTTTTTTCTTTATATTTTTCTTTCAATTCCTTTTCTATTAATGTCTTCTTCTTTATTTCCTTTTTTTCTTTCTTTTCTACTCACTTCCTTTTCTTTATATTGTCTGTACTCTTATTTCCTTGACGGTTTACTTTTCTATCTTTTCCATTCTGTTTTTTAACAGTTTGAAAAGAAGACTATGTTTCAAACTAAGAAGAGAGGTCTTTCAAATTCATGGATCAGTTTCTAATAATTTACACACACATATATATATTTTTATTAAATTAAATTTCTGTAATATGTAGTTTTACTTTGTAAATCCACCCTACTGTCTTTTGCCAATACTGTTTACAAAGTATGCTGTGACGCCATTTTGCAAATTATTTATCCTTGTACGTTAAAATTAAAAATTTAAATAATTTAAATGAAGCAGAATTATCCTTCTTATTTAAAGTTCTTTCTACAGGTAAATTGCTAAACAATTCTAAAATGTACAGATTTAACGAAATGCTTTTATATATCTTTTACATAAACTTTACTATGTTAAGCTGTTGAAAGGACTGTATCCAGTAAATTCATCATAAACATTATTTTTAAGTGGTATAGTTTTATTATTATGCAAAGAAATTGACAAGTTATTTACCATTAATTCAGAGTCGACAACAAAGCTAGATAACCACCGATCGGTATGAATAAATAACATTTCTTTTGACCACACGAATTTAATTTATAAGATTCATAGAGCTCCTTTTCTTTCAATCAAAGAATCTTTGTTTTTAACACAGCATTCAACTCACCTATGTCTTTTCTATTTTCACTATAGGGTTTATAATAAGATCACTCGAAACAAAAACATATTTGCGTGTCTATGCTAATATATGCCTACTAACAATACCACATCACTGCTATGTAGCCCCCTTGTCATGCATGCTAGTACTAATGAGCGAAAGGGTTTCATAATATCTGATTGTCGCATTTGTTTTCTTCTACCCCCCCCCCCCTTTTTTGTTTTTTTTTGGTTGCTGAAACGAACTCTCTCCCTTCTCTCTCTTTCTCTCTCTCGCCCAATATTCTCGCTCACGTTCATTCAAATGATAACATAATAATCTACAATCAATTGAATGATGTACCCCCCCCCCCCTCCCGTTAAAAACTACCATAAACAAATTTAACCGATCGAGATGTTAAAACATATTTTCTGCTACAGGGCCTGTATTTACGAACATGGCTATAACTTTGACAATGAAAAATCGTGTGAAGAGGTCACTAGTCGGCACGCTCAAATTAGGGTCGCTGCTCAAACTGGTTTCGTGCCGCGCCTCAGACATCACGCATAGCATATTTAACGAAAATATTGTTTGAAAGACTAGACATCCGTGTCGAAATGTCGGGACTCAACGTTACAAACGTCAATCACAAACCGCAAAATCTAGGAAAAACGAGATTTTAGGAGTATCGCTCATTTGAGCTCAACAGGACAAATTTTATGTTATTTATCGGAACGTGTTGATGTGAATTGTGATCACCATAAGGATCATGCGGGATCGATATGAATGTGTTGATGATGGAAAAGGTAAGGATGACCTACAATTTTGTGTCAGCCATTTTTGCACGATCGAATTATCTGTATCATATTTAAAATGACTCAGTAACATTGTTGATTGTTGAAGGTTGATGAAAAAACTGCGTAATTTTGGTATGAAATGTTACTTATTATATTCCATCTACTGTACTATCCCTCAAACATTAACAAAATCCTGAACAAATTTTCAAACCACAAAGATATTTATGGTTTTCTTTGAAACCTCTAACAGTAAGTTCTCTCAACCATTTTTGAATTTTCCCAACCGTTTTTCCATAAAAATAATAAGACAGAAGACAGGCTTTTAAAAATCTGTCAACATTTAAATGTCTGGAATGGCATGTAAAGCCCATTCATTGCTTTGTGATGATTTAAATTCACCTAAATTGTAAATAAATTATAATAACATAGTTGGGATAATTAAAGAATCGATCAGATCATTTTTCCCAATTTGTATCATTAATAATTGTCTGTTTTCATTCAAACTGTCAGATTATCTTTGATTGTACATCTAACGTTGAAGTCACTACCTTAGCACCATTTTCTCTCATCTGAACAATGTTTCCAAGTCTCTTTAATAGACAACTTGTTGTAACTTAATTCAAAGAGCCTACTATTATCTGCTTCAACTAAATACATATTTTTCTGGAAAGAATAATAATATTATTGTGATTTCTGTATTAAGTGGTATTCCTTTTTTCGTTCGGATATCTCGTCATTTGTTCGTTCCTCGGGTGCATGAACTGAATTGTCGCTTCGTTTAAAGGTGTAGAAATGAGAGATTAATGACATGAATGGTTCATGTATAACTACTTTGCAAAAGAATTTCAATATATGCGACGCACCATCCCTACAACAAATGAAAAGGAATGAACTTAAAAGTTAAGTAATCAAGAATTATGATAATTAGTCATGGTAATTGTTCCTTAGGTATGTTATATTAAGTCTACGATTGCGGTTTGCTTTAATAGTTTCCATTAAAATGTCACCTTCATCTTAACCCAAATTCTTGAAATACTGTTCCTAATTATTTAATTAAATTGAATATAGAGGAAACCGTTTTCAATCAGTATACATTTTCACACATATCAAATGTTAGAAATGTTTACATGACATATTGATATTTTAACTCCACGCAAGATTTATTTTCCCTCTGAACAATAAGAAACAGTATTACTTGTATAAATAATAAATAACAATAATATCTGAGATTGTTAAGGCACCGAATCAACTTCAAATCCAATGCTCAGGGCGCACTTGTGAAACAAAAACAAAAAGAGATCTAATAAAAGCATCTGCGTTTATACACAAAGGAACAGAAGTAAGATAAAACATTAAAAAATGACAGAACATTTCAGCTTTATGCCGAATCAAACAGATACATGTACGTTTTAAATTATTTGTAAAACACTATGCTATTATGAATCTCCCTTAAGGGATACCAATCCACAGCGAAGGGCCTGCATGAGCAAAGGTTCTTTCCCCTAAAGTCTTTACACAAATAATCGTTACAAAACTTTTGTCTAGAATTTCCATTTTGTTACCACATACACACTCAAAAGAGTTTCCACTTAAGTATATATCTTAAAAATGTTTGTACATAATGTTTCTTCTAAATATGTAGTCTACGTTCAGTGTTTTACAAATATTTAGTTACTTTATGTTGTGTAATATCCATATTTTAAGTTATGGGATTTGCATCCATATGCCTATTGATTTCAAATACTTCACTTCTGGCACCATCTAATGCATACATGGGACTAAATAATAATATTTGGTAAAACAGTATTTACACTCGCCGATCCAATGAAATATACGTGCAGTAAATATTAAAACAATAAGAAAGAAAGAAATACATCATGTTCATTAGCTCTGGCCTGTACCATGCAGTAATGTTTGTTCTTTATGTAGTTCCTCTACTATCATATTCTATTGTGATAAATATCTGTGCATAATACCAAACATAATATATAAGGTTGAAGTACATCGTGTATTACAACTGTGTAGTTAAATTTCCATGCCGCGGGGTGAAAATCATTTCAAAAATAAGCAGAACTGAACCTATTGATCTCAAGTCGTATCTCATCATCTAAAAGCACACTGAACGTGAAAATATGTTGTGTTATGCAGCTACGTGATCCCGAAGGTGCTTGTCGTTACGGAGGTTTAATCAAGATAGATGGCTGGGTGGGAATAGTACTGAATTGTTCTGTGTCAAAATGTTATTTATATAGGCTCCTTACATTTCACACTCTCATTTTTCATGTCATATCTATATTACACCTGTATATGCCAAAGTCATTCAATAATCAATTATACATTTTATATCTGTATTTATTCATCTGTTTTATTTTGTTACCGACTTATCAGATTAAACGGCTCACACTTCAAACTTCGAGTTAATAAAATGGAGTGCAGAGATTGCAATGTTATATTATTATCATTATTATTATCATTATCATCATCATCACTACTTTTTTTCTTGTATTATCATTTTTTTTTTTTTTTTAGTCACCGTCATCATCATCAACATTTTTCTGATTATTACAAATTAAGGATCATTATTGTTGTTGTTGTTTCCGTCATTGTTGTTAATTTATTATGTTATTACCGGGTAGAAAGTTATATGAATACTTTCAGCACACAGGACAGCTGTGCTAAAGTCAGGGAAATGAATCACTTTGTAGGCGACTTAAGCATTCCCTGAGACGAATGTGTGTGCAAGAGCTACACCCACAACAAAAAGTGAGTCACCCTTACTCAAATTGATGAGTCACTGGTTTGTCCGTACAGCGAAACACTTGAAGGATCATGTGAGTCACTATGACTCGATACAAATGAGTCTCTAAGACTCACTTCAAGTGAGTCTTAGATAAATAAGACTCATTTGTATCGAGTCATAGTGACTCACATGATCCTTCAAGTGTTTCGCTGTACGGACAAACCAGTGACTCATCAATTTGAGTAAGGGTGACTCACTTTTTGTTGTGGGTGCATCATGACATAGACCCCCCTACTCCCTAGGCCTATCACACACATACCATACCATGCCAGAGTCACTGTCCACATTTGCAATGGAAAATATATCCTAAAATATCACATTTTAGCGATGTAATCGGTGGTCCCGCTACCCGAATCTGAAAAATCTACTTTGTACGCACTAAATTAAGCCTTAACTTGAGATTTATTTGTCACCCATACTGTCACGAAACAATCTTGAATTAATTCGTTTTACATCAAATAACAAGGATCTAGGAGTTTCGTTGTATAAAACAATGATGCAAGATCATGCATGTTTTCATTCGACACGGCTTCGTGCGATACAGTAGACACTATGAACATGACAGACAATGAAAGCGGACAAAATATACAGTTCCTCAGGTAGACAAAGGGACAGCCCTTCACTGCTATTATGTAAAAATGTGTAGAACAGGTGTCACATGCATATTCACCTGTTCTACACATTTTTACATAATAGCAGTGAAGGGATGTTCCTTTGTTTTCCTGAGGAACTGTATATTTTGTCCGCTTTCATTGTCTGTCATGTTCATAGTGAGAATCTATAGTTAAGTTACACACAGCCTCATCAACTCGAGTGCGGATATCGTAAAATGAACGCATGCATCATTTGTATAATAATCAGAAGATTCAGCCCACGAATCCAGTCATAAAAATCATCGTTTAAAACCATATGAATAATTATGCGTACCAATTTTTCACTAGCTGCAGTCAAAACTCTTTTGAATCCAAGATATAAGATGGCGACATCGCGTCGTCGATCGGGAATTCAAATATGGCTCGAGAATGCGCATTTTGGATGACGTCACGAAAGCATGCGCGCGCATGCATACAGCCTCACTTTCAAGTTGACTCACTTTTTTCTTCTAAAATGCTCTTATGTTGATCTTGACTCATTTTTTACGACCATGTGAGTCAGTCGAAGCATTTTGCAAATGCGTCAGCTCATGATTGACACACTGGTGAAATATAAATGAGTCAATAGAGACTCATTGGTTGTTACTAATGAGTCAATTTACACCTGACTCACGAAAATTATGCTTAAATGTGTCAAATGACTCACTTTTTGTTGTGGGTGTAGCTTCGGTTGATTTTATTCCTCATGCTTGTAAGGGGTTTTATAGTTTTATATTCTATTTTTTGTGGATGCCATTTTGTATGTACCTAAATCGTGCAGGCTTAAGCCTTGCACCAATGAGGCAACTGAGCTGAAAATGAACCTTGGCAGATGCAAAAGAAACGCCCTCGTCTAGAAAATGAAAGAATACTTCAAATCTTCCGTACTTCAGTTTTTACGGCAATGTTGTTCAGGCAACGATGGTAGCAAAATAGATTGAACTTTTTAACCTTTAGACAAAAGGTGCATGTGCCGTTTTGTGCATGTCACCAACAAAACCATTAAAGAAAATTATAATACAAAACTTTTCGCAATAAGTATTCTTTTGTTTGTCCCGTACAAAATTACCTCATCATATTGCTATCAGTGTTTAGACAATGATTAATTAATCTCAGTCGATTTATAATCGTCCGTGATACAATTTGACTTGAACGACACGCGTTGTACTTTGGATTCTAATAGGAAATTAATAGCTCGATTACCACTGGAAGTAACGGGTGCTCCCTCTTTAAAAGAACTTTGTTGCAATTCAATGACTTTTTATCGCTTACTAATAATAAAGTCAATATTTGTAAGATATTAGTATGATGACCCCCGATATAGCCTGAGATGAAATTAATTAGACAGATTAAAGCTATGCTACAAAATATTCCCATCATATTGAGGGTATCATTCAGGTCACGGTATTGCAACATATTGATTTGTCAAGATTGAAGATAATACATGATATCTTTTTAATGGCTTGTTTCGACGCAAACTTTAAATAAACAATTTGTTTGATTCGATTGGCCTGTTAGAACCTTCATTAGGGTGGAACACAGTCGAAAGCAAAACCTCAGGAGCATTTCAAAGCAAGAAAGAGATGCACAAAAATACAAAAAGAAATAGTGTGGCACAGTACAATTATCGGTTCTTATGGAAAACAATGATGTATGTTTGTAAAACACTATTTAGACACAAAGTAGTGGGCTCTCATGGGAAATTCGACACCATTCGGATGTTTACCTAATAATTATAATAACGGAACTTGTCAATCACCAGGATTAACTTTCAGATTTCTGACCAACTAGCCTTATTGTATTGCTTTGCTTTTTCCACCAATCAGCCCATTTGGAAAAGTCAGTATCTTACAGTTCCCTAAACCGAAGACTCTCCGAGAGACTGGGGGTATTTTTTATGGAACTATGGGTTTGCTGTGTGCGACCCATCAATGGTATTTCCACCAAGTCAGGTCTTAGCAAATTATGACCTGCTGCACAAGGAAACTGACGACCATCTCCCTTTAAAGGGAAAGTCCACCCCAGGATTTTTTTTAGCTGACGATATAGACCTAATAATACCATGAAGAATGATACAAGTCTCATTAAAATCCATGATCACATAACGAAGATATATCGACTTTTTTATCGAAAATCAGCCGCCCCCCAAATGCAAATGCGTTACATGGGCAAAAAACGATCGCCAAAAAATAACCGATAGTATCGAAATTGTGACGTATGTTGCGAGCTGCCTTCTTATTTCGCAGACATTCACTTTCGCTCGCGGTACACTGTTATCGCACTGACACGACGAATCATGAATGAAAGTGAAAGCGAAAGTGAATGTCTCCGAAATAAGAAGGCAGCTCGCAACATACGTCACAATCGTTTCATGCCCATGTAACGCATTTGCATTTGGGGGGCGGCTGATTTTCGATAAAAAAGTCGATATATCTTCGTTATGTGATCATGGATTTTAATGAGACTTGTATCATTCTTCATGGTATTATTAGGTCTATATCGTCAGCTAAAGAAAATCCTGGGGTGGACTATCCCTTTAATTAGGATTTCTAAGTGGTCCTGAAATCGGTACAATCATACTACGCCCTACCAGCAAAATGGCGAGCACCCGACAGGACGTCCTGTCTTTCAAAAAATCATCCCTTATGCTTATCTTGATGCATGTCATTAAGGATAAGCAGATATATTGTGGGCTTTAATAAATAACGATAAAACTACATGAATAAAAGCTGAATGGGAATAGAAGACATTTTACTCGTCTCATATTATCGTATCTAATTTAATGTCAAGTTACAAGACACAAAGCGTCAACTGAGGAATACATCTTGAAATCCTATTATTCAAGATGTGTATAACTAGTCAATAAAGAAGACCATGAAATCAATTTGGAATTGACTATATATTAATTATCTGCATATTAAGTGCTTGATTGGTAGAGTTCCATCAGCAATTTCTAGACGAATTGTGTTTGTTCAGAAAATATTAATCAATGATTGTATTACCTTTGTGTGAAGAGTGGATGGATAATACCGGTGAACAAAATTATATTCAAAGTCCATTGCCTCCTTCTATATTGCTCACCCCCCCCCCCCAACCTCTCTCTCTCTCTCTCTCTCTCTCTCTCTCTCCCTCCCTCCATCTCTCTCTCTCTCTCAGTATCTCCCTGTCTGTCTACAGTATGTCTCTCATTTATTTTATTTTTTCTCTCTCGATCTCTTTCTCTGTATCTCCCTATCTCCCTGTCTCTCGCTCTCCCCCTTCTCTCTCTCTCTCTCTCTCTCTCTCTCTCTCTCACTTTCTCAGTGACACTTATATGACAGTGAATTTCATCATCAACATGATTAACAAATAGTGTTTTTTGTTCAGGCAGTTTGTGTTAAACTTTCCACTATTCAATCAGTTATTTTTTTAATTTCCAATCAAAACAAATGACTACTGTATTTTTCACTTTTCTTTCTAATTCACATTTGTTATGAATACAGTAGCTGTTATTTTTTACAAGTCGCACTGATTTTTGAAAGATTCATGCATAGCTATTTATTTAATGAATTAGACAACGAAGCCCTCTTTGCATAATTACAATTTGTTGATAGTTGTATTGGATTTGGTATTTTTCTTACGCATTCGATAACGATGACTTGTCACTTTTGAGGCCTTCTTATTGCCTTATTGACCTGTCAAATTGTGATCATGAGCAGACATTACTTCGCCATTCCTTCACGTAATTCGAATCGAAGGTGTAAATTACTTCATTATCTAAGTGCTATATTTACAGATAAGATTGTTCTTGAGATTTATATATTTACAGTGCTTTGATAGGGGGAGTAGACACACGACTGTATACTCATGTTAATTTTTTTTTCTTTAGTTGGTCAATATTTGCTCTAAGAAAGCTGAAGTGTTTTAATTGACACTTATGATAATTGAAAAGGTTCGTGAAACACCTTGAGATACTGAATAAGAAAGGTAATCATATAATTACAATTATAATTATAGAGAAATATTTTTGAAATAATAAATCGGTGGAAGGCCATCTTAATATAAAAACAGTCACATTATTGACCTTAAACACCTTACAATATCTTCTGCTTGAAACGATAGTTCCATGATGAAATCAATATCGTTAATATTTTTATTTAGGATTTTATGATGTGTTTATCCTGCATTGAAACATGACATGTCATCGTGGATGATAACACATTTCAGGCTAAGTAAAGATGGGGTCCAGCTCTATCACATCCTGTCTGAGCCAAAACTAGCAGCCTTTTCTAAATATCTTATTGAATAAAATGTAGGGAGGCCACCGGTCTTAGTCGATAAATAAAATGCGAGAAAATTACTATTGAGTGGGGGTGGGGTGGGAGGAAATGGTATTACCTTCTTCTCACGCTGCCTTCAAGCTCTCCCTTTCTTTCATTCTTTTTATTTTTCTCTTATAATATTAACATCTCCGTCCGATTGGGGGGGGGCATGTTGTTTCCGGGACTCCAAAGATACGCAACTGCTTGGTTCTGACTATGGTAATGACCCTTCTCTTTCTCTCCCACTATTGATTTCAGATCTGCGACCAACCCCACCAGCTCTTCCTCGAGATAAAGGGAGAGAATCATCCTCTTCTCCCCGAGTTGCGGATCGGTTCACCACCATGGAAAAACATCGTCCAATCTGGGCTAGGGGTCTGACCGCAACGGAACTGGACCAGCGACAGGAACAGGCCCGGGTTAAGAACCACGGCCACCAGGTACTCCTCGAGTCCAAGCTAGGAAAACTGGACCTGAGGGAGAAACGCTCTGTCAAAGACATCCGACGGAAGACGGAGAACATGCTGGAGCTTCTGCAGAATATCCAGTCCTCGACGCCGAGGCTGGGCCCGTTAGAGAGACCAGGATCGACGATGACGACCTCTGGAGGGCTTCGTGACCCCACACCACAGCCGGAAGACAAGGCGCGACTGATGCCTCTGGGTCACGTATGGGAGGAATCATCATCAAGCGGAGAGAGCCCAGAATACGACGACGATTCCATCTCGCCAAGGACATCAGCCTCTGACTTTCATTTGCCACGGTTGCAGTCCGCGAACCCGGCAACTCCAAAGTTCAACACACGTCGACGGTTCAGCGCGAATGACGCCTTGTCACAGTCACTTAAACGATTCAATGCCTACAAATCAAACCTGGGTAGATTTCCTTCGACCGAGGCCATAGACGAGAATGATAATGTTGTTGTGCGACCACCGAGCACCTCGAAGCAGAGTCGTAGAAATTCGCAGCAGAGATTGCATGTGGATGACGATGAGGGGGACTGTGTAGTGTCAAGGTCCCAATGTAGGTCCCCACGGAGGGACCTTGAGTCCATCTCAAGTCAAGGCGATGAACGGCCATCACGTGTAAGCTTCAAGAGTCAGAGTGGCATTTCTCCCTTGAGACAGGTATCCGAAGGCATGACTGTTGATGTTGGTGTCCGTAAGGCCGAAGAAGACCAGGCCTCGCCAAATAACGAGATAGACGCCATAAACTCAGCCAACAAGAAGCCGTCGACGTCGCCGTCCATTTTCCGCAGTTTTTCAGTCTTGGCTCCAGAATTCTTGCCAATCATCAGGGCTCAGACTAGAAGTGGAAAACGACCCGACAAGGAAGACGATCAGGAAAATGATGACGATGATGTAAACGATGATGTCGGAGAGGTGTCCATCGTCGTTCCCTCATACCATAAAATTGAACGATCGCTACACATGGCGAGGCGGCAATCGTTGGCGATAAAACCGGCAACGTTCAGAAACCTGGGCAATCGTCGGAAATCATCTCCGGACGTCCTGGCGTCGACGATCTCGCTGAACCAGAGGGTACTTCTCAGATCGAGACAGATGTCGACCAAGAGTCTTCCAAGCTCTTCCAGGTGGAACAAAAGTGAAGATGTTGACTTGAAACTGAAGATAAAGAACTTTCTCGATAAAACAGATTCCTTTATTCAGTCTGGGGAACGAACGCAGAGAGAAGATGAATAATAATATTGTAGGTCATCTACAAAACATGGTTTCACTCTCTCTTTCTCTCTCTCTCTCTGCATTCTATCATGCCTATTATCTCTCTCTCTCTCTCTCTCTCTCGCTCTTCCTCTCTCCCACTCCCCCTCTCTCCCTCTCTCTTTCTCTCTCTCCCTATCCCTATCTCCCTCTCTCTATCCCTCTCTCTCCCCTCTCTTTCTCTCTCTTTCTGTATATATCTGTTTCTCTCTCTCTCTCTCTCTCTCTCTCTCTCTCTTGCTCGTTTCCTCAGAATTCTCCCTGTAAGATCTTTCCTTGTACATACAAGTATTATGTACTGACATCAATACATTTTATCAAGGTGTCTGATGAGTTATGTATATTCATTTGAAAATAGGCATTATGTGTTAGCTATTATTGATATATAATTTAATTAGAGTTATTATGTAACATGTATCACATCTAAAAGAGCATGGCCACGGTAATTAAGAGTCTATATAATTAAGAAATTTATCGCTTAAATGCTTGTAAAAAAAGAGAATTTTATCAAGAGTATGAATTTTATTGGACGGCAAGTTCACCTCCCCCTTCCCCTTTTTGTTTCTCTCTCTCTCTCTCTCTGGAACTGTAAAACATAACTATTATGTTTCAAATTTACTTTAGCCACTTACAATTTTACACGAATGTTTGTTGCACATTCCCAAATTCAAAACATGCGTTGCTATCGAAATAAAATAACTACGGAGAAATTTGAAACGGATCTAAGAATCGTAAAAGGCATATTTCAAATATGATCTAAGATTCGGTCAAACTTTTATTTTCATTTCCTAGAAAGGATGCATAATCAGTATTATCCACAATTTTTTTTAAATAGCACATTCGTAAGAAACTGGAAACAACTAACGTAACATAATAACTTTATTCGTAGTGCATAAGTCAAAACACTGTTTAATATGATTTTGCTCAAATAATGTTAAATGTTAAAATTGAATGATCGTACATAAATATTTATATTCTTACTGGTGATTTTCGTGTATTTGTCTCCTTCTTTTTCGTTATACACATTAGTTTGATATGCAACCTAGGCCTCTAAAAGAAAAGCAGAATCTTCCTACAACTGTACCTACAAAAACGGGCTTTACACTTACATAAAAATTAGCACAAGGATGTTTAGTCTAAAATGTTAGATATCTCTTTAACCTGTCGGTGTTATAATTTACAGTTTAATGATAAATAATGTATATAGTTTAATTGTACAACTTGAAATATATCTTTAAAACAAACATATTATCAACAGAAAGTATGAAAATAGAACGTAGAAATAAACAATTTTGGTGACGTACATGGTGTAGCTTGCAAAATATTTAACTTAAGGAATATTGTTTTGATTTTTGAATACATTTACGAGCAGTTTCGTAGATCTACCATTTTGCATCAGTATTCTAACTTGACATAAAATAAAGTTGTTTAAAATATAAAATATATGTACATAGTTTACAACAACAACAAAATCTGTAATGACCCATCGTGACGGCGTAATATGCAGAATAGTAATAATTTGATTAATTGCGTCGTTCTAATAAATTGTACAAGCACTCTTTAACTAAGCACGCTGAGATACACATTTTAATTTGACATTCATATACTTAGTTCTAAACTGTATTTTCATTGGGCTAATTATTATTGTTACGCACGTAATACTTCATCCATCGCTATAATTTGGCTGGGGGGGGGGGGTAATTAGTTTTCATGATATGATAAGGAAAACGCAGATATTCTTGTTGATACCGCAGTCACGACGCAAAGTCGATTCAAACCATTTTAACACACCAACTGATTCTTGGCCATAATAGGTAATGCATTGGATTGATCCAAATCAATCGCAAGTCCTCCAAAAAATCGGAAGTTTGCAGTCCCCTACCTCTTATGTACCTAGTTGCGATTGATATAATTCGCAAATAAGTTGTGATTAATCGTAACTGTCGATAAGACGGGACCCTGGTTGTCGGTTTCTTCTATTGTCAGTATGCGACTGAGGCATTCATACGAAGGCAAAATGGAGAATCAGTCCAGCTGACAAATGCATTCTTCATATGATACTATAATAGTATAGATGTGCGGTATTATAAAGTACCTACGTGGTAAATACATATAATAAAAAATAATTATAAAGTACCTACGTGGTTTAAACAAATATATAATTTTGGGGTAATAACGCAAAGTGTCGATATCCCAGTTCCTTTGAACTGCGACTTATGAGATAACATCATGATAGTAGGAGGCGCAAAAGGAGGCGCGATAGTTCAGTCGGTGGAGCAGTGGTCTCGTAATCCGGCGACCCGGCTTCGAAACCAAGTCGATACGCTAGTGCCCTTTGGTAAGGTATTAATCCTCATTACCAGGTTCTTCGGAGAGAACCTAATGCCATCGGTCCTTTGGTTGCTTACTAAAAATCATTTATGCTTTCTTAGCTGTCAGGTAAATTTTCTACCACCAAGGTATTAATGGATAAATGTACCGCCAAACACGAGGTAAATTATTTGTACGACCAACTTTGGGCAAGTTTTGTCCAATATAGCCATCCCCTTTTGTCCAAGCTTAGCATAGCAATCACCAAAGTTGGGCATTTCATGGACCCGTAAATTGATCGGCAACATAATTTTTTGAAACGTTCATTATTTGCTCTCATTGCTTCCACAGGGTCCCACCATCTTGGAAACATATACTAGTAACAGATAAAAATGCATTTAGTATGTTAAATTCATATAAATAAATGAAAATTGATATTAAGAAATAATAATGAATTAGATCACTTATAATAATTACCCTCACGTTTACATTTTCTTGAATAATTTTTTTTTAAATATGTATGATTTATAGATATATATACCTGCCGGGAATCACAGTTCAAAGGTCAACAAGGTGTACTCCTGTTATTAAGTCTTTTGTCAATTTCGTTTTCCATCGTCGACATCAACTCTAAACTAATGGCGTCGAGGTTCAGAGATCCATCGTCTCTCGACGTCGACCCGTCGTTGGAAGAAGATGCGTTGAGCTCAAAACCTTCTATGACTATGTGGTTGGGCTCGGCATCGACCTCGGTTTGCGAGCCCATTTCATTCACTTCGAGTTCCTCGTTTTCGTTATCGTCCACCTGTCCGTCTACTGCACCCTGATCGTCCGAAGTATGGTCTGAATCAATTTCAACCGCTTCGGTGACTGACGTTTCTTTCTCAACCGCGCCTAATTCAGGATCTACCGCGGCCCAGTCGACCGGTGGGCTTTGCGGTTCCTCGACCACAACCGGTTTCAGTTCGATCTCGACAATAACCGGTGGGTTTTTATGCGTCACTTCCTTGGCGGATTTTCGATCGACCTTCGCGTAGATCGCATTGACGTCATCATCGCCCTCGAGTCGTCCGGGCTCATTCCAGGGGTAAGGATACACCATGTGGTCGATGTCCTCCGTGACGACCACGCCGCTGTCGGGACGATCGTTTCCCGATGACTGAGGTCCCGAAGTTTGGGTGCACTCGTCTACACTGGTCACTATTCCATCGTAGAAGGCAGTATTCACATGGCCGTTTGTGTCCTAATTTGGTTGAGAGTTGGAAAGAATATGAATCATCTTATACGAGTGTATGATCATTCATCATTTCGCATAGTTTAATTAAGTTTTAATCATATATATGTATATATTATACTTCTTGGAGAAAAAAAAAACTAGAAGCAGCTTTTCTCTTTTCCTCACATAAAGCTACATAAGTCTTCTTTCGTTAGATTAGTTGAAATTCAACTTTTATTCCAATAAGCATTTTCTTTTTTTTTGTGTTCTTCTGCAATATGAATTCCTTCTCGTCTCCTGTCTTTCTTCTAATACTTTTAATATTTTGCACATTATGCACTCCCATCGGTACGGGCGCGATGGCTCGGTGGTAGAGCAGAAGTATCATAAGCGGAAGAACATGGGTTCGAAACCAAATGGATGCGCTAGTGCCCTTTGTTAAGGCATTATTCCTCATTTCAAGCCCCTGGGAGGATATTTAAATCCGTCGGTCTCCTTGTTACTTACTTACAAGCAGTACGCATAATTTTGTAAAGGAGGGTGTTTGAAAATTTGTAAATCGCGCCGACCGATAACTCGCTCAGTGGGGGGGGGGGGGGGGGGGTAATGAGAGAAAAACTTTTTTTTTGCCCCCGCAAACGTGAAAATCGCGCCGACCGATATTTCGCTCTGTGGGGGAGGGGGCAGGAGTATTCTTTTTTTTCACAGAAAATTGAGGGGGTGTTTAGCCTCCAAAACACCACTGTACGCACCTGCACCCCCTCCCCTGTACGCACCTGCTTTTTTAGCAATTAAATTTATACAAACCATAAAGTCAGCATTAAAATGATGATAATAGTAACATTTTTTCATTTTATAACGTTTAATAATAACGTTTATAAGCGCTGTACAATGATTACCCAGGCGTTAGTCGAGCTACACTGATAATATGTTTAGGCATTAGAGTAATTTATTCCAGGTACTCTAGGTTGATGTCTTGCAAAAGGACATTAGTGTCGCGCAAGTCCGGTGACGTATTCACCATACAACGACACCTCTACAATTCGAAAATATGATAAACATTTCATTTTTAATTGAAAAAGCTAGGTTTAGAAGTTATACCTTGTGTGAAGCATTTGCCTTCTTGGATGTCTTCGAGACCTTTGGTTTCTTGCCTCCGGGGTTGTAGGCACCGTATTGGGCCGAGACTTTCTTGTTCTGGTAGAGGATGAAGCCGATTGCGATGAGGAGGAGGAGAGCGACGACGGGAATCAAGATGTACAGCACCAGAAGAGTCGTATCGGCTGTATCTGTGTATTAAACAATAATACGTAACAAATGGAACGAGTTTCCTTGATATTAATAAACAAAAGTGTTGATAGAGTTGTCATGATTTCTGTCGATGGAGAGGCGTTAGGAATGCCAACTGAACAGCTTCGAATTACTACCATCGCATTGCCTCATAATTTTGTTTTTGACACATAATATTTTATCTTCCTACTTTCCCCTCTGTCTATCTCATTCTCGCTCTTCTAAATCTGTATCTCTGTCATTTGTTCTCCCCATATCTCCCTCTCTCTCTCTCTCTCCCTCTCTCTCTCTCTCTCTCTCGCTCTCTCTCTCTCTCTCTCTCTCTATTTGGTTTCCTCTCTTTCTCTGTCTATATATTTCATCTACCACTTTCTTCTTTGTACTGCATTCTTCGCTTACAACACCCTTCAACTGTCTTTCCTCCACCCCCACCCCCTCATCGAATCTCTCTCCTAATAATACTTTTTTCCACATTCACATCAAAATTCAATGACAAAGCACGAATTCCAAACTACGATTTTGCATGACTTACTTTTAGCTGGTTTAGCCGTCGTAACGAACTGCGTTGTTGAAGACTCGGTCTCCCTTGTTGGCCCTGCCGTTTGTAATGCAAAAGATAAATTCGAATGAATATGAATCTGCGATTACTTATCTTCTATTTCAAGTCATGATACCAACATTTTATAGCGATCCGTAACGTGATACAGAAGATTCGTTCTTCTATTCGTTTGTTTTTTGTTTGTTTGTTTCTTTGCTTGCTTGCTTGCACTAAATAAACATTTTCCATCTTTTTTTCCTCATCATTTCCATCATTCTTTCATCATTTCAAAGCTTACTTGAAAATATATTTTATTCATATGGGGACATACAAAATGTGCCCCCCCCCTTTTTTTTTCCTGCTGATATTGAATCAAGCAATCATGCTTATGATAATTGGCCTCTGCTTTAATCTTGATTCTTTGATTTACCTTCATACTTTCAAGTTTTCAGTTATGTATTATTGATTTTGTATTTCAGTTGCCATATTTTATGTAAATAAATTATATTATATACTATTATTGTTAATTGAATATTTTGTATTTTATTTCTCAATTAATGCAAAAAAAGAAAAAGAAAGCAACAGAAGTGTGACATGGAGCAAATGAAGGACAACGGATTTACCAAAAAATATCTATTTGTTTATTAAATATCATCTGGTATATATTTGTCTATATATATTTACGTACCACTTGAGGCAATGGGTCCAGACGTATGTGTAGTCCTGCCGGAAGTTCGAGGTTCTGGAATAAAGAGAGAGAAAAAATTATTGAGAACATAATTCTGCAAGGGTTAAAATTTTGCAGCGTGCGTCATTAAGAAAAATGCGGATTGCCCATTCCTGTGTAAAACATTGCATTGGTTAACCATGTTGGTATAAAACACTATTCCGTTAAAAATGTCGATTTCCCTCTTCACCTCTCTGCACTGTCGCTCGTTTGCCGTACGTATGTTTATGCACAAAACAATATGCACCGATCGGGGGAAGGGTTGCTCTGTCAATGTCAATGGCTTTGGAAAATTCTAATATCGGGTCTTGATTAGCTTCATGACCACCCCTTTAACACAGGTAAAGGTGAATCTCGCATTCGAAACAATCAAATATATAAGATGATTTTGAAGCTTTTGGTATACGATAAATAGGGAGCGGATTCGTGTAGCATATATTTTTTTTAAATTAAGAAAAAAGTGACATGTTAATACTTTATTTTAGTGCCTGTAACACAAAAATGTTTTAAAAAACTTCAGCTAATTGGAATCAAATGGTATGTGGCTCAAAGAAATTCGTTATGACTATATAGAAAAGCTTCGATGAATGATATTTAATTACCTGTTGTTGCAGCTGTTATTGCTTGAGTTGTGGTAGGTGCAGACACAGTTGTGGGAATTGATGGTACCACCACTATGAGAAAGAATAGAAGTTAGAAATAATCAGTAATTTGTGGCAGCTTGATTAGCAAACGATAAAAAAAATTATATGAAGATAAGAAATTTGAGATATTTCTAGGTGTGGTTACAAATGTCATATTTACGTTCCCGTGCCCCATTTCACAAAACTTGTCATCGGTGGAAAATGACAGTTTTGTTATAAGCTAGTGAAATCCTTGCTTCTGATTGGTTATCAGCATATTTGTCACTGTTTTTTGTAATTTTTCATTGAAAAAAGGCTTGGTAAAATGTTGAGCATAATGGTCCGACTGTTTGCCCCAGCTTATAAACCGACATTGTAAGAACTAATCGAATATAGTAGCTCGATAGGCCTTTTTCTCAATATTTATACTTCTATGCCCGGTGCCGAGTAACGAACTATCATTTGTCAGAGTATATTGAATCAAACTAAAGACAAACGTCTGTGTTAGAAGCCTCGTTATTGAATATTGTATTCATCTGTTACGAACAATGATTGTATTTCAATTGTCAGAATGCACTTTGCATATATTTACGCGTAGACTATAGGGCAAGTCATCATATTTGTCTGACCTAGCATCAACTTACACATACAAATTACATTCTAATTACTGACATATAATAATATTTAGCAGGTGAATACGATAGCTCGTCGCTAGGTAAACGTGTATACATTTTCATACATTTTGAAAATGGTATGTGCCAGTTCCAGAATAAAGGCCCGGTCACACCGCCCGAACTTTGTTGGAGCGTTCCTTGAACGGTAGGGAGAGGGGCCGAATTTCGACAACGCTCGTCACCGCGCACAAAATGGGAAACAAATCGAAAACACAGGCGTTGCCTTAGCGGTGCACCGCTGAAGCCGGTGTTGCTTTAGCGTTGGTTTAACGGAAGCGAGCGGTAGCGAGCGTTGGTCCCGCTCCGACACCTCCATACCAACGCCAAACCAAAGTTCATCACCGTAATGGATCGCTGCTTCAACGCCCGACACCGTTCCAGCAATCCCGTGTCCGCTCGTAAAACGCTTACAACCGCTCCACCAAAGTTTGTGCAACGTTTAATCACCGCCCGGGCAAAGCTGGCGAAGCAGCGGTGGTCCAGCGTTCAAGATTTCTGCGTTGGCCTAGCGGACCAAAGCGTCCACGAACTTGCGTCTAGCGGTGCCAAACTTTGACTGGGCGTTGTTGGAGCGGTGGTGAACTTTCACGGAGCGGAAAATTGCCCGCTCCTCACCGCTCGCAATATTTTGTGCAGCTCAAAACTTTCGGAGCGGTAGGAGGGACCATCAGCGGTGGCCGAGCGTATACGGCTTTGCCTTAACGGGGGCCAACTTCTGTTAAAGGGATCGTTTAACAATGTTAAATCTGAGATACACGGCCCTACATGATTGTTATCAGTGTCTGCGATATGGTGTAATATTGAAGCCCTAAAAAAATTGCGCTTCAAAATGATCAAGAAGTGCCTCAAAAAATTAAAAAACCTTTGAGTGACTGGTTTTACCATACTCGTTTTCCCCAATAGACTGTAGTGTTATGAAAACCGTCAGGCGAACGGTTTTCACAATTTGTAATTCCAATCATAACTATCTTGATAATCAGACAGGCGATCGGCTTGTAAAAGTCATGGGGTTCCTGACTGACCTAAAGGTTTATAATTATCATTGCATCATGAGCTAAATCCAGAATTTTGTTTCAGAATCTGAGACAAAGTTACCGGATCCCTTTAAACGGTGGTGAACGGTTACGAGCGGTGATGAATTTTATTCACCGCTCCAGGAACGCTCCAGCAAAGTTCTGGCGGTGTGACCGGGCCTTTAGGTCGGACAAGCCTAAGTGTTTGACCGACCTGGCAACGCTAATTACATGCTCTATTTATCCCTACTAGGCCTTTCGATATACAGGCCTAATACTTGAACAGGTGAATATGATAGTTCGTCATTGGACAAAGGGTATACACTTGAATGCATAGAGTACCGAGGTGCTAACGTCATAATCGCTCGTCATCCGGGTTACTGGTTCTAAACAACAGCGACTGCTCATGAGGTTCACCGCGAAATCATTCAAGCAACAGGCTAGAGCAGGGCAAATTCAATGTTTGGCGCTAGTGTCATTATCACCACACCATTGTTTGGCACAAATTGTTTGGACCAGCAACCTTGGCAACTTGGACATTAGTCGGAATACAGGCCGCATATTTTGATCGTTGCTAGTACTTCCACCACCTCCAGAAAAAACCGCCTCGAAAGGAAATTAAAGTCATCGTATGTAGTACATTCTGCATGACTGACCGCTTCACGATCTCTCGCAACATGCGTCGATGAAAATTACCAAATGGGCCACCTAGTTTCGCTGCGTGCGAAATGTGAACACACATTGATTGGCAATTCCACCATGTCCGCTTTACAATAAACTTAGACACATTGGCCCGAATTCACAAAGGTGGTTTGTCGACAAACCTCCTTTTGTTTCGCCAAACCTCCTTTTGTTCTTTACAAACCAGGTTTGTAAAAAAACGCGTAAAAACGCGTCATATGACGTACGAAAACTAAGGTTTGTCGAAAAACCTCCTTTGTGAATTCGGGCCATTAGACTTGGCGACTCCCGAGAGTATGTTTATAATATAATTATTTTAATTTCATAAATATTTGTGAATTTACATTCAACTCGGGTGACGTCAGCCGTGATGTTGTTCTGTTCAAACGCCGCTATCGTCTCATTATAGACCTCGATCTCCGTGGCGTTGCTCAGTGCGTCGAAATACAGTTCGATCGCGGCGATGATGCTGCCATCGGAGAATGACGTCACCTGACAGACGAGAAAGTCCGAGGTAGAATCCTGGACAGACGCCACCTACAGACGAGGTAAGAACAGGAAACCACGTGATATTAAAATGAGACATTTTCGCAATGAAATCAAATTTAATGCATACGTCTTTCATTCACCTGTTATGAAGATTTGTATTTCAATAGTCAGAATGCAAATAGCAAACTGTTAGGTAAGGCAGTGCATAGTCTTTGCCCTACCTAGCAACAATTCGTGTATGCAATTCGCATTCTGAACATTGATATAATTATGCAACAGGTGAATGTAATAGTTCGTTGCTAAGTTAACTCGTATAAATTTAAAGCGTGTCCTACCTATTACAACATGGACTGTATGCAATGCGCATTCTGACTATTAAAATACAATTATTCGTAACAGGAAGATGACATATTTTGTAACAAAGCAATTAATATTGTTTGCATTAAATTTGATTACATTACGAAAACGGCCTATTGCATTAATCTTGATTTTGTTGTGTTGGTGGTGGTGGTAGTAGGGACTTTTAGATTTACACGACGAGAACGTGGACTGCCACGTGTGACATCATTTTAAGGTAATGTGACGTCCTTTTAAGGCACGGCCCAGTGCCTTAACACAATGTCACACGCGGCAGTCCACGCTCTCGTCGTGTAAATCTAAAAGTCCTTAGTGATGATTGAGGTGGTGATTGTGGTTGTCATAGTTATCGTTGTTGATGTTATTGTTTTTTTCTATACAACGGTCGCACAGACTTTCGAAAAACCAACTCAAGGTCAACTTCAATATTCTATTGTACATGTACTGCCTTTTCAGAAATCGTATTGGGGTTACTTGATATATCATAATCATATTCGAACATTTTAATAGGTGCATGCGCACAAGACTTTAGGCCATTTTAGTAATGTAATCAACATTAATGCAATTTTTTTTTAATTAAGTGCCTTGTTACAAAATATGTCATCCACCTGTTACGAATAATTTCAATAGTCAGAATGCGAATTGCATACAGTCCGTGTTGATAGGTAGGACACAAGCCATAGGCCCGAATTCACAAAGGAGGTTTGTCGACAAACCTAGGTGTATGTGCGTCATAATTATGACGCGTTTCGACAAACCTCCTTTGTGAATTCGGGCCAATTGTTTGTCCTACCTAGCAACGATTAATGTATGCAATTTGCATTCTGACTGTTAAAATACAATATTTCGTAACAGATGAACGAAATAATTTGTAATACGGCACTTAACAAAGATTTATGCTTTACATTTTATTCCATTACGAAAAGGGTCTTTGGCGTAACTTCGGGATTACGCCAGCTTGGAGATAAAATGAATGCTTTCCCTGGTGTGTATGTTTTACCCTTTGTTTCAGTCCCATGTGAACCCTGGGCAGCGTCTCACGAAACCGTCATAAGTGCAAGTTCACCGACATCCCATTGAAACGCGTGTTAAAGTTTATACACGCATTTCCATGGGATGTCGGTGAACTTGTACTTATGGAGGTTTTGTGAAACGCTGCCCGGGTCATTAATAGTAAATCGTTGTTTTTAGCTTTAAGGTTTCTCAACCCGAAGAGTTTAAAACAACGACGGATTCGGGGTGTTGAAAATCTTTTCTAATTCGGCACCAATGTCCTTTGGAAAGAAATTAATCTACATTTTGCCACACTCGACCCAGGTGAGGTAAATGGGTACCTGGTAGGATAATTTCTTGAAGTGCGCTGATAACGTCTGCCGGAGCTAAAACTAGTGTAATAATTTCCAACACTCTTTGGAAGCGCATACGTTATATTATGTGATATGCGCTATACAATAACTGAATATTGTTATTATCATTATTATCAAAATGAATCACAAATGCATAGGCCCCTACGCCTCCTTCAATAGGAAGTGGGCTTTTATAATATATAATACAAGTAGTTGGATCTTTTCCTTTCATTGTTTTAATATCAAATGATAATGACGAAATTCATGAATTCGGAACTTTCCACAGGGATTTTTTTTTTCACACTCACCGCATTGCATATGAGATCGTCCAAATAGATGAAGCTTGCACTGGAACTATTTCTCAAATCTTCGCTGAACTCGACAGTTTGCCAATTAATTTCCGTGATCCGTGCGTCGACCTCGAATAGTATCGCCTCTGTGTTATTCAGAGAAAAAAGAAGAAATCAAAAGATGAATGATTTCATTGAATTACTACGTAGATTTCAAGAATAAAATTACATGCATACAATAAACATGAACGATTACTTATAATGAAAGAAAAATCAAGCAACTCGCCGAAGATGGCAGCACACCAAACAGTATATTATGGTAGATAAGGTTATTGGTCATGTTTTGGATTCATCGACTTCCCCATCATATCCAGTGGGTAATGATTTGTTTTCTTCAGTTTTTGCTAAGGTGGGTGCGGGATGTGCCCCCCCCCCCCCCCCCCCCCACGCCTCTCCCATTGAAAGATTGAATGCAAATTTGTATCGATCTTAAGCATGTCGGCTAATTGCCACAATTTATGACCTTTCTGCATATCGATTTTCGGTTGACTACTTGTTTGCAGATTTAGTCCTGAACCCCCACCCCCCCCCCCCCCCCCCTCTCCTCTTTTTAAATCCTGGCCTTGCGACGCCCTTGCTCAACCCAGCCTTACACATACCTGTACACTGGACATCCGTCTCTGTCTTGTCCTCGGTGATTCTATAGAATCCTGGCATACACTCGCACTCTGGCCCGTCCGATCCCGTCACACACCGCTCCCGGTCCGGGTCGCAGAACCCCTCACAAGTTTGAGGCACTGATAGGAGAACAAAAAAAGGTGAAAAAAGTGACAGATAAAAACTGTAGAATTAATATTTAAAGAAGTAGTGATTGAGAGACAGAGAGAGAGACAGAGAGAAAGAAAAAACGGAAATGAGAGAGAGGGGGGGGGGGGGTGCTGACGCGAGGATGAGACGTAAATATGTCAAAATAGAGTCAGAGATGATAATGATGATGATGATGATGATAACGATAGTGGAGTCTTGTATAGCGCTCATGTCTGGCACATTGTCACTCCTATAGCGCTCCATTATCATTACCCTGGCTTCAGCACGGCTGCCAAGGCTTTCAAGGAACTAATTCCTGCCAGGTACCCATTTACCTCACCTGGGTGGAGTGTGGCAATTGTAGATTAATGTCTTGCCAAATAAAGTTAGGGCTGCGACAGGGATTTGAACCCCATACCTTGTGGTTCACAGTATGGAAACTTATCCAATGGACCACAGCACCTCTGCATCTCCTCTTTCTGTTTAAGATATTTCAATATGTTCAATGACTAAATGAAGTTTATTCAACTCAGTTATCTGGATGCAAAATTATCTACAGTATTTTACTTTTACGTTACATTTGAAATGTTGATAAAAAAATATAACTGTCTTCACTGTCAATTTGCCAAGGAAAAGCAGAAAAATAAAGGGCTGAACCGTCAATCTATGTATTGTGTATGGATGACCCATCATCCCACCCACATTCACCATCAAGCATAGTCACTGAGATAAATAGAATGGACATTTACTCACCCATTGTTGTTGTCATGTCACTGCCACTTGGTGTAGAAGTAGTAGTAGTAAATCCATCAATTTCAGTGACCACTTCTGTGACTGTAACTTCCGCTGTCACCACTTCAGTGACTTCCACGGGGGGAGTAGTAGAGCCATCGATTTCAGTGACCACCTCTGTGACTGTCACTACCGCTGTCACCACTCCAGTGGCTTCCACGGGGGAAGTAGTAAAGCCATCGATTTCAGTGGCTTCCACGGGGGAGGTAGTAAAGCCATCGATTTCAGTGACCACTTCTGTGACTGTCACTACCGCTGTCACCACTTCCGTGCCTTCCATGGGGGAAGTCGTCACATCATCATCAGTCGCAGAAACATCAGTTGTCGATGTGGTAACGAAGTTGCCATCCGTCCGAGGTAACTCTGTAAATCCTGTAGTTATTGGCTCAGTTGTCGGCATCGTGGTGGCTGGGTTGGTGGCAGTTGCGTCGCCGTCTGTTGCGACGTCTGTGGAAACTGCTACAGAAGACTCAGTGCCCGAGGAAGTTTCTGGAGTATCTGTTGCGATTGCTGTCTGAATCACCGTTGCGTTGTCCGCATCAGTAGCCAGTAAAGGCGTAGAGAATGTTACAGCTTCGTCTGTGATTGCCAAAGTCGCTTCGTCGGTAGATCTTCTTGTAGAGATGGTCACATCAGGATCTGTGCTTATTGTGCGTCCTGGAGTGTTTGTTGAAAATAATGATTGAAACGTCGTTGCGTCGTCGGCATCAGTAGCCAGTAAAGGCGTTGAGAATGTTACAGTTTCGTCTGTGATTGCCAAAGTCGCTTCGTTCGTAGATCCACTTGTATAGACGGTCACAGAAGAATCTGTGCTTATCGTGCGCCCTGGAGTGTCTGTTGAAAATGATGTTTGAAACGTCGTTGCGTCGTCGGCATCAGTAGCCAGTAAAGGCGTTGAGAATGTTACAGTTTCGTCTGTGATTGCCAAAGTCGCTTCGTCCGTAGATCTTCTTGTAGAGACTGTCGCACCAGGATCTGTGTTTGTCGTGCGCCCTGGAGTGTCTGTTGAAAATAATGTTTGAAAGGTCGTTGGTTCGTACACATCAGTACTCATGGAACGCGTCGACATTGTTGAATGTACGTCTGTGGACATCGTAGTCGCTTCTGCCGTATTTGTGGTACTCAGTTCCTTAAAGGGAGGGGCTCCTGTTGTGGTCCCCTGAACAGTGGTTATAGAGACATCGGTTGGAACCACTGTGGAAAACTCCACAGTGACGACTGGGGTTGTTGTGATGTAATCCATGGATGTTAATGGCTTGGTTTGCGCCTGTGTCGATACACCAGGCTGTCTGGTCGTGAGTCTGTCGTCATAAGATGTGGTGGAACCCACTACGGTACTGATGATCGTCTGAAAAGCCAATGTTGTTTCGTCCTGTTGGGCAGTTGTTGAGGGCGCACTGCTCGTAGTTGCCTGTGTTGTGGTGAACACAGCCGTAGTCGTTCCTCCTGAATTTGTAAAAAGATGCAAAAGATAAACCATTCTAGATCGTAAATTGATTAATTCACGAACATTGTTCAACAACAACAGTTTTGAGATTTCAACGTTCTTTCAATAGTTAAAGATTACATCAATAACAGGATCAGAAGTAGACGTGCTCACATAAAATCATCATACTTTTTAATCCAGTTACCAATGGATTCTATATTTTCCACAGCCAATGGGTTAAAGCTAAATGAATTGCATGCATGTGCCATTTTATGTCAACCAATACCACCGGTGGGGTGTGGATAATAGCAATTGCTTCAAAAATGCATCCTTCTTTGACTATATTTTGTACTGTGTTGTCTTTATCATGTCTCCTTTTTTCCTCCCTTCCCCCAATTCTTTTGCTCACTATCACTCCTATTACTACTGCGACGAGGACGACGCCGACTACTACTGCTACTAATGTTACTACTACTTATGCTGCTGCTGCTGCTACTACTACAAATACTACTTCTACTACTACTACTACCGCCACTTCTAATTACTACTACTAATCCTACTACTGCTCCTACTACTGCTACTACTACTACTACTACTACTTCTACTACTTCTACTACGTCTACTACTACTACTACTCCTACTACTACTACTACTACTACTACTACTACTACTACTACTATTACTACTGCTACTACTGCTTCTACTACTGCTACTACTACTACTACTACTTCCACTGCTACTACTACTACTACTACTACTACTACGACTTCTAGTAGTAGTACTGCTACTACTAGAACTACAACTGCTACTGCTACTACTAATAGTGCTGCTGCTACTTCTACTACTACTACTTCCACTGCTACTTCTACTACTTCCACTGCTGCTACTATATATTACTACTTATACTGCTACTTCTTTACTATTCTTACTACTTAATTGAAATTCCTTATAGGCTACTGTTTCTGCTAAACATCTTGTAATAAATGTTTATTCAAAGTAGACATTCCTTACACTAGGAATTAAATATAGGTTAGCAAGGATGGCCCAAATGAATGTTCAGTCATCTTTGGAGTTAGACGCTCTTCTACTATACGTTATATCAATCCAGCGATCCCAACTTATTTAAAGAATCGACTTTACTGCTCAATAAATTCCAAAGCAAAGATTGTGGCTTTTATACCCGCTATCTAGGCAAAATAACAAACCCCAAATAACAAGATTACTTCTGTGACTATATATCAGGCTGAATTTGTTAACTTGCTGCCAAATTACACAACCCAACGTAAGATTAATTGAGCAAATATTTGTTATGAGTAGGAGAAGAATGCGAGATGTGAAGAGAAATACATGTCTTTTATTTTCTTCGCAAGACTTACATATATTTAAATACGTTAATTTTCCAGATTGCTAAGTAGAAGGTTTATGAACATTTAGCTTTTTCCTGTAATTTGTCTTGCCCGTGGGATTTTTCAGGTTACTCTCCTTGAAATTGATTCAGCGAAATTCTATACTGTAAACAACTAAATTATTCACTCCCTTACCAAGTTTTGTAATTTATAAGTATGTAAAAAAGTTGATTTGTGCAAGATTTATGTTTCTTGAGATTTTGACATACTAGTTAACATCTAAAAGTATTCAACAAAGGCGTTAAAGGTTATACAAAGTTTTGGTATGGGGTCATGAATTTGGTTCAAATGAACATATCGGAATCATATGCGATTTTACAATATTCAATATTCGTTGTCGCGGTTGAAATCAAGATTAAAGTGATGAAATTGTAAATTAAAATTTCTTTACGTTGTAAGCTCCCTCTCAAGACTGGTATTACCTTAGCTTTAAAACAATGTTGCTTGACTACAATCGGCCGATTCGCTATTCCCGTTTGGAAATCATATATCAGAATTGCACATTCTGACATTGCCAGGGTCGCAGCTACCATGGAATGGCCTTAGGCGCTATTTGAAATATTTGAAATTTACTGGGAGCACCGGTAAATTTTGATTATTCAATTTCTCGAGAGCAGAAGTGTTTTTAGGGGCTAACTTTTCTCGTGCTAACAATAAATCCACAGGGGCATCCAAATATATCAAAATTTTAAAGAATTAATATCTATCCCATTCTCGAAATTTCCCAAAACTTTGCATGACCTTTAACTCAACCAGTCAACATTTCATTCTGAATAACAACCCCCCCAAAAAAAAATCCAAAAAATCCAAAAAAATCCAAAAAAAATCCAAAATCAAATAAAAAAAAAAAAATATATCATTAAAAAATATATATATATTCTTACATATATTATTTTCGTCTTCTTACCTGCGCAAGAAACCGCATCATCGCCGATGGAGCCATCTAGACACGTGATCCTACTTGGGCCAATCAGCGTCTGACTAGCAGAGCAAGATAGATAGATGTATTCTCCGTGCTCGTAGTAAGTCTTTGCGTTGCCTTCCAAGTCTTCCTGTGTCACATCGTCTGGGATGAGACTACCCGCACATCTTTCTGAAGAGAAAAAACAGATTTGGATTTGAAGAAGACTATTCATGAGGAGGCGCGATAGCTCAGTTGGTAGAGCAGTGGTCTCGTCATTCGGCGACCTGGGTTCGAAATCAAGTCGATGCGCTAGTCACGCCTTTTGGTATTAAAGCATTAATCCTCATTACCAGGTTTCTCGGAGAGGACCTAAATCTGTCGGTCCACTGGTTGCTTACTAACAAGCATTTATGCTTTCTTAGCAGTCAGGTAAAGTAACAACCACCACCAATTGATTTTTTAATTTTCCTGAATTGAAAATGATATTTTGCTCAAATAGAGTTGCGTGAGCATGATGAGTCAAACAAATAAGATCATAATTGTCAGGTTATGGATGTAAAATAAATCATATCCTGAAGAAAATCTAAAACCATGGACAATGCTATATCTACATATACAACATTGGGATATAATCAATGATAGATATCGTAATTATGTCCAATGTATGTGAAGTGTTGCATATGTTTACAGTTTTCACAGACGTGTGCCGGCAAAATCTGGATATTGCATCTTAGAACGACCTAAATACATCTATGTTCTATCAAACCTCGACTCGGTGTTGAACCCGGGTCGGTGTATTGGCCAGCAGTCCACCAACCCAGCTCACATCTCCCTTGTCAAAAGTGAAGTGAACTATTTAATCATTCGCTTGTATGATGTTTGTTGTTAGCTATGTTCGTGTGATAACATGAGGTTACCATTTTATACATCAGTGCCCCGTCTTACAAAAAAGTTACGATTGATCCAAATCAATCGCAAGTCCTCCAATCAATGGCAAGTGTGCAGTCTCCTATCTCTTATGTACATAGTAGCGATTGATATTGACTCTTTGTAAAATGGGGCCCAGAATTACCGAAACTACCTTTATATACAAATAACATTATCAATTTATGAAATCCTCTATCCACAGTCTACAACATATCCATGATTACAAGGAACATAAATAAACATTAGATAGCCGAATAACCTCGGAAATCTCAACAATTGAACGAATTTATCCTTAATTGTTTTTCTTCTAAATGAACTAATCACAACTATAGTATATTAAATAACAAGCCATGAAGTTCGATGTATATGTATCTGTTCCAATAATACTCACGTTTAAACGGAGGGCAGGATTGCACAACGAGCTAATTAAAAACGCATGTATCAAAAGAACAAGCTATGAAATTAGAGAAATGTGTAAGAGATTTTGAAATAGTATTATGGAGTGCATGAATACAAAAATAGCTTTTCAGTCGAAAAGACATCTGCACGATTTTATTTATTTATTTATTTATTCAAGTTTTATTTAAAATAGAGGGTAGGTACATTCAGTATAACAAAACTGCTTTCCAAACCACAGTAATATCCTCCTAAGGATTTTAAACGAAATAATCTTAATGTTAATATAATCTTGATTTTAATGTTCATATATCGCTGTTTACTTGATATTTACGTGCCTTATCAAGTAAAAACTACCTGGTACATGTAGTTTTATATCGTATTCTGATACCATGAAATAACCAGTCACACCGCAGCACCAACGCCAAACCGACCGATATTCGACAGAATCTGTGCTCTTCCGGGTAATGTATATTTTTGGGTTCGATCATTTTCCCGGTCTTATGTCGCTGTAACCGGTATAACTGAAGCAGGTAAAAGTGATTCACATACATAGAAAGTGGCTCTTTTCCGGTTGATTTAAAGCTTAAGTAAATATTTGAAGAACTGGAATCAATTATTTTTTCTGTTTTAATTTCGCATTTATCTCAGATTGGGGGAGAACCCTTTTTACAAAAATTTACGGTGCTACTTGATCTTACCGACATTTGAAACTAGAGACATATTATTTTACCGTTTTTCTTTATTGGCTTAAAAAAAAATGTAACGTGTAAGTTAAAACATGATATTATGTTGATAAATGGTTTACGGTATCGTAATGAGCTCATGTAAAATTTAAAAATAATCGATTTGAAGTAAAAACGTATTTAACTAATTAATATATTTGATGACGAACATTTCATCATATATTTTCAAGGCGTCAATATAGGGGATATAGTTGCATGGTAACAAACACTACCCCTCCCCCTCCTTCCTCCTTCCACCCTCACGGTATCGTAATGAGCTCATGTAAAATTTAAAAATAATCGATTTGAAGTAAAAACGTATTTAACTAATTAATATATTTGATGACGAACATTTCATCATATATTTTCAAGGCGTCAATATAGGGGATATAGTTGCATGGTAACAAACACTACCCCTCCCCCTCCTTCCTCCTTCCACCCTCAAAAAGGCGACAGTATTTTAATATCTCGGTCATACTATGCAATGTGATGAACCATGCAGAAATAAACGAATATAGTCAAATAAAATCTGAATAAATTAATTAAATACCTGAATAAATAAATATTTTTATCTTTAATACATAAATAAATGATTAAATGGAATTAAAAAAGTAATTCCTTTGCGAAATTATGAACTTAATTAAGAGAGGTAAACAAAAGGAAAGACAATTCTCAGACAAAGGTATAACAACCTGTGAGATAGCTTTTGCTAAGAGATAAATTGTGCGTGAAAAGTCATAACTACACATGGTTTTTTCATTTCCCTTGAATTCTATTTTTCTTTTCTTCATTTTTTCAGGAAATTCATTTATATATTTGAACGCGACATCGTCCAACATAATAAAACATGCATATAGATTATTGTTTTCTCTCCTTCTCCTTCTCTCTCTCTCTCTCTCTTTCTCTGAGTCGCTCTATCTCTATTTTTATATCTATACACCTCCCCTCTCGTTGTTTATTTCTTTAACCCGTTACACAAATAATCTCCTCATTAACTTGACATCAAACAAAGGTTTGGGGACCAAGACAAACACTGGTCGTGTTTGCTTTGAAATAAATTACTTACGTATAACAAGAAGGAGGGAAGTTTCTTTTAAGATTTTATCCCCACTCAATGTTAAGAAATACGAAAATAATGTCTTCCTAGGGCATTGAATGTAACAAAAATCGGCCGTTTTAGTATTAAAGGTAAAGACCGTTAGTGGTAACATTGCGGTTCAAGGGTTTTGGGTGCGAAATATCCATTCAATATAGTTTAAATATTGCATTCAGAGGTTTAGATGGCAATACTTCAACCTAAATTCGCAAAAAGCAGAAATATATGCCCAAATTTTCAATGTTGAAGTGCATTCGCGATATCTATTCAGACC
Source organism: Strongylocentrotus droebachiensis (assembly GCA_035222895.1). NCBI lineage: Eukaryota > Metazoa > Echinodermata > Echinoidea > Camarodonta > Strongylocentrotidae > Strongylocentrotus > Strongylocentrotus droebachiensis. Next base: position 243,901 of record JAVYIG010000098.1, read on the forward strand.
TGATCGATATGATAATTTACCAAATATATCAATTAGTAGGCGGTTTCCCGGCAAATTTTTATCATCACGTATTAGTCAAAACATATTCTGTCACATGATTGGTAATAATAGCTTCCATTTCATTTTTTGAAAGGGGGGCGTTTCCAAATCTGGTCTATACAGTCCATGAAATGAGTTCTGATATTGAGGATTGTTTAGAAGGCTTGCAGAATTCGTATCACCTCTTATTTGATAATTATGCAGGAAAGGGATAGGGATTGGGATGACGAAAACCATTTTGGTTATAATCATCATAATGTCCTCGCGGTGACTGTGTGATGTTATACTCCTAATAGGGTGGGGAGATGGTGCACATATTCAGTGCGTAAATGCGTATGATCACTGCGGTATTTATATGAGTTGGAATTTAAAATTATGGATAGCCATTTGTAGCCTTGAAATAAAATATATTCAAAAGCGAAAAATCAAGTATTTTAGACTTCTTATAAATTCCACATCAGGAGCATGAAATCTCCTTGATGACAGAAAATATGATTGATTTGAGTCAACATTGTATGCCTTTTAAAATAACTTATACGAAATATTGTTCATAAATGCTATTTTGCTAACGCCTTTCCATAATTGTTATGTCCAACTTAGAGATAAGGTCAACTTAGGAACTTTGTGAAACATCCCCAGGTCTTTCATGCATAAATCAGTTTAGAAATACTTGATCCTAAGATTGTAATACTCACCATAGCATATGACTGTGGCTGGGTCGGGGTTCCATTGGTTATTGCCCTCACAGTAGCTGTAGACGTTTCCAGTGAAGGTGTACTCTCCCGTGGCGTTGCACGATAAAGAGACCCGTTCGTAGAAAGAGTAGTTTGAACCGGACTGAGGGGGCGTGGCCACCACTCGCGTGGGGTCACTCAGAGGGATCGACGAGCATTCTGCGAGGACCAAATTGGCAACAATTAGTGATTTATTCAAAAGTTATTTGCTAAATATTAATTTCCTTATAAAGCATTCAATTTTATGTAGATCTAGCCTATTAAAGTTTGAATTCGAAAGTGTTTTCATGGGTTTTTTTTACATTCAGCTTTTTCTCATTATTATTTGATACTTATTTGTTGCGGAGCCTCTAAGAGATAAGGTGGGGGCAGGAGTTAACCCCTCCCCCCCCCCCTCCCCACCCACCTCTCAATATGGGAATCAACTTTTTCTCCCATGGAGTGAAACTTTCGATATGTTAATAATAATAATAATAATAATGACAATGATAATGACAATGATAATGATCGATGTAATAATTATCTGCTCACTCAGGATGCTACACTGAGTAAGTCTTGATGCTTTCAATAATAATAACACTTATAATGATAACGATGACATTAATAGTAGTCACAATAATAACAATAATTGATTTATATTGTACATCACATTGCCTGAATATTTTGACTTTGGTACGACCAGAGATTCTTTATAAAAGTACGAAATAAGTGATAAACTATGTATACTTGATAAATAACTAGGTACATATTTTATTGCAATGCTTTACAACTTGCAATGTCCAGAGCTTCAAAATGCAATGACATACGGTTAACTTGACTAATCATTAAAAATCTGTTAATGTTTGTTTAAAACAGCAGGTCGCACCCTGTAATATTACGTGTCCAGCAAGTTACGCAAACAAAAACCGAGGAGGAAAAAAGGCAGGATATTTATCTTAAACAATGTTTGAGAAAGATAAGAGAAAAAAATTTGCACGATGTTGAATGACAATCTAGGCAGGGCGATACAAGATAGGTATGTGTTTCGATTCTATACTGAATGCAAGGAATGTGATAACTGAAAAAGAAACTTGGAAATTTCACCATTTTGTAAAACAGTGACCTATCAATTTCTTTGTATAACTTAAAGGTATCGTTTAACAATGTTAAACCTGAAATCCATGGCCCTACGTGTTATCAGTGTATGTGATATGGTGTAATATTGAAACCTTTAACAAATCGCGCTTCAAAATGATCCTGCAGTGTCTCAAAAAAAGTAAAAATCTTTAAGTGACCGGCTTTACCATACTCATTTCCCCCAATAGACTGTAGTGTAATGTTATAAAAACCGTTAGGAAAACGAAAAATTTGATTTCGATTTCAAATCATAAATATCTTGATAATCAGACAGGCGATCGGTTTGTGAAAGTCATGGTATTCCTGACTGCCCTAAAGGTTTATAATTATTATTGCAGCATTAGCTAAATTCAGCATTTTGTTTCAGAATCTGAGACAAAGTTATCCAATTCCCCTCGGCATGACCAATGAGAAAATCCTACCTCCTTGGCAGGTCGTTACACGTTGGTTTGTTTCGATTCCATGATCTTGAATTTAGAGTCAATTAATGCAAGAAATGAGATAACTGAAAAGAAACTTGGAAAATTCCACCATTTTGTAAAATAGTAACCTATCAATTTCTATGTATAAACTTAAACAATAGACAGGATAGCGATTATGAACGAATGCTATGTGTTTAACGTTTAATTATGTAACTGAGAAATCTAAATCGAAAACTTTAAGCCATCCTTCTTGCCTATATATTTGTTCGTCTGTTATGACATTTATTCTGGTAACTATTTAAATGGATGATTAACAAGTTTTTTTAAAGGAAGTATGAAGATGTTTAAGATACGCTTGATACCTCCGTATAAGTCAACATTAATGATAATGGTATGGACATTGTTGTAAAATTATTTGACACAATGTTGTTTTAATCATTTTAGATAAATAATTTCTGTAGAATTTTATGATGGGTGATAATATACCACATAGTTTTACCGAAAGCCTCAATTTGTGAAAAGTTTAAATAAACTCTTGAAATTTACTATAAACGAAAAACCGTGATTAATGACGATACACAATTATTTTATTTTCATTCTTGACTACTTAAAATTCCTTTTGCCTCACAGTGGCATGTGATATTATTTGCTCCCGTTTTTATGGTCTACATGTGATCAAACCGAACTACCACCTGAAAACGTCGATTTGATAAGCAGACCAAACAAGATCGCATAACTTGCTTGGTAGTCACAGCCTTTTATTTCATCGAGTTGACCAGGGGGTGTTTCACACTGATAAGATCGACTTTAAGTTGGACTTAAATTATGACAGGCCATTCATGCCATCATTTTCTCTCACCGTTTACTGGCATTGGTCTCTCAAGGGATGTACGGATCGTGGTCACAAATCTACAGAATTTACTTTTTTTTATAGTTTACTATTGAAGGAAAAAATATTATCTAAATATCATAATTGAGAGACCAATGGTTAGAGCAACCGGTGGCACGAATGGTCTGCCATATTTAAGTCCTAATTAAAGTCGATCTTTGTGAAACACCCCCAGCTATATCTTCCCGCTTTACACCGCAGCTGTAATAATGTCATTGAAATCACTCATAAGTCGACAATGATCTTCAATTATAATGTGTCATTTTAATAACGACACCTTGTTAAAAGATACATATTATATTGTTGAACTTGCATGGGGATGTGGTGAATATATACCTTAACCACTTCGGTTTGTGATTCCTGATTTATTATGCGCCATAAATCTTGAAGAATTGACCCGCAGTCAATAAAACTTGGATTTGATGGAAATTTACAACCATCGGAAACAACAAAGGGTCAATCTTGACCATTATTAACCATCCATTTTTTGTTTAACAATTATTTTTTTGTAATCCAATGGTTCTTGAAAGAGGACTGAGTCATAATTGAAACGAAGGAAATTTCCTGAATATAAAAACAATTTTCATGGGTCTTTCTTAAGTTCATAAACTTCTAGTTTCGTTATCATTATAATCGTTATGCAATAGAGTTACAAAACTGAAGTTGTTCCGTTATCATACTTAATTCCAGTTTAATCATCCTTTATTAATTTCGATACCTTTCAAAGTATCCTTTTAATCTTTTCTGTAAGTATTTTATTTATGCATATACCATACTTATTCCTCGACAACCAACAAATCAACAAGTATCTACTCGACGCAAGAGAACTTTAATAATTCAACAATATCGTACTGTTTATTTATCATCTTAGATGGAAACAGTATTTTACTTTACGAAATTATAACTAACTCATTATGTCTAAAAACTGATGGCTCATGAGACTAATTAAAATTCTAGATGTTAAAATGTTAGATGAGGCATCATCTGTCCTCGTAGCTTATATGATAAATACTCAACTGTAACGCAATGTATTGTTTTCATAGCGAATTAAAAAAAATGCGTTACAGTTCTTTAATAATAATTGCTTTAGTAAAATCTTTAACTACACAACTATATAGGCAAGTTCAAGCTACTTTTTTGTATCAAACGTTACCGACTACATCTTATATTTCAGTATAATTAATGTCTTCATCAAGCTCCTAGCCCTACTCGAACTTGAATCATACAAAGCATCAAATAAAACGGTATTTTTATGTCAAATTATTTTCACATTTCCATGAGAGAATTCAACAACACTTTGTAAAGTAAGAGACATACTTTTGACTCGGCCATATAACTGCCATGAATACAATAATTCATTGAAAGAAACATCACAAATTATGTCAAAGATTTATTTTCGCAATCATATTCTGGAACTATATAAAATCATTTGAAAAATATCCTACCTTGAGCTGTGACATAAAAGTTTCCTCCAAAAAGTCCACACACCAGAATTGATATGCAGATTATCCGATGCATTCTTTCGATCATGATAGCCGTTGCCTTTCAAAAGTCTCAACAACCAAAACAAAAAAGATGTAATACTTCCCAGTATGGATGTTCCTCCGATAAACTCCTTCACTTCTCGGAGTCAGCAGAAAGGCGACCTTGCTTTTCCGAAAATTTCGTAGCAAACTTCCGAACTTCTTTGATTTCCTCTTGGTTCCTTCTTAATAAAGCTGTATAACGATCAAACTTTAATCTTCACTTCATTCTTCACTTAGTTCGATGGTTTTTTTATAAAACGAATATAACAAATCTCTAGAGTTCCTAGAGAATATTTTTTTTCTCGTTCTCATCGATTCTGCAGGTTGTAAACATATACATGAAACTACGTATAGTTCATGCTGATTGAGCTGCGGAGTTTTTACAAGTGTGGCTGTAAATACAGACCAGTCATCAGGGCGGTGAATTTCGGATGCCACGCCGCTGCGTTATCGGAGTTCTATTATGACGTCATAAAAGTACATTGCGGTGACCATTTTGTGGTGTTTGGGTACGCATACCGCCTTACCGGATTGATTCGAATAACCCCCATATTGTGGCGACATTGTGGTGTTATATTAACGTAATGCGAAATATTAACGTGATTTCATGATGAGAAAAGATTGTTTGATATAGTTCATGATTCCATCCTATTTCTGTATTGCATCATCGCGCTGTCATCGTTCAGGCTTTCGCGAAAGTCTGAAAGTTTGAAGAAAGAAAAACAGTATTTCTATTTAGTTTTTTTTAATCATGTACAGACTTTGTGTACTAATATTTTACAATGAATATTCAGCCGCCGGGCTTCTAAGCATATTTTTTGAATGAATAAACCATTCGCATTATTATCATTTTTAATTTTTGTAGTGAATTTCGATATGTAGCACCAAAGGGGACAATTATTGTTTTGGTCTTGAATCAAAAGTACTTGATAATAAGTTTTAGTTCAAATTAAAATGACTGCACATTGTGTTATGATCGCTATAGAATTTTTTTTAAATAAGGTACTATGATGTGGCATGCACATTTGGTCCAAACGTTTACGCTAGGCCCATTTCTTGCCAAACTTCAAAATATGAGGGCATTTGAAGAGCAGTCTTTCTCAGGGAACATTTCTCCTATGATATCGTTCCTAACCTAATGACTCTGTGCAACCTCTTGCGAAACGGAAAGATGTTGAGGTATTTATGGCATATTTATTTATCACACCCGGGTGTTATATTAACATCAAACTTCATGATTAGTGATTCAGATATGCCAGGTTGAAGACAGTATAGGGCAGTGTTAAGATCCATCGATTTTGTAACAGTTGAATCATTCGTGGCGTACGGTCCTTTTCCGTGAATATGCATGACTATTGGGGCGTTGCAAGAATGTTGCGATTGATTGCAAGTTGCAAAGTTTGTAACTGAAATTTTCAATTGATTGCAACTCAACAATTTCCTAGAATTCTGTTAGGATTCAAGTTTTCACAATTAAATTAAGTTAACCAGATCTAGCTTTTATTTTCACCCTCTCTTCATCCTCTCTCTCTCTCTCTCTTTGTGTGTGTGTGTCTCTCTCTCTCTTTATAATGGGGCGTTGCAAGAAAGTTGAGTTGCGACCAATTGCGAATTTGCAATTAATCGCAAAACTTACGCTCTATTTTGGGGATATGCAATTGATTGCAATTTTCTTGCAACGCCCTATGAGATTTGTTTTAAAATTGGTAGAATGGTATGATTGGGGTCGATTCATTTTTCACGCAAACGTAACAAATTGTATAGGGGGAGGGGGGCGGAGGGGCTGCCTACTTTTTTGGGCCGTAGTTTCCTCACTCTCAAACCGACAACACATATCATCATATCCCCCTTTCTACCCCCTCCCCCCCCCCCCCCGTCTATCTCGCTCTCTCTCTCTCTCTCTCTCTCTCCGTCATTCTTTGTTTTTTCCTTCTCTCTCTCTCTTTCTCTTTCTTTCTCTCTTTCTCCCTCCTTTCTTATTCGCTCTTTCTTTCTTTTTCTTCTCTTTCTTTCTTTCTTTCTGTTTTCTTTCTTTTCTTTCTTTCTTTTTCGTTATCTTCTCCTATCATTCTATTTCGCTCACTAGCACTGTTTCTCTTTCAACTCCCTCCATCATTCCCTCCTTCTATAAATTAAATAGTTTAATTGTTGTTCGTTACCCCTAACCACTAACCGAAAATAATCATAATCGGAAAAAGAAAAAGCGGGAAAAAAATCTTGTCATACCTACATGTATATTAGAGTGTTGCCTTGCTTGAAAGAAAATCAGCTTCAAGAAATTCCGAATTTAATTTTCACTTGTATTATGGGGATAATAAGTTCATCAGTTTTAAGAAATGACGAGCTGTTATTCGTTCGTATTATACCCAAGCCTGTCTATAGTGACCAATTATCTCCTAGCAGGTATTGTCTATAGTGGCCACCTGTTTACAGTGGCCACTTTCCGTTTACCTCTGACCGTCTGTCAAAAAAAATACAACTGTACAAAATGAAGGCCTACATTAGAATCACACATTTCTTTAAGAATAATAGCATATTAGTTCATTTATTGTGTATGTACAAGTCAAATCGATTGTGAATATCATTTTACAATAAATTAATTGATTAGCAGCGTTTAAGAAAAAAATTGCAATTACAAAATTCTGAAAGACCAACTTTCACTTTCTTTTCTAGATTCTTTCTGTTAACCTTTTTTGGAATTAACACTGAATCTTAAGGACAATCGTGGCAAGTATTCGTTACATGTGGGGTTTCTTTTATCTGCGTACACACCATACACGAATATTGACGTTTGTAAACTGTTTGCATTTTTTTTTAAATAGCGAAACAGATTTTTGAAATGATATTGTATATATTACAAAATTAAAAATGTAAAAAAAAACTCATGGAGAGTACTATGTAATTATTGTAAGATTTACCCAGCACCTTTATGATGCACCTCTAATACTTAATACAACAACAATCTTATACCTGTGTATGATCTGAATAGGTCTACATATCAAAATGTATTTGGAATGCGGAAAGCAAATACTACAACACATGTATTTTCTTTCGTAGTGTACAATATTCTGTTATACGTAGTAGGATTTCATCAGAATATCGTTTTAATGGCAAACTTCCACGCCAACTCTCTCCCATGACTTTTGTTTGTATATCTCAGATACAGCGCCAAACCTATTCAACTTGGATGACAAACTCTTTGGCATTTGGGGGTAATATAACTATTTGTTAGGTCTGTGGTAGGTCTCGAGTCGATCTCGAATGTTGTGACAGGGGTTTTGGCAGCGGAAACAAATTGGTAGTAACTGAACCCCATTGGTCGAGTGACATCGTAATACATGTCTATCAAACATCCACTCTCTTGTAACTAATGGTCTCGTTCCAGTCAAAACCTTTAAATTTATATGCTAAGAGTCTTTAGGAATAAAATAAACGACACCAACAAAAAGAAACACTCTGCATAAATTAAATCCCCGACTCCCTAAATCCATTCCTGATGAATTCAATCAAATAGTCTCTAGAGTCGATCAACTTTTCGAAGATTTCGTAGTTGTCGCCGATCTCCTCTTCCTCTTCCTCTTGTCAACGATGTCATATTTGCAGATGGGCTCTTTCTCCCATTCTCGTCTGACACTCTCCTCTCATCGGCGATGTTGAAAGGCGAGGAAACAGGTGACGACGATGGCGACGACGGCGATCTATTTATCGAAGATCTCGTAGTCTTCGCTGATCTCCTCTTCCTCTTCAATGTCAACGATGTCATATTTGCAGAGGAGGCCTTTCTCCCGTTCTTGTCTTACACTCTCCTCCCATCGGCGATGCTGAAAGGCGAGGAAACAGGTGACGACGATGGCGACTACGACGAAGATGTTGGTGAGGATGACGACCAGGCGTTTGATGCCTAAAACAATGTCGAAGGAGAAAATTTAGGAGGGAAAGTGGTGTGTGTGTGTGGTAAGCAGAAAGTGGTGGCACTAGCAGACGACCGGCGTTCAAAAGCATTTATTTGTTTTATTAGCAATGTTCAGGCGATTCGAAATCAAATGAGCGATAATTTGAGATGATTTCATTTTCTCTTTGTAAACTAACCACTCACAGCGGCAACGAAATGTGGACAGGGAAGGACTTTTTCATTACTTTCTTATAAATTTCGTTTTTTCTTTATTATGAAAATATTTGTTTTTGATGTTGTTGTTGTTGTTCTTCTTCTTGTGACTATATTTTGCAAGAGAAGCCTGTCACCACCCATCCACCCCCCCCCCTCCTTAACATGAATCTGTCTAAGGCGTGAACCCTCTGTAATGACTTATTTTGATAATAGGAAAAAAATAATAACCATGACATTCCATTCGAAAATATAAAGGACAAAATTACTTTACACATATTACAATTTTCAAATTGGGCTCGTTTAGATTTGGCAAAATATGATGCAAACCGGAAAACAAGTGATGCATCTAATCTTCGATGCTTTTCAGGTTGTTTGTTTATTTGTTTGTCTTATTTCTCATCCCCTTTCAATTTGAATCGCTTTATCTCTTATTCATCTTTTAACTTTATTATCCTACATCTAAGATCATAAATAGCACTGTAATTATTGTAATAATCTGGTTCAACCTACCATTATCATCATCTTCTGTCGGAGTCTGAGTCACATTAACCGGTGAACTCCAGTTACCCGGTCTATACGATGACGATGAGTTCAGGTGGAGAGTATCATTACCTGCAAGGGGAAAGGCGTTAAATGTGAACATGAAGTACAAATGTTAAAGATAATACTACATTTTGTCATTGAAAAAATTAAATTATTTGATATTGCTATAGAAAAATTATTTGGGCAAAAGCTTATCGTTTACTGTGATACTAGGGAAAAGAAAATTAACTGCAAACTTCAAAACGGAAAAGCTTAATATACAATGACTACACTGTGGATTGGTAGGCCTATACCATATCAGCTTAATGAAGGCTGACTAAAGAGAGAGCGTGGCTACAATAGGCAGGCATGTAGCCACGGGGGGCACGGGGGGCAACAAATCCAAGATCGGTTGAACTTTTTTAGACCCCTTTTTTTAACCTCAATCGATTACATGTAGGTGCCCCCCCCCCCCAAAAAAAAAAAAAAAAACATCAAACTTCCCCCCCCCCCTTAGTTTGGGCAAATCAAAGTATTAAATATCAAAATTGCATAAAATGTGTAATTTGTGTCATGCTTTGTTTTGCTTGTGAAAGAATTTCTATTTACTTGTTGGAAAATTTAATCAGACGACCCCGAACCGCCCCTACCCCCCCCCCCCCAATTAAAAAATATAAATATAGCAACCGTCCCCCTTGTTTCCTTCACACATTAGGCCTTCTCTTGTCACATGACCCATTCTGTCACATGATCACCTCGCTGACACTGATAACAACTTATCTGCTCACCTAAAGATTCTGTGACCAAAGTCGTGAGTTTGGAAAGAATGGACGCTGGTGTCCTCTCCCCCTCGTGAGAAACGCCCTCTGTTGAAACCGATTGCAGTCGAGCCTCCAGCGCTGATGTGGAAACATTGGCAATCATGCCAGGAAGCGAAGTTGTCGCATTCATGTCTGCCGCCCTCTTTGACAATAAGAATATAGCGTGAAGATGTTTTCTGTCTTTAGTGTCGCAATATTACAGGCGTTTGGAGTACGTCAGTGTTATGAAGTTCCATTAAAAAATCAGTATAGGCTGATAGAAGGTTTATGTTCTCCAGGAGACAAAAGAGGTCATGGATGTGCGGTACTGAAAATAAAATGAAAAAGATAATTTAAAAGTTTGATTTCCCCTCTCTAGGCTCTCATAAGAAACAAAAGTAAACAGATGAATGAAGAAATTGCCACTTCATTGATTGAGTGATTGATTTACATATTGACTTAAAGGGGATGTAGCATGACGATACTGTGGGGCCTGACTCGGAGCCAATCGGGTATGATACGGACGACGCGACAGCAGTATTCACGTGCGTGCAACATACGCGAAACCGAAGCGTGAGGAGAACTTCCTTCTGTCTCGCGAACGCTAGCGCGCGCTGACCGTTAATCAAGTCCATTCGTTTACGTGCAGTTGTCCAAAAGAAGTCGTAGATGGCGTTAACCAGTATTTGCCATGCTACACCCCCTTAAACTTGGGTGATTTATGAATTATAGACGCCGACGTGCTCAGGCTCCTCTCTCTTATATCGAAAGAAAGCCAGCAGTTCATTGAGACTATTTTCAAGTCGAACTTTTCAAGTATACACTAAACGTTTTGAAAGTAAATTCATCAACCCGTCGGAAATTGTCCACAACCATATTTTCTCCCAAAGTGCTTATTGTTGTGCCGTGCATGGCGTCTTTCATGATGTAGATATAGGCCTACCCATACCTAGTCTGCAAGCACATACCCTGGTCAGTCGTAAAAGTGAGTCTGCACTATAAGACTACCATAGGCCATGTACTGAAGCTGCTCCTGACACAACCAGTAGGTAGCTGGGCTAGACTTCTCTCAAGGCACAATGATTTGTTGATAAAGTGTCAAATTAGGGTCTGTGCCTGCAGACTAACCCATACCTAAGAAGACGAGTAATCTGAGTTTACTGTACTTTCTGTTTGAAGCCTTCATTTTCCACTGGCATAGTTATGAATTTTTAACGCGGGAGAGGAAGCGAAACTGGCGAACGGCATAAAATGGCGATTTGGTTTTCAATATTAATCAGGGGCGGATCTAGCTTTTTGCTAAGGGGGGGGTTTGACCAAAATAATGACGATGCGGAGCATCGTCCACGAGCCGCGAAGCGGCGAGCCGATTTTTTTTTGGGGGTGTTTATTTGAACCCCGTAAGTGATGTTTTCCTGGCATCTATTAACACAATGGAGACCATAAAAAGCAGTGCATGATAACGTCTTTTTAAATCAAGTAACAGTTTAATACACAGTTATATCCAGAGTTATCATGTGTTTGGTGAAGTTACCAGATGAGTTGAATATCTTCTCACAATATTTGCACTTGAAAGGGTTTCTCTCCAGCGTGCGTTCTTTTTTCTTCTTTTTTTTCTTTTTTTTTTCCTTTTTTTTTGGGGGGGGGCCGCCCAAGGGGGGGGGGTTTAAACCCCCTAAACCCCCCCCCCCCCCCGTAGATCCGCGCCTGATTTAAGTTTAAAGCTTAAAGCACGTGTCGATGTGCACTTCGGTTTATAGATAAATAATACATTAGTACCCCGGTTACACGAACAAGACCACGGCATCAGACCGAAACATATTGAACATACGATTTTGTGTTTGTTTCCTTGTTTGCTTTTTGGGGGTGGTAATTCTCTTTCCTCGGGGGTAGTACTGTGTTTTATTAAAGAGTAGTATTATTTTATTCTCAAAGCATTGTCCGATTTTTGAAACAATTCTAAAAAGTCTGTATATTTTGAATATTGCTCTTCTGTACACTGTTTTGGATGAAAAAGAGAATTCGGGTTTTATTTGTAACTGATTTAGCTTCTGAATGATGTCATTTGTATTAGCTTTGTTTTGATTTGTACTACTCCTGTTTGGACAAATAAATCAATTCATAAAACAAAAAATTACCACGAATAGGCAAGAGTTTATCGGTCAATTCGGTAGTGGTTTGGCTGTGTGATGAGGGCATTATCCGCTACTAGACTTTGGTTCATGTTGCATCACGTGACCCCACTTCGCACATTGGGCCATTGCGAGAACCTTCCTAGATGCTATTTCGAAACATAGATATTAGCCTCGTTTGTGTTATCTTCAATCTACTAAACCGACTCACATGACTAATTAATGTGCAACTCCTTGAACTTCGGAATCACATTGTTTATACACCGCTAACAACGCCCGTTACACTCCAAAGTTCTGCTTAGAAGGGGCGGATCAAGGGGGGCCCCCTCCCCTGGCCGATAAAAAATAGGCAAAAAAAATGGTTTTTGTTTTTGTTTTGTTGCTCGAAGAGGGAGGGGTGTTGATTAAAACAAATATAGAGTTTATTACCCCCACCCCCTCCCCCCCCCCCCCTGCTTAATCGGCCGGCTGCTGAGTCGCCGCTAAATATTTTCTCACGAATTGGGCCCCCTCCCTCGCCGCCGGCTGGATCCGCCCCTGCTGCTCATGCAGGCAAATTCATTCCGCCTGTAGAGTTTGGTGGAAAATTCAAACTAAGTACTTCATATAAGCATTCGGGGACTAAAGAATATCGTGAATTCACGAATAAGACCCCCCACAAAGGATCCTCGAAAAAACGATATGACCTAGGCCTATCTATTGATATGCTTTTGATATCTTGATATAATAGTGTTACCTATCTACTCGACCGATTTCTTATCTCGATGTATAATGCGTGATTGTTTGATTGTAAAAAATATTTGACATGTATAGTGATCGCAGTGATGTCGGCTATTTCTTATGACGAATCGCCGCGTGCTAGATATAGGATAATAGGACTTTGAACCAAACGAATTCGGCACGTAAGCACAATTTTTTGTTTTACTTGTTTTGAATAATTATGTTTTCATTTCATTTTCAGTTTGTTTTGTGTGTGCCGAATAAATCTCCATGGCAAGTGCAAATTGAATACCAATTCTTGATTAAAAGAGTATTACTATTAAACACTAACGTCGGTGGAGCATATCAATTCCTTTCATAGCAAAAGCGCTCCTCACAATTTCTGTAAATTTGGCAGTTTAACGCTACGCGTACCGCCTTGACCGGACTGTGCGGTATCTGTGCAGTTCTGTGTGTAGAGAGGTCGGGCTGTATTCATTATTTCTTGGGGGTGCATAAATTGCTCTAATTATACGTACGCGTGTAATGCGCAAGTTTATTGTGACGGCACTAAACCCATCCCACTCATTGTTCCCCTATTTTCATAATGGTACTGACCCAATGAAATGTAGTGCAGTGCGCTCGTACGCGCTGCGCTGCGTGTGTACATGTACTGTACTTATGCATGTTCAGTTATATGTGTATGCATAGCATTACGTACATACACAGGGCTAGCTGGCACAAAACCCTGGGTCGGGCTTCTAAAATGGGACATGAAGCATGATTTGACATGAAAAGTGACGGAGCTAAAAATGAATCAATCAAAATGAAATTTATATGTATGAAAAGCTTACGTATCATATGTCATTGTCTGTGATTGAGGATTTACAAATTTGACGCAAAACGCGTTGCTGCAAAGTTAAAGATTGGTTTATTGAAAGGCAATCGAGCACAGTGCGACCGATCCATTGACATTGTGTATGAGAGAGTAATTTTTTTTAAATGGATTGTAAAGTTCAACGTCAAAGTGACCGAGGTTTTTTTTCAAGTAAGGGCATGGTTTTACATGGAATGTAAAGGAAATGTTTCCTTCTTCTCATATCTCGATTGAGGATATTATTCTCAATTTCGATTTTTAATGGTAAAGAAAAGTGTAAAAAGATGTCGAGAATTTTACCATATGTCATGTAATATAAAATGCGCGCGGGTCGGTTGATCTCCCAAAAGGAGCGCGAAGGAATTGATATGTAGTACCTATAGGGCACAGGGACGACGCTCCCTCCCCCCCCCCCCCCTCCCTCCTAACGATCCGATGAAAAAACAAAAAATAATAATTATGCGGAGGAGAAACTGACGGTAAAAAGGATGATAATACAACTATCAAAATGACTATCCCACTCTCACACCCACCCGCTATTTTTTCGAAGGGATTTCGTCTGTTTGGACCCAAAAGGGCGTTATCTATGTTCAATACACCAGTTTACAGTTGTGTGCGCCATTTTAAACAAAGCCAATGACCTAGAGGTCATGTATTTATGCGTAAATTAGGATTGCGCCCATGCAAATGTTGATGATATCCTACGCGCTGCGTTGTGCGCGCACATCATCATTTGCATGGGCGCAATCTTAATTTACGCATAAATACCAGAGGTCAGAGGTTATTGGCCCCAATTTTGGGGCCAATGACCCGAGGTCAACTGTCTGCGCATGCGCACTGATACAACTGTAAACTGGTGTATTATATGAGTTAAAGCCGTTCTGGCTCCAAACGGCAGATGTATACAATGATATTCTTCTGAACTAACAAACATGGATGTTAAAAAAGCTAATTAATCATTCATTTTTTCCTCATTCCCAGAGCCAAACTTTCTCTTTAAATCCCCACTGTACTACTTATAGCTACCTGCGCCCTCTATATAGAAAACAATGCCTAATCGGTGGCCATCGGTCCCCCATGATCCCCTTTTTTTCTTATGTTAAATGAGAGCTGATTTGATAAGATAACCACCTGTCAGTGACCATGCAGGGAGGTCTAATCCCTACTGGCTAAACTAGTACAGGCGGGCTTTAAATACCATCATGTAAAGCAATGTTCTGATGTAGACTTACGAAAATCCAGTGTATTACGTTTCAACCGATAATCACGACACCAGAGTATGAAGGCCGGAAAACGACCAAAAATAAGGAAATCACACGGACATTGTCATTATCAAAACTTGCTATTATTATCTTGGACTTTGTTATACCCCTACCCCCCCCCCCCTATATTGGCCTACTGAAACAGAAGGCAAAGCGGAAAGTTTGATTAGAAATCCAGAGTTAATCTGGATAGCCTAGGTGTGTACCGGAATATATAGCTGAAGGCTTTGAGACCTAGCACTAGAAATCAGCAATTGTATCTGCATCATTTGACGAAATAATCTTAAAATGTAAAAATGGAAACGAATTCTGAAAAAATATTAACAAACATAGTTTTTTTCTGGAATTTACTTGCGATAGTAATTTGTTTTAGGCCATATAGTAGTAGGTCAATTCATCCGGTGGTGAAACGAACTTTATTACGAGAAGAAATCTGTTTCATTTTTCATACTTCAGTCTCAGAATGTCAATGTGTATTCTATGCTGTTGATTTTTCTTTCTCTCGCTATAAAATTGTGTAACTACACTTTCAACTAAAAATTCAACTCGTATGAGTTTGGGCATCCATGGATGGATAATAGATCGATAGAAAAATATCGAGTCATAGATGTTCCTCGAAAATGAGGCATATTTAGTGTTTGAGAGATGTATATAGGGCCTTAGAAATTAATTTGTTATCCTATTTTAAACTAGGATTAAAGCCTTTAATTTTTGCTTAGGCTGGTGAGTATGAATTGGCAAATGCCTGCTTATATTTCACAGCAATGTCCTTTCAAAGCAAGTCATTTACAAAATTTTGATAATGTTTTGCAAAATGTATCCAACATGTACAGCCTATGTACAATAAACTAATAGTCAAAGATCACTGGATATAAATATTACAAGGGTATTCATAACTTACCGACTGAACTTGCGTAGTGTGATATTCCTCCACTCCGGCGATGCTAGTAAAACACACTCTCCGCTCGTGTCGCTGTTAATATGGCTGTGCATATATTTAGAGTTGGCGGCGTCTCTTAATACAACAAGATATGATAATGATATGCTTCCACAATCTTATCCCGAATTACACTCAAGCATTAATGACACACCACCAGAAATCAGAGCATGTATACTGTTCCAAGTCTCGACTAAAGTCTGTTTTGTTGGCGAGTTGGTTATTGTTGACACTGCATGAAAACGGTAGCAGTATCAACAGCACGGATAAAATTGCAGAAAGATAATAACAACAGGCGATCAGCTGGGCGATTTGCGGAAAACGACAATGGAACTAGTGCACCCGATAGAGCGCCGATCCGTAGAGCAAAGGCACATTTTGACGCACAATACAATAGTCGCCGCGCTGAGTTGGTCTGTACGGAAGCGTTAAAGTGCCATTCTACTTGACGACATGACGAGATACATCATCTTGTCAAGTCAGCTTAATATCCATATCATGTCGACATGTAAAGATATTTAACCTACCATGTCGACTTATCAACTTTTATTAGTCGACAGGGCGAAATAAGTTATCTTACCAAGTCGACTTCTAAAAAAAATACATGTCGTCATGGCGACATATATTATCTTACCAAGTCGACTACCCAAAAAGTAATGTCGACATGGCGAAATAAATTATCTTGCCAAGTCGACTTCACAAAAAATTCATGTCGTCATGGCGACATGTATTAGGGACTTTTAGATTTGCGTGGACTGATACGTGAGACGTCCATTCAAGGCAGTTTATTAGAAGGACGTCGACCGTAGCAATCCCCATTGTCTTCGTGCGAATCTAAAAGTCCCTAATATCTTGCCAAGTCGACTTCACAAAAAAGTTCATCTCGTAATAGCGACATAAATTATCTCACCAAGTCGACTTCCCAAAAAGTATATGTCGTCATGGCGAGATATGTAGTGTGACGACTATTTCATGCAGCGCGCGTATATGGCAAGCCCTTTGTGTAAAAACCAGATAAACTCTATTTTTCTCAGATAAACTCTGTTTTTCTCAGATAAACACAGTTTATCAGAAAAACTAAGTTTATCAGTTGATAAACTCAGTTTATCAGTTGATAAACTCAGTTTATCATAACGAAAACTGGCGATCATCCGCGATGCGCAAGATTCACAGAGCATTATACACACGCTACAACACGGGAAACCGGTTGATATTACGTGTAATGACTGTAATCTTTTGCTTATAGCGCCTTTGTTTCTGAGCGTTACCGAAAATGGCAAGGCAATTATTGGACTTCATTTATCTAGCTTTCTAAAAATATAAATTTTGTCAAAATTTGTTTGATATCCAGTGATCATTTTTTCTTGAAAGTTGGTAGTGTAAAGAACTTTGTCTATTGGAAAGTGCCGGAAATCCACTCTTTTTGACCCATTTTCCCCGACACCGTACCCTTTCTTCTTCGCTCGCAAAAAAACAAGGGGTCGTTTCACAAAAAGGCAAGCTGGTTTCGGTAGTTTAATAAATTACCTACACAGAAATGTAAACTGAATTTTGATTGGTCAAAAATCCAGTGATCATTATTCCTCAACTACTTTAGCTCAAATCACAAGAAGGTTCTCAAAAATCTGGTATCCTACGTCATTTTAGGTCACGTGACATATACACGAAGCATACCCTTCCGCTGTTTTCAAACTCTGCGACACTGTCTATCTGCTGGAAATGCTGCTCTACGTCAAGGATTATGGAGTTGGAAATCATATTTGAATCTGTGTAGATGAATATTTGTAATGTGTTATCTTTTGTCTCAACGCTTAATATGTTTTAAAGGACAAAAAATCTCGGACTCAAGCTAAATATTAGCTTTTTGGAGTGATTGCATTCTGCTTTTTTCGTCTGATTCGAGCATCGGCACCAATTTGAGCGATTCCACTTTACTGCAGGTAAGCACGGGTTCATTCAGCAGACGACCGGGGAGCGCGGGGAACGGGGGAATGTGCAGTACAGTGTGTGGGTTACATGTGCACTGTAATATACCATGCCAATGGCAGCAATGCTATTTAATACTTACTTATGTTATAATGTATAATCTAGTATGCCTAAATAGGCTAATGATTATGATTTTATAATAACTAGTCTATGAAATTTCTACCTCTAGACTAAAGTTAGAGACTAAGTCTAAATTGTTGAATGTTGCCTGATCTTGTTGCCATGTTGTGTTGACTGTTGTTAATATCAATTTTGCAGTTGTTTAGCTTGGCCTCTTACTTCTAGAGGAATCTTGGTGCTAGATCTAATTCACTTTTGTATCCATACCCTACACTCCACCCTCTAACCCTGTCGGCGGTCGCCGCCATAAACCCTATCAGTATCAGTTTACGTCCCTGTAAAGGATGTAACCCTTTTCGTGTGGAATGGTCAATGGAAACTAAATTTATTTATCACCAAATTTTTTACAACCAAAGACGATTGATATCTAATTATTGTCTCTATACTTCGTACTACAGGTAAACTACACTTTATGGCTGACCGCTCAAGGAGGAATGTGCAGAGAGTGGATTACAAGCAACTCTCGGAGGGCCCATCTGTGACGTCTAAAACAACAAAATTGCAGTGCCAGTGGTCAACCAAGGAGCTTTTTCCTCTGGAAATCATAGAAACAAAAATAGAGGACGATATAACTTTTGCCCTAGTGCATTACATCGGATGGGCCAAACGATACGACGAGTGGAGGCCCCTTAATTAGTGACATAATAAGCGTGCCAAAAGAATTTGTTCAATCAACCCCTGCGGCAACATCAGCCTTTTACCTGCAGCTCGCTGTGAACATTAAGGAAAACCTCTCAATTGCGAGAAAAACAGACAGCTTGATGTTCAACAGGTTTAACGTTTATCAAGAAATGTGTTATGTTTGATAAGTTGGATAAAATAAATCTTCTGAAAAGGAATATTATTTTTTCTTTGCACTTATTCTTGTTTATACATGCACGTAACTTATTTGACTGAAAGGGAGAAAGCTATACAATATCAAAATACAAACAAAAATAGTTTACTGAATTGAGTGAAACATGTTTTGGATTTCAAATGGACAATTCACATACACCTGTGTAAATAGATAAGGAGAGAAAGGAAAGGACTAGGCCTACAAGTATTTGTAAGAAATATTTGTGAGAAAAGTGAGAAATGCATAGAGAGATATATTGAGAGGAGAGAGAGGAATACACTGTAGAGAGAGTGACAGAGAGTGAATGAGAGGAGAGAAAGAATGAGAGGGATAGAGAGAGAGGAGAGAGGATAGAGAGAGAGAGAGGGGGGATAGATGTATAGGGAGAGAGAGAGATAAAGTGGGAAATGGAGAGAGAGAGAGGGGGGAAGAGAGTAAATCGAGTACGCATACATTTAGCACATTGATTGCTCCTTTTCACCCCCCCTTGGTATAAAACCCCCCCTGTTGACACAATGGAACCGTCCGACCGCTGGTATCTGTCATTCTTGCTCAGCTGTGGACCGTCACGCGATCCGCACAGGCATACACACGCCAGCATACACAGAAAAGGGTCTTTTGATCAAAATAGCCTGAAAGTGTTTGCTATGCAAGAAAAACTAAGTCTATCAATGATAAACTCAGTTTATCTGATAAACTCTGTTTATCTGTTGATAAACTGAGTTTATCTGAGAAAAACAGAGTTTATCTGGTTTTTACACAAAGGGCTTGCCATATACGCGCGCTGCATGAAATAGTCGTCACACTACATATCTCGCCATGACGACATATACTTTTTGGGAAGTCGACATGGTAAGATAATATATGTCGCCATGACGACATGTATTTTTTTAGAAGTCGACTTGGTAAGAATTATGTCGCCATGACGACATGAACTTTTTGTGAAGTCGACTTGGCAAGATAATTTATTTCGCCATGTCGTCTAATAAAAGTTGATAAGTCGACATGGTAGGTTAAATATCTTTACATGTCGACATGATATGGATATTAAGTCGACTTGACAAGATGAAATATCTCGTCATGTCGTCAAGTAGAATGGCACTTTAACGCTTCCGTAGGTCTGGTCGAAAGCAGAAAGCGTTGCAATGTATTGATTCGAGTTTTGACATTGGCAATGGCCTAGTCTATGCATTCAGACACTGTGTTTGGAAAGGCAAGCACGCTTCTCTACTTGACATAGAGTCGAAAGACCAGTGGAAAGAACCGAGGGGATTCGGGGGGGGGGGAGAAGAGTAAGATAGAGAAAGAGAGAGAGAGAGAGAGAGAGAGAGATAGAGAGAGAGGGGGGGGGGTTGGAAGGATACATCGGAGGAATATACGGTACCGTCACTAGAAATTGGACATGGATATTTATTTTATTTAGCATTATCATAACTTTGATGGGTAAACCATGGACTTAAGTTAGTCCATTTTCGATAATACCACCCAAAGGGAGAAGGGGAAAGCGCGAAAAAAAGAAGCTGTATGGACCACTTCTTGCACCCTCGCCGGAATCAGGTCAGACCAACGCGACCGTACACAAATTAACATTACTAATTACGGCCAAGAATCGGTCAGTTTGGGAGCTTGTTGTAGGTGTGGCCAGGGTAAATACAAGCACCAATTTTCTCTCGGATTCAAAACCTTTAACATAGGCAAATTAAGCAGACTTACTACTGACAGTCGTGTTCGTCAAAAGTATTCTAAAACCAATGACATTACAGGAACATAGCATAGCACAAGCTAACGATAGTTTCCTTGTAGGAATTCCCACATACTTTGTATAGAATGTTTAAACTTGTAAAATGTTTTCTCAAAATTAGGTTTAATTGGGTCGGCATATATATCTTGCCTCCCCGGCAAGGGCACAGTTATGATTATGGTTAGCGTTATCGATGATGTGTGATTCAACGTGTCAGAGCAAAGTATGTTTCGACCTTTTGCGACCTTTATCTTTCTTCATTTAATTCATGGCCCTCCATATTGATTTTTGTGATCATTATTTGGAATTCTTGACATTTGTCATTTTGGGGGATGGGTATGTAGGCCAAACAGTTTACCTTGACATTGAGCTAATATTTCTTTTTCAGGAGAATCTATGCAACATGTAAACAATATAACCTTCGTTTAAAGTCAGTGACAAATCTGCTGAAGTTACATAAGTTTGAAACAATTTGAAAGGTTTCGAGTACTGGGGGTGTTTCACAAAACTTGTCATCAGTGACAAATTACATTTGTTTGTTTTAAGCTAGTAAACCCCCTGATTCTGATTGGTTATCAGCAGATTATTTTGTCACTGATTATTTTGTTCTGTCATTTTTTATTAAAAAAAGGCTTTGTGAAACAGGTGTAGAAATAAGTTGGGGAAAGATTGATGTAAATAAGAATAACTGTATTGTTCGGTTTTTTCCTCATCATTTTTTTTCTCGTGATAATTCAGTCTTGCTAACTTAACAAAGTAAAGGCAATGCACATTAATGAGTATAAGAGTACTTCAAGTTGGTCTAAAACGCCCATTAGTCAGGGGTGGATCCAGGGGGAAGTGGGGACAAAAGCCCCTCCCACCCCCCCCCCCACCCACGCCCCCTCCCTCCTTTTCCCCCCTCTTGAACAAAAAAAAAGCTAAGAAACCCTCGGACCCCACGCCGCAAAGGCTTCGCATTGCGCTCGCAATTTCGTGAATTTCACGCCCCAGCCCCTTTTGGAAAAATCCTGGATCCACCCCTGTTAGCTATGATTTGAATATTAGAGCCTTGGGGCAATACTACAGCAATAATCTTCTTCGTAAATCAATGAATAAAATGATGAGGAAGCGCACACATTATTTTTGCATCCTATAACCAAAAGTCAATCTCCTCTTTGGCACGTAATCGAGTATTAAATCACATGAATGTCGACATCATATCATTATTTGAGGTAAAAGTAATACAGGGATGTGGTATACATACCGGATTTGATTAGAAAGTTGGGATAAATGATGTCCTTCCTTCTTTCATTGTCATTTCATCAAATCTGAAGCTAGCTTTGCGTTGTAGCACATTGAACTCATGGATTGACAAGGGACAGTTTTAAAAGGTTTTTTTTTTTAACGTGAAAGCTGGTGACAATTTTTGCTGATGATAATCCCGAAACTGCAGCTCGTACATAAGGAAATGAAGTGTTACATTGTGCGCAAAAGATAGTGTGGATCTTTTCTTTTCTTTTCTTCCAACTCGGGAGTTTCATAACAATGTATGAAATTGATATTATGTTTGCATCTTTTCGACAAATCAAGTCCATACGTTTATTTGACATATAGAATCGAATCGAATCGAATCTTAGTTGGTCCATCCTATTGCTTTTGTGGTAGCATTATATGCGAGCGTAGATAGAATGTACTTTCAAAGCTGTTTCAGTATCTCATTATTATTCAGTTTTGTCAGCGTCTTTCATCATCTTTCTATATCTACCCTCTACCCCGACCCCCCCCCCCTTTCCTTCTCTCTATTTCGTATCTCTCTCTTTCTGTCTCTCTCTTCCCCTCTCCCTCTCCCTGTCCACCCCTCCCCTCTCTTGCTCTCTCTCTCTCTATCTCCCTCTTTCCCTCACTTCCCCTCTCTCTACCTCTTTTTTCCCTCTTTCCCTCACTCCCTCTCTCTATCTCTCTCTATCAGCTTAAGTATAATAATATTATAAAGATTCCCCTTTCTCTCTTTAAACTCTTTTTAAGAATTATCCTATCTTTAAGCTGTATATTCTTCAAAACGAACATAAATGTACACGAGAAACATTCGTCCTTTTTCTTCAAAGTGTTTATTTATGACAAACTAGATTTATAAATCAATTATTTACAGAATGAGAAGTTATTGACAAATTTTTGTTCCAGATAAAAAGTTCCGAAGACTTATACTGTACATTTTCAAACAAAGCATCTCCAAAGGAATATATTGTATACGCGTCACGGTTTACTCTATATACACAAGACATTCTTAAAACAAGATGTGACAACTTATAGTGGGGGATGTAAGGGATATTTTGATTCAGAATGTTCTAAAAGCACCAAGTTTGGCCCAGATATCGACCATCTACCCCCCTACAGTCAAACCTGATTTAGTGACCACCTGTCTACAAAGACCATATTTTTTGTTTCGTTTGAAAATTGTTTCTCATTGAAAAATGCACTAAAAAGGAATTTGTCTACAAAGACCACTTTTTGTGTTTCTCTTGGGAGGTCGTTATAGACCGGTTTTACTTTATTTTGATTTTTTTTGAGGGGCGCCAAGAAGGGCGCCCCCTGGAACTGCCCCTAAACTACCCTAACATCCCCAACTACTACCAGGTCTTAACAATCACCATTACTATGGTATCGGGTGCCGAATTGTCTGCAAGAAAAAAATTGCAGAACAACGTCATGACATTAACATCTATTAACACAACAAAAAAATCATCTTGATTTATACGAAATTCTACAAAATACATAAACGATAACTAGAATATTGATTTCCACAAAAGTCTTTTAAATTGAAAATAAAATAAATTAGTGTACACCAAACATTCCATCTGGTTGCACAAGGCAGCAATAATTGTGTATGATGAATATTATAATGTACCGACCACAACAGGATCGAATCCATGATCCATGACATATATACCCCAAACAAACTGAAAGATATCAACACTTTTCAATATTTTTCAATCCTTTAAGAATGTTAAGGGGTTTGTAGTACACCTTAAGAAACACGTGTAAAACAGGATCAAAAGGTCATGAACTGTGCGTAAAATGTATTATTCACAACATTCTTAACATCATCATATCAATGATACGCTAAAAGCTTAATAAGCTTTTAGCATAATATGCTAAAACATCTGTAAAAATGAGCCTGAGCACAATTTGCCTGCAAACTGTTACTTACGCTTTGGTGGAAATCGGTTTAGACAAAAACATGATCTATTGCTATTATTATCACACAGTAGGCGGTGTCACACAGAGGCCTAAAATCCGAATTTTAGTTAACCTCTTAATTACTGTCTGTCATCAATTATCCCATTAAAAATCCTCTGACGAAGCAAGAAAATTCTCCCTTGAAGAATTTTTCAAGGGATTTTTCTGTGTGACACCGCCTCATGACTGCAAGTTAGGGAATAATATTGCAACCTGGTATTTGGTTTTCAAAAATCCGTCACACACCAACGTCAAATATATTTTTAAAAAACTTCATATTTGATAGGTATATAGTACACTATTTGTGTTATTTCACCCTTTTTATGACTCGTTTCTCTTCATGCAATCGTATAATCATTCTTTCATTATTTTGAGCATATCACCAGGTTTAATATCATCATAAAGTCGGTCTACATCTACTCATGTTGTCAAATATTTATGAGATGCCATATTTGCGTTGTCCTTTACACAAACATACGGTAAGTTTACTCTATTATCATCATCAACATCATGATTATCATTGATTGATAATATTCTGATAACAGATCATGATTTCTCCTTATTCAGACAAAAATACGGCAAAACTGAGAGAAAACTTTAATAACCTAATCTTCCGTGTCACTATTACCTCCCTTTCCCCTATTCAACCTCTCAGTAAATGTAAAGTTCACGTCGAAAAAGGTCATGTGTTGTTGATAAAAATATTGTATTCACACAATGGAATTTTGTTAAACTTGCACACAAATACACAGAACAATTTACACCGTCCATTACCTATATTGCAATAATCAATACCGCAGGTTATTCTGAGCTATATACATCTCGAATGTTATTCATCATAAAGAATAAATAAATAAATATACAACTTAAGAAATTGATGCATAGGCACTTCATCATAGCATTATTCTTTTCGGTATTGTTTAACACTATGTTTTATTAAAAATGTACTGTACGAAAATCCTATGGAACTATTATTAAGACAATTAGCACTACTGTAGCCAATCAGAAGCAAGTATCAGGTGCGACTTATAGAAGGCGGAATCTAATTGGCTATTGCTGGGTAATGATAACAAAAAAAAACACTCTTATTGATCTGTTTTAACCAATCAGGACCAAGTAACAGGTGCACTCATGAAGAGGGTCTGATTGGCTCTTCGTGGATACTGGTTGCAATCGTGTAAATCAAATTCACTTGCGTTACTGAAACTGCATGTACTTGCATATTGATATTGATGTTTTTTCAAATGGGTTATTCTTTTTAATGTATTTCTAGACAAATAAAGTCGCGCTGCAGAAGTTTTTATGGACCCCTACGATAAAGCCACATTCTTGCTCAATTGTGATGTTTCAGTCCGCAATAGGATATTAATAAACAAAATGAAGTACCATTCAAATATTCTAAATAAGTGCATCCAAAAACAGTCAATGTCTACGCATCCTCCGTTGTACATCGAAGATTGTTTCTCAAATAAAGATTTTTAGGGAATGTGAAAAAGGAAGAGGAATGAAACAAATAATATTCCCCGGCAATAACACTTGGTTCAGTAAAGCTTTGGAAGTACATTAAAATAATCTCCAGAAAAAAATGTCTAGACAAGCAATCTTCACGCCGCTGTATTTCATTAAAGTTTCTATATTTACTCAAGAAAATCGTATATTCTACGAAGATAAGATGCATATCTTTCTCAAACCTCCCACTGAGTAATTACAGCGTTATTATTCATTGGAATAATGTCTTCATTATCTCTCGTTCATGAGGAAATTATTCCAATTATTCCAATCCACCCTAACTTCAATTACTGAGTTATAATTGCACCTCTCTGGCAATATGGATGTAATAAGAGGTGACGTAGTCGAGTGGTTTAAGCACTGGACTTGAAATGCAAAAGTCGTGGGTTCGATCCCCGACGCGGCACTAACACAGCACCTTCGCAAAGCATTAATCTACATTTGACACTCCATTTACCAGGAGGAATGGGGACCAGGTACATTTACGTTATTAATTACCATATGCCCTCACGGTGACCAGAATACTCCCCAGGGAGTGGAAATGGTGCAAACTGCGTGTGTGAACGAATCCAATGAGAGGTATAATAATCTTTAAAGCGCTTAGAGACGGTGTATCGTATTAAGCCAAATCCAGATTATTACCATTGATATTACTAGTCTTATTATTATTCTTATTACATGTATTACTATTGCAACAAAATGAACTTAATATAGGCCTTATATGCGTCTACAAGTCAGTTGTGCTAGAAATGTACATAATTCTTAAATGTCAACAAACAAACAGCTTTCTAAATATTGTCGCAAA
This sequence comes from Strongylocentrotus droebachiensis, assembly GCA_035222895.1. Lineage (NCBI taxonomy): Eukaryota > Metazoa > Echinodermata > Echinoidea > Camarodonta > Strongylocentrotidae > Strongylocentrotus > Strongylocentrotus droebachiensis. Next base: position 270,179 of record JAVYIG010000098.1, read on the forward strand.
ATCCTGGAAGATTCGCAACGCGAGGGGTGCATTCAAAACCAAATGCTCGAAAACAGATTTTCTGTACATAATTTATGCGTCAATATCTTTTGATAAAAGTTAAACAAAAATATAGATGTATGAGCGTTCAAAAAGAGTAAAACAACTATTTTATCAAAAACTTGAAATAGAAAAATTAGCAATATAAGTATCAAAGAATGTAAAGTATTTCTCTCTATATATATACATAAACAAGGTGAATTACCAATCAATAAAACAATAAAATACGGAATTCGTTCCGTTAGCGTACTCTTTAATTTCTGGAGAAACGGATCATCTCAGTCATTGAGCGCCAAAAAAGGCAGTTTCTTCCGGATGATTGTTTCCTTCATCTCTTGCGCGTTTAGACCATAAGACCGACAGTCTACGAGACCGACCATGTTGGTCTAATAGGTCTTTTGAAAAATTCTCAGAGGGCTCACGAGACCGAAGACCCACGATGCCGGCAACCATCAGGGGGGCGTTTCACAAAACTTGTCATCAGTGACAAATGACAGTTTTTGTTATAAGCTACTGTAATCCTTGCTTCTGATTGGTTATAAGCAGATTTGTCACTGACTTTTGTCATTAATTTGTAATTGAAAAAGGGCTTTGTGAAACACCCCCCTGGACCTCAAATGTCAGGTCTCATTAGTCTCCTGAAGAAGTATTCTGAGGATTAAGGAGACTGGTGGCCGATGGGACCGGCATGTTGGTCCGCGGGCCGTCTGACAAACACTTCTCCCGGGTCTATCCCGTGAGTTGTCGGTCTCGCAGTCTGTCGATCTCGTGGACTGTTGGTCTGATTCAGGAGACCGGTGGCCGATGGGACCGACATGTTGGCCTCGCAGGCCTTTTGACAATAACTTTTCCCGGGTCGATCCCGTCAGCTGTCGTTCTCGTGGACTGTTGGTGTGATTCAAGAGATCTGTGGCCGATGGGACCGACATGTCGGCCTCGCGGGCCTTTTTGACAACAGTTATTCTTCAGACCGATCTCGTGAGCTGTCGGTCTCGCAGACTGTCGACCTCGTGGACTGTCGGTCCGCTAGGATGCCCCAATACCTTCCCGTCTAGATTGAAGTCGAACAAAGCAAGAGTTTCCATTTCTGAATTTACACCGATCGCAGGGTCAAATGAGGGTCTCTTGCTCAACCCTATTCCATTCACAATCACAAGAATAAATACAGTGCTCCCCCCTCAAAAAAAGTTTACATTTGGAAAAAGTGTCCGCAAATAAATATTTCGAAATATTTTCAGGATTCATATCAAACAACAAATATCAATTCTTATAGAGTTTATATTTAACAATCTTTCACATCAGTGGTTTTTGCTCACTCTAGCATAAAATACTATCAGATTGGTTGGTCTCAATTAATAGCAAAGACCCTTACCTACCCATACTTGCCCTCCGAATATTTTGGCAAATATATATCTATTTGGAGACACTTTTTTTTTGGTCCAAATGTAAACTTTTTTGACACGCCCTGTATTAACCCAGCACCAGGAGCAGAATATCTTTCCTACCAATCAAAAAAGTACATGAATAAACTATAAGCCTAAACTATAAACACCGTCAACCCGACCCAAAACGGATTCCAATTTCCAAACCGATCGTTTATAAGCCGCTTGACTTTTTCAATCTGTAGTCGGTCTCGTGACGGTTACCTTCATGTGACCGGGGCAAATCCAAATACTTTAAAGTCGCTCATGCGTGGGTATATAGAGGACAGCACAACCTTTTACGCACGGGAGCGTAATACCCCGTTGGCTCAGTGTTATGTAGTGATCGCCAACTCGCGTACTTCGTGAACGACTATATACCCATGCATGAATATATTCAGAAGTAGTTCATGATTCCGGATAGATGGTGATGACTCATACTGTTCAATGGAACACTGTTTCCATTAATTATTGAACACTATCAGCCAACCTGTTTGTTAACCCCCTTTAAAGATAATTCCACTTGTGTGAAGATGAAGTACGCTGTGGTGCTTATAAGAATAATGATAACAACATAACCTTTATCAACATGTATCGAGTACTTGTCTAAGGGGTTAACATTTGTTAACAATCATGTTTATCCGCTCATGCGTAGATTGTATTTACTATCTACTGGTGGTTACTTTCGTAAAAGTGCCATCATAAACCCTCAGTCGCTGTTAGATAACGATAAGCAGGAAGTATGCCCTATCATTATTCAGGACCCCTGTATTAAACAGTAGTACTCCTTTTTTCGATAAAAATAAAAGTTTACAAAATAAGATATTTTTCCACCAAAGGCCCTAGATAACAACAATTGCATCCACCTGTATCAAGCTACTACATGTCAATATTACAAAAAAGGAGAAGTACATCATTTTTTGCTATATCAGGCAAGTATCTTGATATCTTTAGGGTCGTCACTCATTACTAATATAGTATATAGAGACGGTGCATAACTTTGAAAAATGTTTTGGAACTGTTACTGTATATTGGTGGAAATTCAGACAGGCATTATAGTATCAGACTCTCGGTAGAAAATAATCATACAAGGCAAGTTTCGTGGACTCCATTTACACATCGCAATCGAGTGTAGAAGTCCACTATAAATCAATCAACACCGCGTCGATAACCTGACGTCATCATCATCGGACTCAACCTCCTTGTCGTCTTCTTCGATGTCGGCCCACGCCGGCTTCAACGACGACCGCTTCAACGACAACCGCTTCGGACTATCCCCGCTGAGGACGCTATCCTTGGCATTCTTGACCACGCGTATGGTGTCGATGTTTCGCGGTTCGTACGGCTTGTAGACGGCGACGCCGCTGTCGACCCCATCACCTTCGTCGTGAACGAGGTGGAACCTCCGTGTGGTGGGCGTCGGCTCCAGCTGGCGGATTATTCGCCACTGGCGCAAGAAGAGGAGGACGACGAAGATCCAGAAACAGAGCATCAGCGCCATGGTGATGAGCCCCTTCATGAGACCGGGCTTTCCTTCGTAAGGCGGGGTCACAACTAAAAACATTCAAATCGAGAAATAAAGTAATTTAACAAAGATTAATTTCAACTGCAATACTATACCTATTTTCTACAATCAGGTTCTTTCTCAGAGTACGGAGTCACAACTAGAATGACTAGTAACATTCAATAAATTAGAAAAAGATTTTTTTTTTTTTTTAATAACTAACTGCAGCAGTACTCGGTACCGTGCACCTATCCAACTTATTTCATATTAAAGGACTCTGCTTTTACTAAACTTTCGAGATTATTGAACGAAACACAGGATATAAATGGCTATTTAATACATTCATTTGAAACAAACTCCTTGTAAACAATTATTGTAATTTTTTTAAGAATTCCACAGAGGGTAGGCCGATGTCTATGAAACTACATCAAAGTAACAGGGGGGAATCTGAGACATTAAAGGCCCACTGCACTACTTATAGCTACTTGCGCCCTCTATATAACAGACAATGCATAATCGGTGATCATTCATCCCCCATGATCCTCTTTTTCTTATGTTATTTGAGAGCTGATTTGATGAGATAGCCACCTGTCCAGCGACCTTGCAGTGTGGTCCAATCCCTCCTCTACATTAGTACTGATAGGCTTTTAATAAGTAGATGAGTAATTCTGATGTACGAATTGCCTTTTTCTTTAAATTTGATTATACATTTTGACGGAAATCATCTTCAGAATAGTAGCGGTTGAAAACTTACACTGTTAGTCTAATAAGAGCAAATGAGAATATTCTAAAATCTTTGTTAATCATTTATCATATAATCTCTAAATCTAAGTAGCAAGCATGCACATACAACAATGTCAGAAAAATGTTAGTGTGAACAAAGATTGAATGTACATATCAAATAAAATACGTGATGGGTAAAATTGAAACATTGAATAAACTTAGATAAGAGATGTGATCGTGTTTCTTTTTACTCAAAAGAGAGATACTATGAACTGCAGCATGCATAGAAGAAAATCTCTAATTTTGCTACTTTTTAAATATTAAGAAGGAAAAAAATGGAAGAAGAATAGCCGCCATGGGGATAGTAATTAAATTTAATATGCCAACTATATTCCGTTGTAGATTAGAAAAAAAATCGAGGTGAAAGAGAAAAAGTGTGTAATCGACAAACTAGATATACATGTACATATAACACATACATCGTCTGCGTTTATAGTGCAGCACTTACTAACTCGATGTAAATATAATTCTACTGAATTGGCGCCCTCTATACTGATCAGACAGCACAGGCGTGACAGTGTTGTTTATTGAGATTCAGAGCAAAGTCAATTTCACCACCTATCGTTGACGGCTGTATAATAATTACATTAACAGGGGAGTGCAAAAGGGATAAATTACCATTTTTATTGACAAAGCACAATAATCGTACAAAATTAAAGTATGCGGGCAAAAAAGAAGCCAAGCTGGTGCAAAAGTCAACAATTGGCAAGCCAAACACGATAGACATACAACAGCAACTGATAATTTTGTATATACGATGCAAAAATGAAAAGTAATTAGACTTGCACAGTATTTCGAAAACGACTAACACATAAAAGCCTTTACCATAACACACGACAGTAATAACATTAATAGCAAGCAACCTGCAACAGCAGGGTAGCATAAATGCAGGTACTTTGTTAAGGAAAGCAATATTTTACAAAACATATGCATTCTGTGGGCTAGCAACTAGATAACAAAGCCCTGAGATACTAAATAGGGTTATACAAATACACAAATTGTTATACAAATTAACATGATTTATTTAAATGACAAAGGCACTATGTTTATTTCCCTGCACTGCCCCCCCCCCCTGGCCCTCCCCCTTGTTTTTTTCTCTCTCTCTCTCCCTCACTCTCACTCTCTCTATCTCCCCCCCCCCCTCTCTCTCTCTCTCTCTCTCTCTTTCCAGCCTCCGATCAGTCTGTATACCATTCATATACTGGATGGGACCAAATGTTTGAAATAAATTATTTTGAAACAAAGAGAGATTAAGAAACTATTTTGATATCTAAAACGCCGTCATGAAAAACGTGACTTAAATATTATTATGCATTGTAACACAGAATATAATTCACAAAAAACTATATAAACATGTGCGAGAAATGGGTAACCGAAAATAGCATAAAACCACACTAACTATAGTTCTTGCTCACAAAAGCAGACACAAAACACCGAGACGAAGATAGGCAGCATGCAACAAATACCAATAAAGAACAAAACCAAGCATCGAGGCAAGATACATAACGACGTAGAGTACCCACGTGTTGTCATATGACAGAATGCGGCTCGTGGTCAGGACTCAACCGGACCGTTGCCGTAGGGGACCCACCACCTCTACCACCGGCCGCTTCGTAAGACACATGGACAGGCACACCAATTACTACCTCGGCGGCCACGTGCGGTTGAGACCGCGGTTGGGTTAAATTATGCGGTTGGTCTTGCGGTTGTTGATGTTGTTGTTGATGATGATGATGGTCATGTTCATGATGCAGTGTTTGCATCTGCAGAGTAAGGTGGGGCGTTGTTAGAAGTTCTCCTGACCGCAACGGTTCTCGTTCAGGTGCGGTCGGTAGCGGGGACGGCGGCGCTGAGGATTTTGACGATCCGAATCTAGTCCTTTTGAAGTTTGACGCACGAGCCCGAAAGCTCTTCATGGTGGATGACCGCTGCCAACTCCTACCGAAGCCGCCGCCGCTACCGCCCGCTTCGTCTTGTGACCTATCCCTCGGCGGTTTTGCCTGTTGAGCCGCTGCACGCCGTTTCTTGTACATCCTATACGCTTCCAAGTGGCGATGAGTCGGCGACGAGTCTCGAGTTCTTATCGAGTCTTTGGTCACTCTCAAATTCATTTTCTTGTTCCACGTGCCAAAAAATCTTAGCATGGCCAATCCCCAAAGTGCAAAGATTAGAAACAGGATGACAAATTCCGTGACACCCATACTACTGCGTTCAAACCCTGAAAATGAAAATGTTAGTTATTACGAAATTACTTAATGATGATTAGTCAATATTTTGGATGTACAATTCATAAAACCGTTTCATTGTGACGTCTTTTGTTATTGTGTTAAGACAGAGTTAATAACCTTCACAATCGTTTATTGTGTTGAAAGGGTGGTTGTAATTTTCCCATTCTCCATTTAAATCTTAACCGTTACATTTGTGCCTAAATACTATAAGCATAATCATCAAATATTGTGTACATAACTGGTCTACTAATATTTGAGGGGAAAGTTTATTGAAATTGTTATAAGGAATGTGTTAAACTAAGATAGATTCTGATGTAAAGGATTGTACATAATCAAAGTATAGAACTTCATCGGAATAGAAGTTAATTCCATACATTAAACAGAAGAAATATAAATATGGACAGATGTAGAGGAAAGATGGAAGTTATAGACGAAATGTGCGTGACAAAAATAGAATACATGGGTAAAAGAGATAAATGTTATGAACATTAGGTAATAACACAATGAAATGAATTATATTGTAACAATACTTATTAGTTGAAATAAAGCATCTTAAATTGAAGCAGAAAGCATAGAACTTGATACGTATCCACAAACCCCTCCAAAAATACCAAAACTTTTGCCATGCTATTTCAGCCATTGCCCTTTGCTCTTTTGTTTATAGCCCATAGCAGTTCCGCTCCTACTTTTTTTTTCGTTTTCATTTTGCATTTTTGGCACTGCTTTACGTATACCAATATTTCCAATTTGACCATGTTGACGTTCTAAGATTATCTGAGTATCTAAGGATTCTCGGACACAAAACAAACCAGTATTCCCGACAATAGTTAGTTATTTTCAATCATTTGGCTGCATCTGCAAAAAGAATCAGTGCCACTATAACTTTCGAGCAACTTTTGTAACATTTAGATTTTCCCGTCTAAGAGTTAGAGTCGGAAAAACTAGAAAACTTGTTTTTTGTTTACATGTATATTTGAAAACTATGTGGCTTTTGAATTTACTCCAATTTTTTTCTTCATCAAATGTCCTCCTTGATTCGTTCTCGCCTATTACAGAAACGGATGAAATCAGTATTAGGGTCTTTACTTTGTTTTGGTGTTTCGAACTGTGTGAGGGCGCTGTCTATATAAGGAACATCGGTGCTGTTGAGAACTGCCTTGACGAACGCCCTGTAGGGTTCGTCCGGCTGCAAGTTCCTCAGGGTTTCTGACGTAAAGGCGGTATCCACCGTAATGACCGTCTTGGAGTTACTTCCTTCTTGCTGGTACGTGATGAAGTAGCTCATGACCTGGCCCGGCGATGGCTCGTAAGGATGCCAGAACCACACCAGGAGTGCCTTTTTGGAATAAAGATGTTTCTGGGGTACGGTGAGAACGAGAGTGGGTGAGGTGGAGTTGTTGTTAGGCACGGTAGAGGCTGTAGGAGGAGAACAAAAATGAACAACAAAAACTGTTACAATTTGCATTCTGTGAAAAAACATTCACATTAAAAGAAATTTTGCGTTGATAAAAAATTTAAAAGCATTTTCAGTATGTGACAGTCAGTGTCCTATATATTGGAGTTATAATATCATGTAGAAGAGAAATGAGTTCTAGGTGATTGTAGTCTAACCACAAGCTAAATATGTTTTCGCATAAAGATTCAATCACATTTTCTCTTCCACCCTCACCCCTCCTGTCTCTTTTTCTCCCTCCGCTCTCTCTGACTCTCTCCCTCTCTTTCACTGGCTCCCTCTGAACATATTGTAAATGTCAGACGGGGTGCGTGAGGAAATAGAGGAAGGGGAAAGAGAGATATATTTAAGGAAACGAAGAAGGCGACAACGATAAGGATGACCGTAGATGTTTATGAAGAACAAGGACTGAGAACAAATACAAGAAATAAGCAAAAGAAGAACAAGAAAAGTGAAAAGGAGACCAAGACGAAGGAGCAGGAGAAGAAAAAGAAGGGAAAAAGAGAAGAAGAAGAAGAAAAGAAGAAACAAGCAGAAGAACAAGGAAGAGGTGGAGGAGAAGAAGGAGAAGAAGGAGGAGAAGGTGAAGGGAAAGGAGAAGGAGAAGAAGGAGGAGAAGAAGAAGAAGAAAAAGAAGAAGGAGAAGAAGAAGAAGAAGAAGAAGAAGAAGTAAGAGGAAGAGAAAGAGCAGTATAAAGGAGGAGAAGAAGAAGACCAAAAGAAGAATAATACGTCCCATCTAATTTTCCAAAGCAGTCATATCCGGAGAGCATGTTTTACTCCATTACCGTGATTACATTCTGCCACATGAAAACTAAAATGTCAAACCTGTAGCAAAGATATCACCCCGCTTATTTCTAGGAATATCCATTAGTCTAAATATGCATCAGACTAGCGAAGTTAACGTATCCATTCACTGGTCATTTGCATACTTTTCGCACTCAAGTCTCCCTAAAGCGAGAGGGGGAAACCGCAGAGGGGGTAAACGCCGTGACGCCATGCATGCTGTCCGCTCTATTCCGTGTAACTGACAGCAGTGGAAGTGTTTGAAAGCCAACCGCGTTAGCGATTGGATTTCGTTTGGATCGAAACATTTTATTTATTTTGAAAGAAAATATATGCCCTGCCATCAACTTGAGTAGGCAGACTACATTAACTGACAGTTTGCCGTTACAACAGCCACCCCCTTCCCCCGCAGATATCTCTTTTCGTAATCACTTTCCGCTATCCTTTTTTTTCTTCTTACAAATCTTTATTCTTCTCTTACCAATCTTTATTCTTCTCTTCTTCATTTTGCCGTCTATTATTTCTTTTCCGTAACATCTTTGTTCTTTCCATTCAATTAGGCCTTATTTCCTTTTCACAGTATGGGATACTATATTTTTTTGTTAAAAGATCCTGTATTTTTATTCCGAGGGTCCATTTTCGAGATGGTATCACAGGGCTTGACAAAGCTACTTGGATTTTTTTTCATAGAATCGTATACATTATCGGCACACCAGTTCGAGTATTCTTCACGTGTTTTTCGATTTCATGCACATTTTTAATTGTGGTTCAACTAGAAGCGAGTTGTTTTTCATGGAAAACCCTGTTACGCCATCTACGGCAAGTTTGATGATTTCTTCCCACATAACTGGATGGAGGGAAGAAGAGCGTGGCGTCATAGAAAGAGGTATGGAATATAAATGTAGATAGACAGGGATAAATAGAAAGTACAATTATACGGTTACTTCAATAGCATAATCATGCAAAGAAATATCTGTATTGCAATTAATATCAAGACTCCTCTTAATTTATTTGGCGGCTGAATTTGCAGTTTTCGGTGCATAATATTAAAGAGAGTGGTATAAAACAGTTGTGTCTACAGATAAAACATTCGAAATTGTCATCATTAGAACCAATATGCGTTTAACAATAATTATTTCTCAAAAATCTGTATAAGATCTGAAATAATAATAATAAAGCATTCAGTCTGCAATGCGGAAAATATACTTTACAGCGTATATGATTGGATGTTGTCCTATTTCACGGCATAATTCCAACGAATCACAAGTCAGGTAATACTGTCAGCCATTTTTTGAAATAATAATTGAAATTGCTTCGTTGATTTTTTTTCCTACATAAAATGGTTGTTTTCATACAATATCTGCATGCTAATTTATATTTTCAGTGTTACTACAACTGAGGTCCGAGTTTTCTTGTTATGTATTACTTTTGTATCTTGTCAGATCATTGATGTAAAACCGATTTTGTTTCCACATCTGATTCTTAGCATACCGATTAATTATAATTATTTCAATAACATTGAAGAAGAAAATACAAACAAAATTTAGAAATTTCAATCAAGCATAATTATCGTAACACCCTTTGTACGTTGATGTGTATCCAAACAGTGAATCACAGATGTTAACATGTGCGGTTGAAGGGCCTACAAAATGATGACCGATCGCCGCAGATCATTACACAATCAATTTAATATCGCTCATAGTTTTACAGACTCGCTTGCAGTCTCAAACAACATAATCAGCCTTTTGCATGGGCCTCAAAAATTATTCACCTCTCACAGCTTACATAAATCTACTAATTGGAATATTGATGGACATTCATAAATGCCAGAGTAGAAATAGTACCAGCAATCTCGTTCGCAATCAGTTTATGATTATCATGAAAACCTTGAAACGTGTCATTAGCGTGACGGAGACAATTCACAGCTCTGTCATTATAATGGTAATGATACATAGCCGTTTCGCGAACGTGTTGTAAAAGGCCGTGTATTTGAATTTGACAGGACGCTTTCGTATAGGCCTCAAACTATTGAGGTTGATTTATATGCTGGTGGTTTGTATGTATAGTGTTGGACGCAATCACGAATTGATTTGTAAATGCTGATATGAATTGTTCATATTCGGTACTGACTGCCTAAACAGGACTAAATTGTTTTTCTTTTCTTCTCTTTTTATACAAAGTATCATTGGTTGACCGTTGATTAAGACTAGTAGCCATGCCGTCTCAAGGATTCCCCACCAAAGTGTATGAGAAAGGCATAGAGCAAGAATAAAGTACAGTTTCTCAGCAAGACATGGGCATCGCCATTTTTGTGATTGCATGACGTACCATGCGGAGTCCTTTATCAAATAAATGTATTCAAAGTTATGGATGCTTCCTTCCCAGGTGTTTGTGGTGTTAAAGCATTTCAATCACCTGCTATTATCCTTTGTACTCCAATTGCCAGAACGCAAATTGCATAAATAAGTTGGCGCTGTTCTGGGGTAAATGTTTCGCATAAATAAAAAATATTTTCTAACCGCTATAATTATGTTAGTCTTTTTAAATAAATGAGTTACAATAATTGTTACCTAATACATATTTTTCACCAAATGTAATTTTTATCTTCTCGGCTATGATTTTTCCTCATTGAAAAGTATTTAAGGATTTAAAAGTCTTTCCAATTAAAGCTTAGTGCATGTACAGCTGCAACTGGTATGTCACACTTTCAAGAAAAGAAATCTTCGGTATATATCTCTTGTACACGTTCGTAAGATTTATTGTACACCAAAAGGCAGGAATTAACCTCGTTTTGCCAAATATCTACACTTATTCTTTGAGGTTAGTTCCCCTTCAATGTATTTGCAATCGTGATGAGGATTTATTGTTTTGACCGCGGGTTAGATGCAGAAACAAACAGAATATCTTTGAAGTTAGACCGCGTAGCAAGCTAGAAAACAATATGCCCTTGACCGCTGGGGGAAGCATTGGTTCTATTTAAGGAATCTCCCGAAGAACAGATTCTTTATTCTAAAAGATGTAAACGTTTCCTATCAGACTTGCATCACTTTCTCATGGAGAAGTGCGTTATTATTCACGCTATTATTTATTTATAGATGTAAAAAAAACATTTCCACAAGACGACACAATCAGTACAATAAGCGTTGTGCATTGTCCCGAATCGATGTAACAGTTGTAAGTGCTTATAAAATGTGGAAGTTATTCCGTTCACCCATTGCTTTCTGTAATCGGCTTGTTCATGTATTAAACCTATGGGGAATATGAAAATTCATTATTCAATGAATTCAGTGAATGATTCCGATTGGCGTAAATTAAAACGACATAAAAACGCTGCCGAGAGCATGAAAGACATTCATTCTTTGCAAAATTGAGTAAACGCCCGCCTAAGTCATAGTAAGTCTCGGCAGCACAAATCCATTAAAACACGACAAGGCAAAGCAAATTACAACTGTATTGTCAAAGTGAAATAGAAGCAGAAAATGGGATAGATGGGGAAGTGAGTGAAAGAGAGGGAGAGGGAAGAGAGAGAGAGAGAGAGAGAGGGGTGACCACCATACTTGAGGGAGGTAATGTGAGAGAATTGTGAGCGCGGGAAAAGCGAACAAGAAGGATGCATCATTAATCACGAGAGAACTGACAAGGGAGAGTGTCTCTATTGAAGAGAGGATTTGCACGATGTCATTCGCGGCTGTTAAAGTTCTATTCACTCCTTACGACGCGCTTCTCTTCTCCTACTTCTTCTTTCAAGTTCTTCATCTTCTTATTTGTCTATTCTTTTCATTTTATTCTTATTATTGTCCTTTTAAAATCTTAAGGTATGCAAGTTATGGTATGACATCTTATCTTATTCGTTTCGTTTACGTCACAACTAAAACATGAATAATTAAAATCGAAAGATATTTGCATAGATTTTTTTTCCCGCTTTATTTGAGACATATCAAATAACATTTTGTGCAATTTTTTTAAGTTTGATAATATAACTGAGTTTCACTCCATAATTTCTGGGTACCGATCATATACTGATATGATTATTTTATGATTATGTATATACACTGTACATCCTGTATTTTACCTTGTTAAAATTATCTCAGAGGGCGATCGGCTGCAATCAAATTGTGATTATAAATCCCTACAATTCAATAATCGTGTTTTTAGGTGAGCAAAACCAAAGCCTAATATAATTTAAAAGAATATAAGTTTTCATTATTGGTGCTAAGACCGGCTCTTTAAACTCTGTGGTCGCGGTGAAAATGCATATCCCTATACAATAGTCGTGATAGCCTGGGACCTAGAAGTGTGACAATGGTACATCGGCAATCAAAACGAATGAGAAAATTCGCCTCTGGCCATGAAAGACAAGAATTACAGATTGCATTTGGGAATTGGTATAGCGTTTTCTTTCTTTTTGTAATCAATAGTTCAACGAAATATGGAATAGAAACGAGGAATTTGCCGGGATCTTTTCCCACTTTCCCTCCATATACCCCGTGGACATCGTGTTATCAAGAAAATACAGGTGTTGTTCTCAATGTTTGATATCGTTATCGTATATGATTGTGTCGGGGTCTAGTGCACTCTTAAAATGTTGGGTAAATTTAGTTGGGTAATTGTTGGTTGGTTAAAAAAATTCGTTATTCTGGGCTATTATTACCCATTTAAGCATTTAAGTGTTTTAACCAATATTGGGCAATTATTTTTACTTAATTATTGGGCGGATATTTACCAACAGTATTGGTAAATGAGGGTTGGGAACCAGTTGCCCCGTAGTTGTGTAATTTTGCCACATTTCCTTTGCGAGTTGGGTAAATTTTGTTGGGCAACTGATGGTTGGGTAGAAATTCGCCTAGAAATTTACCAACATTATTTTGCAAATTAGGATTGAGTAATTTTTGCCTGTAGTTGTGTAATTTTGGCACATTCCCACTGCGAGTTGGGTAAATTTCGTTGGGCAACTGATGGTTGGTCGAGAAATCGTTTCCAAGGTTGGGTAATTTTTATCCCAATCTATTTCAGGGCATTATATTTACCCAATTATTATACATTTAGCAACAACATCGTTCCAAGGAGTTGAGAGCAATTTACCAAGTAGTTGGGTAATTGTTAGATGCTGAGGAATATTACTCATCACCACTTACCCAATTTGACTTTGCTCAAATTTTGTTTGCTCATATTTGGGTAATAATTGACCACCGCCTCTTACCCAATTTTACTTTGCTCAAATTTTTGTTTGCTCATATATTGGGTAATAAATGACCACCGCCTCTTACCCAATTTTACTTTGCTCAAATTTTTGTTTGCTCATATATTGGGTAATAATTGACCACCGCCTCTTACCCAATTTTACTTTGCTCAAATTTTTGTTTGCTCATAATTATGCTGAGTAATAATTACCCATCACCACTTACCCAATTTTACTTTGCTCAAATTTTTGTTTGCTCATATATTGGGTAATAAATGACCACCGCCTCTTACCCAATTTTACTTTGCTCAAATTTTTGTTTGCTCATATATTGGGTAATAAATGACCACCGCCTCTTACCCAATTTTACTTTGCCCAAATTTTTGTTTGCTCTTATGCTGAGTAATAATTACCCATCACCACTTACCCAATTTTACTTTGCTCAAATTTTTGTTTGCTCATATATTGGGTAATAAATGACCACCGCCTCTTACCCAATTTTACTTTGCCCAAATTTTTGTTTGCTCATATGCTGAGTAATAATTACCCATCACCACTTACCCGATTTTACTTTGCTCAAATTTTTGTTTGCTCATAATTGGGTAATAATTGACCACCGCCCCTTACCCAATTTATTTTGCCCATATTTGTGTTTGCTCATATGCTGAGTAATAATTACCCATCACCACTTACCGAATTTTACTTTGCTCAATTTTTGTTTGCTCATACATTGGGTACTATTTGACCAACGCCTGTTACCCAATTTCACTTTGCGCCTTTTTTTGTTTGCTTATATAGGGTAGTAATTGACCACCGCCTTTTACCAAATATATTTAGCTCAATTTTCTTTAGCTCACAATATGCTGTGTAAATATTGCTATGAAAAATTGAAATTATCTCTCCTGTAATTGTAACCATTTACTTCTATTTTAAAATTATAATAACAGAGTGTTGAAGCGACGATGAATTTGTGCGAGTTTGATGCTGAAAGAGTCCAAGATTTATCTTTTGTGAAAACTGAGCCATCTTAACCATGTAGGCCTATAGAGTTACATAATCTACGTAAGTAATGATCATGGAACGTACACGCTATCATCGTCAATTACGCGCATGCGTAAATGGCAGTGGAAACCTTCGATGGGGACTAGACTTACGTTTAACCAGACTTGGGTAAAGTTTGCCTGGTATTGGTCTTGGGGTAGCGCGCACATGGTCTGGTCGCTCGCGATCAGCATGCCATGCGCAGTACTATTTCTATTTACTCGGTATAGCCGGCGCGGCCGTCCCGGCCCGGGAGCTCGAGCTATATGATACACCAACGTAACTAGCAGCCTGTACGTACGTACGTATACGCATCATATCGGAGTCTTGCATGCTAGAGCCTGAGGGTCTAAAAATGGAGCTCGACAACTGCTGCGGAGATAGTTCAAGTGAAGATGGGTTCATAGACCCTCTCACCAAAATCGTTCAAAGGTGGGGATGTCCGTCAGTGTTAAAGATACTAGAAGGTACGTTCACATCTTATTGAGATTAGAAGTTTAGAACATGATCAACAGGTACTTGCTGTAGACTTGTTCCCATATCCATAACACATGGGCAACATGTAGACTAGTTCTATATGCCTCAGCAATGGTTAATGAATACGCTTCAATTCAATTGGTCTATTAAACTTTGCCTCAAATTTGCTCTTTTAATGCATGTGTTACTAATCCAAACTAATATTTGATTGATATAGATATCAAATTCAAATTGTACTGTTTCCATGAATTTTAGATCACAAATGAATAGATCTAGATCTATTTAAAAATATTTTGTTCAAGATTTTACAAAACCCAAAGGCCAAAACCCGGATTTCTGTGCTGTTTCCTGCTACAATACATACATAACACAATACCCTCCATTTTCTATGGATCATGGGTTGTATGGGGTCCAATCACAGAACTCTTAAATACGTAGTTAAGAGTTCTGTGGGTCCAATACATTGGACCACATACTTGTAGGTGTGTACCCAGATAGTATTACAGTACGTGGGACTGGTGTAATTTTGAACAATTATCTCTGTTATCTGAAATTGGTATTACTATACTAGATCTAGTCTAGGTCTAGATCTAGATCTAGGCCTACTTATATTTAATAATCAACACTGAACTGAATGATTCATCAGAAAATTGAAGTTGTCAAATAATGTACAATTTTATGAACATTATTTTGTGGAAGATTATCTTTCATTTTCCTGTAGATCTAGAAGTCTAGATTTCAAAAAGTGAGACAATTTTTCTTGCCCATTGCCATGTTAAGGATTTTGCCCTTTCATTTTCTACAGGACTTTGAAATCCAAACACTCTAAAAAAATGTTGGGCAAGTGCCCAATTTTTACCCAACATGAGGGCACTTATGTGTCCGACTAACTATTGGGTAAATTAAAGATTTTGCATGATTTACCCAGTGTTGGATGAAAAGAAAATACCCAACTTTTAACCAACAAAATTTACCCCAATAGGAAATTCACCCAATTCTCACCATAATGTGTAGTATATTCGACACTAGTTGGGCAAATTATTTCATCAGTAACTACATGGTTGGTAGAAAATAACCCAATTATTGGACAAAAATGACCAACTTTAATTTGCCCAAAAATATTACCCAATTATTTCATCGGTAACTACATGGTTGGTAGAAAATAACCCAATTGTTGGACAAAATTTGCCCAACATCAGTTTTACCAAGTAACACCTACCCAACTTATTTCTGACCTTTTATTAGGTAACTTCATACAGTAAATGGTTGGGAGAAATTATTTGACAAAAACGCGCCAAACTTTGATTTGCCCAGTAACATCTGCCTAACTACAGAGCATAGACTCTACATCCTCTTGGTTTTAAATGGGGCTATTAATTATGTGCTATTGCGATATTCCTTGTCACAACTAAAAGGCAGTTGACCCACATTTTAGCCCATATTAATAGCCTAATTCAAAACCAAGAGGCTGTGGTGGTTTTCGAAATTGCAGTGACCTCGCTGTAGTACACGAATGGGCACAATTTTTAACATGGGTACATTTTTTCTCATTTAAAAAAATCTTTTTCTGAAAATAATTTTTAAATATGGAAAAATTACAGATGCTTAAGCCACCAAATTATGCCCACAAAATTGTACACTATTTTACTACATGTCCAGATTTCAATGAAATCATTAGAAACTTGGGACATGTACATCTATCTTGCAAGTTGCAAAGCCAACGAACTGATTCGATTTTGGGATGGAGGTGCACATGGAGGAAGGACATTCGTTAGTACAGGATTAACTGTCCTATTTTGCTTCATATCAGTGAAATGTTCCAGCACATGCATTTTGTTTAATGTTTCACACCACTGAACAATAAGCTGTACAAAAGAATTATTAAACACCACAAATTATCTTTTCTAGGATAAACAATTGTCAGTTGCCTCTATTCAAGGTAACACACTATAATTTATATATGGTTGTATGGTACTGTAAGTGGCCTGTGAAAGGCTTGAGTGCTAGACTTTTTGAGAAACCCTGGTCAGATATAGCTAGGTTATTTGTCATACTAAAGCTGAGAAACATGGCTACTAATGCAGACAATATCATGGCAGCCGCAAAAGGTTGAAAAAAACAATTACCGGTATGGCAGTTTAAAGTTGAAGTAATAGGCATGACAGTGCACATGGAGAAGACACATATGATTATCAATGAATTAGTAATGTTAATTAACCAATCAGCATACATTGACCTCTATGCTAACTCTCAAATCATTCTGATTCATTTGGTAAGTTGAATGACTTTCTTTGAAATCAAATTCATTGCTGATGCAACTAATCTTTATACTTTAAATAGGCCCCTACATTGTTAAAAATTAGGCACAATTTGACTAAACTAAGGTGATTACTAGTATGACTTTAGAAAAGGTTTCCATTCTTAATTTGATTGTGTGGATGTTAATAACATCACCTGAAAATAAATAGCAATTAGTTGATACAATTCGCTAGTATGATCTAAAAGTAAGTTTTCTATACGAAGACCAAATTTTCGAGAAAATCGCATTTGAAAATTCAGATTTTCATAGACCCTTGTGGAATAAGAAAACATTGATTATGCGATTTATTCAAAATGGAAGATATTTTAGCTGGAACATGAGCAAATGTTTACAGCTTATCATTATCTAAAACATATACTTTTGTTTAATTTGCGCAACCATACGTGTTTGTGGTATTATATGAAAACAATCAGTTTATGCTGCACTAAGCCTTATTTATCTATCTCTCCCTCTTCTTCTCCAGAAAATGAAGTTGATGTGGAAACCCTTCCCCTTCTAAGTGAAAGTATAATCACATCCTTCATACCCAAGATTGGACCTCGATTGAAGTTTCTCGCTGGGTGGCGTGCAGAGGTAGGCCCTAGATGTGGCACAATATCTCACTATGGATAGTTACAGATGCTTTCAGTGTCTTGATTTAATTAGGGGGGATATTTCTTGCCTATTCCATCATTTAAAATACACACATACAACAACCAGGGGAAAAAATGTAAGTATAACATGCATGCAAGGGGCATGTAGACTAACATTTCGTACATTATCGGGATATAGAAAACATCTCATTTCAAAGCACGCTGCACGGATAAAGACGTCAAGCACAACTACAAAAGCAGTTCCAGATCACCAAAGTGAAACCTGTTATGAAGGATCTGTTCTAGGAAAGAATAACAACACTGAAGGGAATTTGGAACAACTGCACCAGGAAAAGGCATTGTTTGTTGGAGAAAGCAGTGAGCAGGAAGATGTCTCTTTTGAAACGCAAACAGAGAGACTACCTGATATTGCAGCAAAGTTTGTAGCAGAACTCAGGGCAAGGACTAATGTGCCTGCTTCACACACCAACAAGGTCATTCAAACCGCACAAGATTTGGTTATTTCTGTGTTACAAACTGTGCAACAGGATGTGATGGATATCTTAAGTGAGCCACAATATGCAGCTAACAGTGAGCTGAGATCTGATATACAAGATGCATGTATTCGAGAATTCAAAGAATCCATTTTCAGAGCTCATGTCAGATACTCAACAGAAAAAATATTTCTCTGAGAAAGGTGATTTCATTCAGCCTTGTGAGGTGTTGTTGGGAACTTGCTTAAAACCAAAAATTGATCAAAAGACAGGTGATCCACTGCAAAGCACACAAAAAGAAACCTTTCAATATATACCACTAGCTGACACTATTAAACAATACTTAGAGCGACCAGGAGTAATGAACGCCATACTGTCTCAAAAAGGATCAAAAGATAATGATGTTTTGTATTCATTCAAAGATGGTCACTATTATAAAAGGCAGGAAGCTACTGCTAGACAAGACTGTGAATTCTTAGTGCCTCTGTTGTTGTACAATGATGAGTTTGAGACAGCCAATCCGCTTGGGTCAAAACGCGGCAAACACAAGGTAAGTGCCTTTTATACAAGTGTGTTATCCCTTCCCAGGAAATACCAGGCTAGGCTGGAAAATATCATGCTCACAGCTATGATCACATCTCCGCTTTTGAGTAAATATGGCATCTCAGAAGTTTTGAAGGTAATCAAGGATGATCTGCAGCAGATGTGGACTGATGGACTCATTATCAAGTGCAAAGAGTTTGAGGGTAGGGTCAAACCCTACTTATTCCAAGTTGTAGGGGACAATCTTGGCATTCATGCCATGCTGGGATGTACAACCTGTTTCCGGGCCAACTATTACTGTAGATTCTGTAGAGGCCATCGCTCGTTGCTTCAGAAACAGCCAAAAGAGGATGCCCAATATCTCCGTGATGAAATAAACTATGATACAGATCTTCAAAAGCCCTTGTCAGAATCTGGCTTGAAGCATGCAACAGTTTTGAATGAATTGCCTTACTACCATTCCACTCAAAACTTATGTCCAGATGTAATGCATGATTTTACAGAGGGAGTCTTGCCCCTGGAAATGCACCTTGTTTTGAGTAAACTTGTTCAGAAGGGTTTCATAACACTGGATGAGGTGAACAGTAGAATATCCTCATTCAATTTTGGCTTTGTGGACCGCAAAAACAGACCAAGCCCAATCAGGCAGGCATCACTGAAGAATCCATATTCTACAAGTGGACAGACATCAGCACAGATGACGTGCCTTGCATACAACATCCCTCTCATGTTAGGAGACAAGATTGATGAGATGTGTGATGAGTGGGAACTCTTACTGTCAATCATTGACATCTTCAAAATCATTATGAGTCCCAGTATCAGTAAGTCTGCCATCTATGTCCTGAAGGCAATGATTGATGATCACCACAGGCTCTTCATGCAGCTCTTCCCTGAAGCTAGTCTAACTCCGAAGCAGCACTTTCTTGTGCATTACCCACGTGCACTGAAACACCTTGGGCCACTGACCCAGTATTCAGCATTGCGTTTTGAAGCAATGCACAGACCTTTCAAGCAGATTGCCAGTGTATCTTGCAACTACCAAAACATTGTCAAAACATTGGCTAACAGATACCAAATGGCACGGTGCTACAGGTCAGTATCAAATCAGTCACTGGATAGCCAAGATATCAATGTGTCACAGCAAGCTGCAGCAATGCTTGGTGATCTACTTGATGATGAGGCACTTTGCAAAAAAATTAACTGTGGAAGGGGAACCGAAGTTACAGTTGCTGGGAAAGTGGACATTCATGGATATGAGTTCCGGGCAGGTGTTGATGTACTTCTATATTGGACTGATGATGATGGACCCACGTTTGGACGTGTTCAGCATATTGTAGTGGTGCAAGAAAAGTTGTATCTGCTCCTTCGGCTGTATCAGACCTTGTACTTCAACAGACATGTTGAAGCATTTGCAGTACAGGTGGGCAGAGAGGAAGCACAAGCTGCTGTTGAATGGTGTGACCTGTTTGATCACAGGCCAGTCAATGCTGTCCAGTCCTATAGTGGAAGAGGGCGCTGCTTGTATATTGTGGTGCACCATTCATTCATCTAGGAACAAGAAGGTACGTGTAGGCAACCCGTTGCAAGCAAGTGATATATTTTTACAACTAGACATTACAGGTGCACTTGCAAATTTTGTCTTAGAGAACAGAACCAAAACAAAGCAAAAGAAAGAAACTGTTATTCCAATTACAATTATATCTATGAATCAGTTCTTAGTGTATCATTCTACACATTTTGATTGAAAAAATAGCTAAGAAGCTAACCTTGATCGATCTGTACTGACTTGCTAACAAATTTTGATTATTCCAATGAAAATTTTACAGTAAATATCTGGTTTGAATTTTTTAACTCGTTATTAACTTCATTGTTTCTGTATCTGAAAATGTGTCTGTTATATTTGCATTCATTCATATTATGTTGTAATTTCTTAAATGTACCATGACTCATGCCAAGTTTTTCTAGCATATGTACTTCATTGAGGCCCCGGAAATGTGCTATTTTTTACCAATGCATGTTCCTGCCTAAAGTGAAAGTTCCTAACTGGATATTATTATATTATAGATGTACTGAAGAAGCTTCCGCTCATGAGTGACCACTTTTCAATTATGGGTTTGCTTTAAATAGGACAAGGGTACAGAAACAGTGAGAATGATTTTCCCCTTCAAGGAATAAACTTGATACTAAAGTCTAACCTGGGGCTGTTTGTGTCATTAATAATGTAAAAAATAATCAGTCATTTACATGTACATTGAAAGTTCAATTATTTTTCATTTTTTTATTGTAGTATCATGCTGCAAATCAACAAAGCATGGAACAAGCATCAACGTCGACAAGAAGCCCATCAGTGTTCTCCTTAGATGACTGCTCAGATCTCTCTTGTGTAACAGGAAGTGAGTGGAGTCCCAGACAAAGCCCTTCCCAGCCCAGTTTGGATACGCCACTTTACGACTCCCCAGAATCCAAGAGTCCTGATCAACATCCTCCCCTGAAACGGGTCAAGAAAGTGCATTTCGTAAGTTTATGTATATAGTGGGCTGATACAATTGAAGAGTGGGCATGTCGAGTCACCATCATTCATCAGTTTTTATGCCTCCAACACATAAGGGTGCCGGAGGCATTATGTCTTGGAGTTATCTGTCTGTCAGTATTTCTGACAAGCAGCAGGGCTCAAAGGTGAAAGGTCAGTTCAAAGGTTATTCAAGTTTTTACTAAAAATACCATTTTATTTCTACATCTGCAGAATGGCTAGTGATATGATTTGGTAGGTACATTTTGGTATGAATGAATAAAGGAATGTTATGGAAAATGTTTGGTTGGGGTTATGGGTTTTAAGCTAGTCTAAGGTCAGTTTCAAGGTTTCATTGAAATTTTTTATCAGAACAAAGTTTGCAAGGAATGCCCAGTGAGTGATTTATGATGGGCTTATTGTAGGAGGTCGGACAGCCAGAGATATACCCACCGACTGCATGCTGTCACATTTCACTTGTTTATTCTGAATTTACTGATCTTTAAAAAAAAAATCCTTTATCTGTTGCAGAACATTGCTTGTATATTGAGAGAGACCACCATGGGAAGAGCAGCATTAAGGAACATCAATGCTACAAATCTCTGCAGCAAAAGGGACCGGCATACTGTTGTGGATATGTTGACTCAGTACCTGATACGGGAGTATGGTACCAAGCCAAGCTCATTTGTGAAGGCATCAATGGCCCATGCCATTGTGACAAGCTTTCCTTTCTTAAAAGATCCAGAATCTCCACTTGGCTATGTAAGTCCTGTCCATGAATTGCTTTCCTTAATATATGTGACCTCAGGTATGGCTCAGATCACCACTTTTTTCTGGACTGATTTATGGATTGATTCTTACCACAGCGGGCATTTATTACTTGGAGGTGCCTTAATTCTTAGGTTGTCCATCCATACCTCCATCTGTCCCTACCCCATAGACCCCATTTACAAGAAAGTGAAATTTTATGAGAAGTTTCTGTTTGAGCCAGAAGCAATAAGCTACTTTAAGGTCTAAATCAAATAAATTATGTGTTTATGCAATAACTTTTGGAATACTGGATCATATTATTTTGTGTAACTTGCTATGAAGCTTCCTCAATTTTGTTATTCTTGTATTTATTATATTGGAGATGCTCAATCAATTGCATGTTGTATCACATTATCACAAGCATTATAAGAGCATCTCTGGCAATAGTAAATTTGACAGTAGACAGGCCTGAAAAGCTTACAAATAATGAAAAGCTAATATGGCATCAATCACTAAATCGTGCAATATTTTTGTTTATTTTTACCACTTGTTTATAAGTTATATTATCCAGTAATGACACATCTCTTAATATTTAGACTTTTGTCTGCATGCCATTGAGTAATGGATATTCACAGAATTATCCATCATTCACTTTGTTTTTGCAATGACTTGATGACATTGCTGGAATATAACAGTGTGCAGTTAGAAATAGGTACTTAAGAGGACAAACCTTGTTATTGCAAACACTGACATATGTAACAAAATATTTAAATGTACAGTTTACACTGGAATTTTATTGTGCTTTTATTTGATTATTATTAATGTTTAACAAATGTTGTTGAGCATTACTGTTTTTGAAGTTGAATTATGAAGGAATTTTAATTTATTTGAGCAGGAGGCCTGGTACTGCGTGGGGGCCAAGGGACGGCCAGCAACAGGCTACCTGGAGGAGCATCTGAGGTACGTCAGAAAAAAGGAGAAGTCCCTGAGGGTACCAGTAGCTGAAGACGAGGCAGAGTCTCAAAAGCAAGGTATTCTGGCTACTTTTTCATATAGTTAAAGTTATGAGTTATTCAGATCCGTCTGATGAAGTCATGCTGTGCCATAACAAACTGGTGGGGCATGAGCAATGCCAACTAAAACCCCCCTTCCAATACAATCATCAAAAACTTGTTGATACATGCTAATTGTTGATTGTTCTGTTGCATTATATCCAGGAGATACTGATCTTGAGTCTGTGAACGATGATAACATCACGACAATGGAAGAATGGCTGCGTAACAACAAGGAGCCAGAGGACATGGTGAAGGACTACATGAAACAAACAGCAACAAAAAGACATGACTGGATCAAGAGAAGTGACTGTTGTGTGAAGAACATTCTTACCACATATCCCAGACTTCTCGATGCTGGAATGGTATGTGGACCTTGATTTTTCTTCTGCATGTGACAAGAAAGGACATTAAATTAAACTAGAGTCGCATGTTTTGAGAAGTAACTTTTTTGTTTTTTGGTTGCATGGGCAGGTTTACTTTAGCAGTCTCCTTAAAGGGATCGTTTAACAATCTGAGATACACGGTCCTACAGAAATCGTGCATCCCTATTGAACCGATAATTGTTAGTGTGTACCATTCAAATCCTTGCAAAATGGTAAAGAGAAGATGCAAATGAAAGATATCCTACCTTTCATCTGGCTTCTATAACTATCCTAACAATTACAGATTGAAGGAGATTTTGCAGAATTGTTCCCAGAGAAAGCAAACGCACTGTACCAGAAGTGGCCCACATTCTGTAACAAAGTAGTGGACTTCACCGAGAAAACTGGCAACTGGAGAAGTGCAAGAGCCGAATTCGAAAACATTCATGACCCTGGGAAACTCAGTCTTGGTATGTGGTGTCAGAACACACATTTGACAGTATTAGTGAAAATGACTTGGGAGAAAGTCAAAAGAATTTATTTCAATTACACTATATGATGTTTATTTTTGTGGCCAGGACCAAACATTGAGTCTAATATCCCCCCTGTAAGGAATTGAACTGAAATAAATAAAAGTGCTCTGAAACATATAATACATGTACAACATATGATAAAAACATGATTCCATGACAAAGGTTTAGCATACTTTTACTTGCTTGTTTTGTTTGTTTGCTTTTTGGGGTGGGGATGGTGGTTTAAAGCTCATTGGGAAGGCTATGCTGAAGTTTGTGCAATTTTGATTTCTTTACTCAGAAAGCTGAGCTCCAAATTACTGACTGACATTTACGTTGAGTGATTTTACCCATATTTGTAGAAAATAATTGTTGTATTCGACCGTTTTTTTTTAATTTGCTGTATATAACTGTACATTTTGTAAGATGTTCCATAATTGACCTGTTTGCTGTTGCACCTTTTCTTCATATGTAATTGGGACTTAATTACTTAACTCTTTCATTGTTTCCCTCTTTTTAGAGGAAAAGAGCAATCTTGGATTCTACATGCTCCCAGTCTTGTTCCGAGGAAGGAAAGATTCCAAGAGAGGAACGTACACCACTGCAGAAACATTGTCGTCCTTCATTGACGTTCAACCAGTAAGTATATGTGCTGGGGAGGTGGTAAAGTAATGACATGTAAGGCATATATTTTGGTTTGTGTTTAAAATCTTGCCATAGTAATCATATTTCATTACAAACAAATTCAATAGTTAATTTGTTAAGAGTTTCAAACCTAGGACAACTGATGAAATTGAGGTTGAAATGCAATACCTATGTTCTTACCAGATAAGGCATTGCCATAACATTTTATTTGTGTAAAACTTGAAAAGCAACCATTTTCAAGTTCCTAGTAATGGGCACGCTGGTCCCCAAGGAGGCCCTGCAGGGGCAACACTAGGCGCTTTAATCTTAATAAGTCAGTTCGTCATTATCTGTGGTACAACTACAAATGGCCTCAGATTTGTCATCACATCGCATTTCACTCATGAATGCAAGCAAGTCCTTTAACCTGCAAATGACATGTGAAAAATGCATGCTTATATTAACAGGCTGTATATGCCTTCCAGCTTAGTTGATGTAATGCTCTGAACGTGACCAGTTTGGGTACAGTTGACCTTTGCCGCAGGGATATTTAAGAATACCCAGTAATGTTTTGATGGGACAGGGATGAACATGCATAAACAAATTTGGGTGTCCTGTAGGTGATTGTGGATTCATAAGCAGAAGCATTCGACAAGCATCAAATATATATATATCAATCCATATAATTACAAATGATTTCTTCTTGATTTCTCTTTGGACTACAGGAGGTTCTCGACATCCAGACTTATGTTGATAACATTGATGAAGCAGTCAGGTCACAGCCATTTGTTGTTGTGCGTGGGAACATTCTCACACCAATACAGGCGTACGTCGTAGTAGAGAGGAGGATACTTCCTGCCGCAACACTGCTTAAAGCAGTCGACTTGTGCTTTAAGGCACTTTATGTGATGGATATCGAATATCAGCCGCAAAGCTGTTCTGTTTGGAAATTTCTCCAGATTGTGGTGTTCCAGTTTACCGATGGGGAGCATCTTACACCAAAGCTGCGGGAGGTCCGAGCCTTCATGAACATGCCATAAGCCATCATGATGTGTTCACGCCAAGGATGATTACTGGTGATATATTTCCTACAGATGAAACTGACACATCATCGTTTAGCACATTTTGGCTACTTGAACCAGTTTATTTTGGGAGAAAAAAAACTGGAAAAAAGTATTATTTTGGACAAAATAACCTTAAAGACAAACTGTTATGAGTTGGATTCAGCACATTATTTTACATAATTTAGACATGTTTGTGTAAGACTGAAGATTTGAGGGTGGGGTGAGGATCGCTGAATAATATAAAAAAAAGAGTGAATTTATACACAGCAGAAGTCTTTGTGTACATTTTAAAAATGATAAAGGCCTAATTGTTTTATCCCAATCATTGCTTAACATCCCCACCTTGAAAGTTTAAGAAAACAAATGAATATATGCCAAGTATAAATACAAAACATATTATTGGCTATAAATCTTTTGCACTGGCGTATACAAATGCTTATCGTGTTTGGTCTTAATCCCAAGAGTACTGTTTCATAACTCGTACATCAAAATGATATATTTCTTCATAAAACATGAGCTATGATATTTTCTGCGTTTAAAACAGCAAGTGGGGTATATGATTGTAAATTACATATACCATTAATTTTCATGTAATGTGTATCGTCCATTGACCCTACGCTGAACTCTCTGCTGAATGGACTGCATGCATTAATTTACATCGCGCAAAGCAGAAGTAGAGAAGTCAACATTTTCATCTACATTTTGCAAAATTGTATTGATATTATTGATAATATCAATAAAATCAATCAAACTGAGTATAGCAGGTAGGGTCAATTGATTTTTGTTGTCTTTAATCTAATCAAAAAGTTATAGTAGGCAGTGTGTATCCTTGTTATTTGATCAGTACCTGTTCACCATCACAGATAGCCAAACTTTCATGTGGTACTTCTGCACATGTCAAATAATCTAGAGGGATTTGAATTTATTTCCTCTTTTTTTTTCACTTCAAAAAAATGTGTGCATGTGTAACACTCTAAGGCAGAGTATTGGTGTGTCAGGATAAATGAACACTATGCCACACCCACAAAATATATATGATGCACATATTCATGTATGAAATCAGAGTACATGGGATACATACAGTGTACATCAAAGTTGTCATGCTGCACCAAAAGGGGCTATATTTGCATTTACTTTTTTTAAAAGGTTGTATTTTTTTCACCAAAAATTGTAATGTTGTAGTTGATGTTAACAAGTTTTGTTTTTACGTTTCTGATGAAAACAACAACATGTGTTTACTGTGTATGTTATTTGTGTTTCAGTTAAGCAATTATTACCCTTTAGATGAGAAAAAGAGTTGAGCAAATAGATGTTATGGAAAAAATGTTGAGCAATGATTATCCAACAGACGAATTAAAGAGTTGGGCAAATGGATATTGTGGAGAAATAGTTGAGCAATTATTACCCAATAGATGGTTGTTTTGATAGTTGGGCAAATGGATATTGTGGAGAAATAGTTGAGCAATTATTACCCAATAGATGGGTGTTTTGATAGTTGGGCAAATGGATATTGTGGAGAAATAGTTGAGCAATTATTACCCAATAGATGGGTGTTTTGAGAGTTGGGCAAATGGATATTGTGGAGAAATAGTTGAGCAATTATTACCCAATAGATGGGTGTTTTGAGAGTTGGGCAAATGGATATTGCGGAGAAATTGTTGAGCAATTATTACCCAATAGATGGGTGTTTTGAGAGTTGGGCAAATGGATATTGCGGAGAAATTGTTGAGCAATTATTACCCAATAGATGGGTGTTTTGAGAGTTGGGCAACTGGATATTGCGAAGAAATTGTTGAGCAATTATTACCCAATAGATGGGTGTTTTGAGAGTTGGGCAAATGGATATTGTGGAGAAATAGTTGAGCAATTATTACCCAATAGATGGGTGTTTTGAGAGTTGGGCAAATGGATATTGTGGAGAAATAGTTGAGCAATTATTACCCAATAGATGGGTGTTTTGATAGTTGGGCAAATGGATATTGTGGAGAAATTGTTGAGCAATTATTACTCAATAGATGGGTGTTTTGAGAGTTGGGCAAATGGATGTTGCAGAGAAATTGTTGAGCAATTATTACCCAATAGATGGGTGTTTTGATAGTTGGGCAGACTGGGAGTTGGGTAAAAACTGGTTGGGCATTTAATTAACCAACATTAAACTTACTCAAAAGTTGGGCAAATAGAAGGTTGGGCAATATCTAACTGGGTAAAATTGGTTGGGCAAGAAATTACCCAACTGAAAATATAACCAACTGTTAGGCAATTGTAGAGTTGGGTAAAATATGATGGGTCACCAACTGATGGGCAATTTAATTTGCCCAACCACATAGCAAACTGATTACCCAACATCAGTTGGGCAGATTTTAACCAATAGTTGTGTGGACCGTATGTTGCTCAGTGTTGGTTAAAAGTTGGGCATTTTTTTGCCCAACTATTTTAAGTGTGTGGAAACGGCTCCGACTGTGTATCACATGGTTCGCGGTTCGACTCCCGGCACAGCACTATGTTTTCTTTGGTAATACATTAATCTATATTTGCATCTCTCCATCCAGGTGTAGTAAAGGGGTCCCTGGTAGGAAGCGACTTCGGGAATAAAAGTACTCGGTAGGCACATTGAGCGTCCCTCTGGTTTGATAAGGACTTAATATTAATATCTATCATTCATGTTACTAATACAGACTCTATTCGAGGGCATCTTTTCTCAAAAAAGAGGCTGCGCACAACAGTATCAATTAGAATCGCGATTCGACGCCATCAGAATGTGCTCGATAACGCTTAAAAAAACCTCTTAAGTGTAGGGAGCCCCAAATTCGCCACACATTTTGATGGCAAAATTTCATATAAATTGTATCATAATGTGAAAGAGGATGTCATTTAAGACACACGTCTGCAACGATTGCCCCCAGACATGTGTTTGAAGACAAATATTGATAAGAAAATACATAGTTTGGGTTTTCTGTTGAAGGCAGAAAACTAAAATTTTGCAATCTTTCATCAATATTCGACTTCAAACAAATTGTTTTGAAAATACTTGCAGGAATGCGTCTCAAATGACATTCTCTTTCACTTTATGATAGAAATTAAGTGAAATTTTGCCATTAAATTTGTGGGGCTCTTTAGAGGGGCTTTAACATACATGATTCATGAGGTGTAAAATCTCAAGAAACGTCTAACATTAATGTGAATAATGTATGTTCTGTCACTAGACAAGTATAATGTCAGAATGATTAATAGTAAGAGTGACAAGTGGTTTTTTATGGAAATGAGAAGCTACGATGACAATATAAAGAGAACCAAAGTAAAATAAAGAGAGCGGGTCATTTAACAATTTGAAGGAAAAATATAGAAGTCCTCAAACAGATAGGGAAAAATGGTTGTCAACTGAAGTACCGAATGACATTTAACACGATGAATGTCAAACTATAAACTTCATTTACATACATGCTACTTCTATCCATCTTCCTCTTCATCTATTTATTCGAATATTCTCCTTCTACAAACTTTTCTTCTTCCTCCTCTCCTTTTCCGTTCTTCTTTTATACTCCTTTTTTCTTTTTCTTTTTCCCCTCCTCCTTCTTATTCTCCTTTTTTCCCTTCTATTCTGATATCAGATGGCAAGGTTTGCTGCGCATGAATTTTATTGATTCCATGTCAAAACTCATTCTATCATGATAATGACTTTTTGTTAAGAATGGAATTACATTTTTCACCATTAAGGGGTATTTCGGTTCAATTTTGACGACCGACATACGTGGGCGACATCTAATCTGACACTAGGGTCTACTTTAGAGAACATTAAGGTGAACGAAATTAAAGAAATTAATCAAACGTCTACCTATCGAGGAGTTTTCGAAAATGGAACAGCTAACACGATAAACCTCCCGGTATTTTCCCCATTCTCAATTGTTTCCCCTTCTTCCTTTTCCTACTTTATCTGAAAAACATAATCTAATCATTTTTCTTTCTCAATGCTCTTTTTACAAATCTCCAAAATTAATATGAAATGTTTACCATGCTATCACGCATTAAATATTCCTTACTCGTTATACAACCAAGTGTTTTTGTCTAAAATGATAGGGCTGCAGCCCATGAGTTATATTTTAGTGCCCCCCCCCCTTAAAGTTGGGGGGGAGGGGTAACAATCATTTGAGAGGTTAACAAATTAGCTTTTAATAATCCTTTATTTTTGTATTCCTTCTCATATTTGTCTCACGTAGTGAAATGTGAAATTTTCCAACTTCTTTCGAGTGTTAGAACAATTTTATTATCCACCAGGTTTACAGAATTACCCTGTTTTACTGTTGAATCTTACTACCTAGTCAATATTGCCAGTATTATCGGGAAAACATACAAGAGAACGTACACAATTACAAACGACTTCATGTTTTCTCGATTCTTCCACCAACCTTCTTAATATTAAAAATAGATGTATTTTTCATCATTTACTTAATTACTCTTTTGTTGCACGAAATCTTTTCATTTTGGGAACATGTTCTATGGTTGCGACCTCATCACCATTCAATCGCTTAAGACCATCTCCACCAATTCTTGCTTTACATGATTATTTGTATTTTTGTTAATAATATTCGGGTGGATTTTATATTTTGTTTGTGACCGTTTCTCGGATGATGAAAACACGTTTTCTCTGTTATGACGTCCCTGAGTTCTAAGTAAGCTTTTCTTCCTGGTCCATTTCTTTCAAGTTACTAGAATACAAATCTATATTTCAGAAACAGACACACACTCTCTCTCTCCCTCCCCTTGCTCTCTCTCTTTCTCTCTCTCTCCCTCTCTTTTGTCCTTTCCAGTTCCCTCTCTTTCTCTCCACTGTCTCTCACCTACCCCATCACCTTTTCTCTCAGTATGACGTCATCACCCTTCGGGGCACGAGTCATATTCATTACCTGAACCAGACGGAATTGTGCTTTCCTATTTAAGTCCAATTTCAATCGATAACTAAGGAGCTTCGCGCGCGAGCATAAAATGTCGGCTGCCCGCAAGAAAGCCGTTACTGCATACCAAATAACAATACACAAATCTTACGGCCTTCTTGCATGTGTTGCTGGCAAGAAATGGATAAAAAGATTCTTTGGGGCAACCTGACCTCGCATGCAGATGGCGAGGGACGGATAACGACTGTTGAATGTGGAGAGACAAAATGATGCAAAATTGGACACAACTCAAAAAAGAAACGAAAGACCTGTGTCTTGACAACGCCGTAGAGGCGTCGACGCGTTGACGAAGGGGGCGGCAACGCGTTAATCGAAAGTGTACGCTGCATAAGATACATTCACGTTCATTCCTATAGAGGGGGTAGCTCCTGACCCAGTGCCCCTACGATCGATGACCCTCTTCGAAGCACTGGATTGCTTTGGAGTGACTCTCACATTTCATCACTTAATTTGTCGATAATTTTCTCTGCTTGGCGATACGCGTAACGAATATAAATCTTTCCCAGATGTCACCATCCACTTCGTTCCTCGTCTTTCCCTTCATCATTTTCCTGAACATAGCTGGATCTTGTTGAGAAATAATGGCCTGGCTTTGTCAGTCCGAGGTTGAGGCTGTGAGCGAAGGGATTATTGACACCGAAACATACTTAAAAGTCAGTTCATTTGAACTTTAACATTAGAATCTGAATAAAACGACAGGCCTTAAAGCTAACAGTTTCCTTGTTTCGCTGTAATTTTAGAAACTGAATAAAACAACAGACCATAAAGTTTAAGATCCCTTGTTTCGCTGTCATTTTAGAATCTGAATTAAACAACAGGCCTTACAGCTAAAAAAAAAATCTGCGATTATATAATCTGAATAAAACAAGAGGCCTTATATATACTCATAGCTTTAAAATTCCTTTCTTCGCTGTGGTTTTAAAATCTGAATAAAACGACAGGCCATAAAGCTAAATCTTCATTGTTTCGCTGTGATTGTATAGTCTGAATAAAATGACAGACCTTACAGCTAAAAATGTTCTTGCTTCGCATTGATTTTAGAATCTGAATAAACCGACAGGCGTATAAGCTGGAGAAAAAAAAAATCCTTTTTCGCTGTGGTTTTATCTCGCTAAAACTCTAAACGGCTCAGCATTTTTCTATTATTTCCCTCCTACTTTTTACTTATCTACATCCAGGGGTGGTTGTTGTCGATTTTTAGAACATCCAAGTCAAACTTTTTTCCAGGAAGTGAATGGAAGTGAAGATAGACAATGTTAGTTTGCATGCGATTGTTCAGTAATGCAGGAGTTGTTTTGCTGTACTGGTTTTAGCACCCCTTTCTGCCTCTTTTAAGACACTGGCGGTTTCAAGGGAGCACAACCGACCCACGCCCGCCCCTTTCAAACCACAACTGGCATTTAAAACAGAAAATGATTATTTGTTGCTGTTGTTTTTGTTGTTGTTTCGATGTGCTTGTTATGTTTTTGTTTTATTGTTTGTTTTGTATTTTGTTCGTCATTTGTTTTAGTTTATAAGAGATTTTTTTTAGACCATTTTTTTCTTGGGTGTGTTGACGAACCAAATTTTCCAAAAAATTAGTCAACAACTTTTTCCTAAAAGCAACAAACAAGATGTGATGTTCAATTTGAAATGGAAAGGATCAATAAAACACAAAGAAAACAAAAAAGCAAAACAACATGGAGTGAACTACGACGGGGAAAACTAAAAACTTGCATCAACTTGAAGCATGATATCAATATGCGCCAATGCCTCGACCCCCTTCTCAAACGGATCGATTTTTCCATATCGCGGCTCATAAAAGAGAGCATTTTGATGTGGTCAGTAGAGCCTGAATAACAGACACCTAAGCCCTAATAGCGATATGGATGGTGTGGTACTAGGTGGTGGAGTATTAAAGGAAACTTCGAGATGGTTTGTGTCAGGGTAGTAAGGATGTGTTTGGAGACAACATGGACATCTTAGTGCACAAGTACAGTAATGTTCTTCGCCAAGCCCCAAGAATTAGACAGGACAGGAAAAGGTGAAGAAGTCGAAGAAGGAGCGGAAGAAAATGGGGAAGAAGAAGAGGGGATGAGGAGAAGAAGAAGAAGAAGAAGTAGAAGGGAAAAAGAAAGGAGGAGGAGGAGGGCGAAGAGAAAAGAGAAAGAAAATGAGAATAAAAAAAGATACCAGAGAAGAAGGAAAAACAAAAGGAAGATATTCCTAGCGACAAGTAGAGTGAGCAAGGATCCTCCTGTAGTTCATAATGTATAGAGTCAAAGAGAAGAAAAACAGGCAGAGTAGAGAGTTGGTTAAATCAGTAGCGTCGTGGTTGGAGAATGTTTTAATGTGGCACTGACAAGGAAGATTGAGGGAAAGTGGAGAACGTGATTAGAGGAACAGTAAGGGTACTTTGGATGGATAGTTTACGGAAATAGCTTAGAGAGGAGTTGGGTGTAATTGAGAATGATAAGACAGAGAGTCGCGGAATGGAATGAGCTTGATCTCCAGCATCCATCGAGAAGAGAAGTAAAAAGAGAGAGATATAATAGAGAGAGGAAAAGAGAGAGATAGAGAGAGAGAGATAGAAAGATAGAAAGAAAGGGATGGGGGAGAGAGAGAGAGAGATTGTTCTCTACCGTACGGTGCCAATCAACCTTAATTACGCGCATATACATACAATATCCCTTAATCATCTGTAAATTGTACACATTATGCATAACATATTCCGTAATTATCTGTAAATGTTAAAACTTGCTATTTTATTCAATATCTAATTCACGCGAGACTCCCGTTGCGCGGTGGCATCATACACGTCACATTCAAATACCTCCAAATAATGCGAGGCTGCAAGCAAGGGTCTGGAAAATGATTAAAATCCACTTAAAAATGATCAATTTCCTTGCCCTAATTTCGCGAATCTGAAAAGGAATCGTGTAAGCTTCAGCCTGACAAGGCATGCACAGTGGCTCAAGTCCAGCTCCCAATCAGCTCAATAGAAGCCCCAGTTAGCTTTAAACGTCATGCTCGCGTCGCACGGGGGTATTATACCGGACACTTATTATACGGCTGGACCGATCGATGACTGACATCATTTCCGCCAAGTGCAGGTCGAGTTAAATCGAAAATCGAGAAGCGGCTAGTTTTAGAAGACCAGCTGACGTGGTAAAAAGAAGACTGAATTATATCCAGGCACCTTACCTGGCGCAGATCGCTACTTAAGTTAACACCTAAATCATGTATGCCCTTACCAAGTTTGTAATTGTTTAAGTTTGTGAAAGTTGATCTGTTCAGAATTATGTTTCTTGAGATTGTATCATACTAAAGCTTACATCTAAAAGTATTCATCAAAGTCCCTAATTTAGGCAGTCCACCTTTCATTCTTCAGTTACGAAAAACACCAAAAACATAAATGTAGGACTACATGTCGTATGTATAATCATGTACGTAGCACAACTGCTCTAAATGCATTATTCATCGAAATCACACATTGTGTGCCTCCACTCCCTTGACAATATTCTTCTCACAATTATGGGGTGTTGCAAGAAAGTTGCGATTGATTAAACTTGCAACTGATATTTGCAATTGATTGCAACTAAACTTTCTTGCAACGCCCCACTAGTCTCCTAAATTTCCTAGGATTCTGTTAGGATTACATATCTAACAATTAAATTAAAACTAGATCTTGCTTTTATTCTCTCTCTCTCTCTCTCTCTCTTTCTCATTTAAGAGGACTTCGGTGGGTTTGGACATCGAAAGACTACATCATAAATCTCTAGTGCTCTCTTTCTCTCTTTCTCTCTCTCTCTCTCTCTCTCTCTCTCTTTCTCTCTCTTTCTCTTTCTCTCTCTCTCTCTCTCTCTCTATATCTCTTTCTCTCTCTGCCCCATTTATAATCAAAAAATAACCTGGTATACATTCCATCTGGGTCCATTTCTTATTCGCGTGGCCGTATGTTCATTTATTTATACATAGTGCTTGTAGCGGTTCACCGGAATGTCTTTAAGTATCCGTGCATAATAATGTGGGACCTAATTTCAGGGGGTGTTTTACATTAATGCATTGCTAGGGGGGCAGTACATGTACCGGCACGACCAAACTGTCCCGGATGTAGCTGTCATTCATTTTCGTAGCAGGTCTGCACCGCTGTACGACTCTTATATGATTATAGTGTATATACATTCAGATCGGTTCAGTCTGTATTTATTCTTCAATTAAAAAATATAAAAAATAAACAGTGCAAGCAAGAGCATTTCAAGGGTAAAAAATAAGGTAGGGCCTACACTAATAATTCCGTACAATATATACGAAGGAAAAAAAGTTCTCTGTAAATATTTCACATAAACTATTTTTCTCAAAGTGTCATCAATATTTGACCATTTCATAGACCTTTCATATCCATCTCTCCGTACACTTTCTATTTTCACCCCTTTTCTTCTTTATCGTGTTTCGTTTTAAATGTTTTAAGACTATTGACCTCAACTATCTTTTTCAATCTTTGACGTAATCATAGACTTTTCATATCCATCTTATAATTTCTACAAATTTCTATTATCTCCTCTTTTATTCGTTCTCAGTCCTTGCTCATGTTTCTTTTTAACTATTTTGAAACAATTGAGTTCGAAGAATCTTTATCTATCTTTGACTATATCATAAACTTTTCGTATCAATCTTTCTACACCTCTGTATCACCTCTTATTCTTAGAAACAATCAATTGTTCATGAAGTAAAACTGAAAAACACTCAATACGCAGTCCTAGACTTTTTACTAACCATCTACAACTTCAATTACCAAATCTTTTCTTCTATCTCCTCTCTTGCTTAATTGTATAACCTTGCTACTCAGCTCGAATTTTACATTTATCCAACTGTCATCTTTTTATAGGCATTCCAAATCCATCTTTCTTTATCTTTTAAAGACCCAAAAATATTATTTCTTCTCTTCTTTATGTTTTCTTGCTTTTCTTTTTAGTTCACCATGATTGCTTCTTCGTGTTCTTGGCTTAATTCGTTTGTTTATAACAGACGCTTTAGTGTCTACGTCTAGTGGATACGTCACCGGACTGTGGATCACAAGGGTCACGGTTCGAGTCCCAATTCTGATCAATCATGCCCATGTCCTTTGGCAGAGTATAAATCTACATTTCGCCACTTTCCACCCTGGAGTAGTAAGTATGAGTAGGAGTACTTGGAAGGAAGTTAATCCTTAGATATTTTTTTTAGCGCTTCAGGTCAGAGGGGTAAAGCTATGATAAAAAGCTGAACTTTATCGGCGCCTTGAGCATCTTCTAGGAGGAATGCTATGATTATTTGCAAAGGTCGCGAATGTTTCATTTCCTGTACTTCTTTTCTTCTTTTAAAGCCCGTATGTACTAGTTTGGCCAGGGGGATAAGACCTACCTGCAAGGTCACTGACAGGTGGTTATCTCATCCCATCAGCTCTCAATTAACATAAGAAAAAGAGGATCATGGAGGACCGGTGGTCACCGATTAGGCATTGTTTGCTATAAAGAGGGCGCACGTAGCTATAAGTAGTGCAGTGGGGCTTATAACTCCTCTTTTTCCTGCCTTCTGTCCTTGTCCATGATTAATATGATTATCTCATGGTTGTCTGACGAGCTAATCCCTAGTCTCAAGCTCACATCAAAGCTAATCCACTCAGATTGTACCGCCTCTTTCAATCCAGCTCAAGCACTATATATTCTCGAGAGCGGTACTTGTTCCCTTGGCCTCTCGCTCTCCGTCTTCTTTTCCTTTCTCCTCCAATTTATTCGACTTTCTTTTTTCTTCTAGTCTCCACCTCTCTCTCATTAATTTCAAAAATAATTATCTAGCTCTTTATCTCTGCAACTCTTAGTGTAAAGAGGGGCTTATTGATATAGATAAAACCTTTTCTTATAAATATCAACCTTTAACAAAAAAAGTTGTACACGGTTATGACAAACATAGAATTTCTTTTTCTGCATAAACAAAAACTTTTTTTTTAATGGTCGCATTATAACTTTTCCTCAAAGCAACTACAATGAATACGGTTTCCGTCTAACCGCGAATTTTAGAAAATGCAATTAAATTATTCATGATGTAGTCATGTTTGACGTATGGATGGAGGCGGTCTCATCCTTACCTTTTCTAGCCTCCTCTTCTCTTTATTTATCAATCACTAATGCCATGAATGTCACTCGTGTCTACCAGCGCACCACTTAACGGCAACGTCGCGTCATCTTCCACGCAGTTCCTGCAACCATCAATGTTCCCCTCTTGACTCCTGCTTTTAACTAAACCTTAACACCCGCACGTAATCAACCAATCACACGTTCATTATGCACACAAACCACTTGGTTTTTTCGCGGGAGCGGGCAATACTCAGTGGAGTAAACAGCCATCAAGTGTCAACCAGCATCATCGATGGCACGTGACCGTGTCCTGTACTGTATGTCGGACATGCACTAAAAGCAATATGTGTAATTGCGATGTCTGGGTATTCCCACGGGAGCGCTTAAATAAAAGCCAAAGGGTTAAGGAAACTTCGGGACTTCGTTGCTAAAAGTACTCATCGTTCGTTGGCTCCTCCGATAAGTACAATGATTTATGTGGTTGTTTGCTTATAATGTGCGTGTTTTAATACCTTTTCAAACGCTATGAAAATTTCAATAACGCTGTCGAAATGTGTTGTTTTTCTCTTATGCCGAATTGCTTGTGTTCAATATACCTACCGTAAGGGAATTCTTGGGAGTAAGGCTAATTAGGTTATACATTAACTAAGCTAGATTGGTTTTCGACGTATTTTTCACCGCTTGTTATGAAAGTATAACATAGCAACACAAAAAGAAGAGTCTTCTAGCACTCTTCCCGTAAAAAAGGCCAAGAGTCTTTTTTTTTTTTTTTTTAAATTGATTACTTTTATATTCTAACCTCTCTCAAATAGGCCGTTAGCATTCACCCCTGATTAAATTCCAATTTGGGATCTTTGCTCAAATCAGTGAGCCACAAATTATATATAATTCATATATAGGCTTATACACTTATCGATCGGTTAGTCTCGATACACAACCTGGGACATTTGGGTTCTAGGTCCATCGCTCAAACCACTGAACCATATAACTATCTACTGAAGAAATGACCTAATCGGACAGCCTTGATCTAGAACCGCGAACTTGTGCATTCTAGGTCTCCCGCTCAAACCACTGAACCTTATTACTATCTACTGGAGATATGAACTTGTCAGAGGGGCTCTCAGGGTTTGGAACCCTGAACCTTGTGTTCTAGGTCCTTCTCTCAAACAAGGGAACCATACATTAGGCTTACTATCTAATGAAGATGTGAACTTGTCGGTTGATCTTTCTCACTGAAACCAGAAACCTTGGAATTCTATGGGTTAAGCGCTCAAAACACTGAACTATTGAATACTGTCTAAACATATAGCTCCGTTTAGTCTCATTTCACAACGCCCCCTATCGTCAAAGTCAGCAGCTATACATGTTAGCCTATGGAAGTGTACCAACAAAAAAATCGTTAAAAAAAATATTTTGTGTTTAAACGAAAAGCACATCCACCCCGACTAACATTATCACTAGCTCTTTCATTGGTACCCTCATGTCCTATTGACTTTTGAAAGTTCACCCACCGTAATTTGATCAAAATAGGTTGCAAGCTCGTCATTGCCTATAGTTCACATGTGAAACAAGTCGAACTTTGGACTCAGTTTGCCAAGCGATTTTAAGATTATAGGTCAAGCACACGAAGGATAAGAAGCATGAATTATCATAGATCACTTCTGTTTGGTTCATTGTGTCCATTTTATCCAACCCCCCCCCCCCCCCCCCCCCACCGTCATTTTCCATTTAGTAAAAGCAAACATTTTGCCGAATTTAGCAAAAACATGAATATTCATGAACGGTCAGACAATACAGCCTTTTAGTACGTAACGTACAGTGAATGGGAATGGGCGATGATCCGTCCAGCAGGTAGAGGTCAGTGGTTTGTGCTGGCAATGTTCACGCGAGCGAAAATGAGACAATCGGAGCAATATGGCAGATATGAACATGTCGGTTGGTCTCTCAAGGTTTGGAACCCTGAACCTGGGCTTCTAGATCCTTCTCTCAAACAAGGGAAACCATGCATTAAGCATACTGTATATTGCAGATGTGAACTTGTCAGTTGGTCTCTCACTGGAACCAGGGACCTGTGGTTCTAGGTCCAACGCTCAAACCACTGAACTATATTACTATCTTCTGGAGATGTGAACTTGACATTTGTTCTCAAAGTGCATGGACGCGAAATGATCTCAATGGCTCTAAGACCACCACCCTAAACCACTGAACTATATTTAGATCACTTCTGCAATTACGAGTTTTTTGTTCGTCTATCTTGGAGCAGAGCCTTCAACCTATTTGTTCAAAGACCATTGTAAAACACAGAATCACATACTGAAATCTAATGCAGATATGAACTCGTCGATAGGTCTGACCGAGATTCGAATCCGAGCCCAAGAGGTCCTACGACCACTGCTCTTAGCACCGTCCCACGCCAACAATAGATTTAAACTCATTGATAATTATTAGTCTGTCTTGCAATTGAACCAGTGACTTCCTGGTTGTGAGAGCATCTTTCTAACCACTGAGCCACATATTTGTATCCACTGCAGATATGACCTTATTCATCAAGCGTGCTATATAAAAAAAATTGGAACAATAATCCCAAAGAAGAATTGTTTATGGGTTTAAGCCCATATTATATAAATAAAAAATAACTGAATTGTTTCTACAGTTTAGCATTACCATAACATAAGGAATAGTTCTTTCACCTCTTCGAGAATTTTTGTTAATAAAAACATCATTATGGCAATAGCTGAACTGCATGTACTGATTAAATATGATAACACATATTGCTCTCATAAAAGTCGTTACCTTGAATATGAAATACGCATGTAAAAGCGGCTTTGGGTCCACTTTGACAACAACAATGGCTACATGAGTCGTGGAAATAGGCCATTTCCGCAATTTAATCAAATTTGATGCATCGTTACTTCTTTGCTAAGTGCCTCGTATAGAATTATTTAATTCACCTGTTACAATTTATTATGAATAACCGTATTTCTATTCAATTTTCAGAATGCAAATTACCAATATTGTGTATTTTTAGGTTGAGCAAGCAATAACGTTGGTCGGACCTCGCAACCACTCCTGTAACCTGAATGTTCACTAAATAAATGAGATACCATGATATATAAAACTGCATTGTAGTAGCTCGTCATTAGGTAAACGTTTATGAATTTGCCACATTATTCAACAGGTATAAATCTACGACTATTATTAGACACTCATACTGCCATGTAGTAAGACCGAAAAAAAACGTAATACGCAATATCTCGTGTCAAAATATGGGAAATTAAGCTACAGTTCTTAGAAACATCTACACCTGGTTCATCTATTCTTTATTTTGTTTTCATTTTTGGATGTACTTTATATTTAAATTGACAATGCTATTTTCATTTTTTTTTAAATGATCAAGGATAATTCTTGAATGATCAGTTATTTCATGAGAATACCAAACTTGTTTATATGCTTGTGTTTTATCTATTTTGTTTTAGCTGCTGTTCTTTGTTTTATTCTTACCAAACAGGGCCTCATGGAAGGCCACCAAATTGGTGATATGTGCCACCCCGTATAAATATGCAATATCTCGTGTCAAAATATGAGAAATCAAGCTACAATTCTTAGAAACACTAGACCATCAAATAACACTGAAAAAACATATGCAATATCTCATGTCAAAAATATGGAAATCCAAGGTATAAGTCTAAGAAGCACCCGTTCTGTAATGAATCAAAACTGAGAAGCACTTTACACACTATATCTCATGTCAAAATGTTGAAATTAAGCTGCGATTCTTAGAAACATTCATTTTGTCATGCATGAAGTAAAACCGAGAAGCACTCTATGCACAATATCTCATATCACGGCGTTCATTACCGTGGTATAGGGGCCTGTTTCATAAAACTTTTTATCCATAACAAATGCTAAATTTGTATGACAAATTTGCTCTCAGCCAATGAGATGCCATGATTTCAGTAGCTTATAACAGTAGCTTGTAACTTGTTATCGATATCAAGTTTTGTGAAACAGGGTCCTGGTTTCCGAAATGAGTAATGACGGGGCTTTTTTTATGATAAGCTGGGGACCAGGGTCAATACTGTTGTGCATGGACAGAATTAATTTGGGGATGACATTTAATGAGATTAAGCCGAGGATTATTTCCAATGACATCTCCAGAGTTCTCTTTAATCCGGCCTTGTCCCTCTGCTCTTTTCTAATCTTTCAATACTCTCTCTCTCTCTCTTTCTCTATCTGTCCAACAAAATATTCTTCCTTTTCCTGCCTCTTTTGATTCTCTGTTTTAATCTTCATTGTTGATTAAAAACAAAAAATAATTGTATCCATCTGATATCTTTTTCTTCCCCCTTCTTATAATCTTCTCTCTGCTTTTTCCATTAAATATATCTTATGTCTCTCTCTCTGCCTCTCTAATCTCTTTCCTTCTATCCTTCTCTCTCTCTCTCTCTCTCACTCACTCTCTCTTGTATTTTCCCCTCCCTCTCTCTCTCTCTCCCCTCTATTCCTTTCTCTCTTCCCTTCTCTCTTTCATTCTCCATCTCTTTTGTATCCTTTTTCCTCTCTCTCTCTCTCTCTTTCTTTCTCTCCTATCTATATCCTTATCTATTTCCTTCTCTCTATTATGATATACTTCTCTTTCTCTCTTGCCTTCTCTCTCTCTCTCTCTCTCTCTACAAACAACCGTACACACACACACACACACCACACACCAATAAACCAAATGCACTGACACTCACACAAATCGCCAATGCCTATCTATCCCCCAGTGTATGCCCCCGATTTCAATTTCGACACTTCATTATTTCGTCCAACCACGGACAAAAATTTAACGTCAACAACAGCCTGACCATTATTAGAATTCTAAACATATCCCTCTACCGTTCTCACCCCCTCTCTCTCTCTCGTTTTCTACCTCTTTCTTTCGATCCTTCTTTCACTTTCTCTCTTTCATACAACACACATACTCCCTTAAACCCAATTATTTAACATTTTGTTCAACCAAGTACAATGCTCTATCAAGATAATAAACCTAATATGAGACATTAAATCCTCTTAAATATATATCTATCTATCGCTCCCCTCCCCCCTCTCTCTCTCTCTCTCTTTCTCTATGCTTTCCCTGCTGGCTAGATTCCTTAAAGTGAAGTTTCGATTTGTCCTTCCTATGACGAATGATGTCCCCCTTAGTAATAACATGAATTTCTGTAAATTACATTTGTTTTGTGTGTCTCCAGGGGGCTCAGTCAAATACTGATAGCATACGTGATCAAGAAAAAGAAATTTTTCAAGAAAAGGGTAGTTTTTTTTCTTCAAAATCCTGCTGTATGCGTTTAAGGTATTTTTCTAGATCCCGACTCCGAATCGAAAGCTGGTCGAGAAGCCAGTTGTAAATAACTTTCAGTGACGTAAGCTTGCTAATGTAAAAACACATCAAGAAGCCCCTATACTTCGTTTAACAGCATATGACCGGGTTTACGACGACGACGAAATTAAATCCTTTTTTCGTCAAAAAAAGGACTTAATGATAGCTGTCCATTAAACCCTTTTGGAAGTGTACGGATTGATGTTATTGATTTCTTTATTGGAATAAATGTTTACATTGTGAATTTCACACCAGAAGTAAATTTTCAACAACCGCACTTCAAAATTATCAAGGAGTTACGATTTTACAATACTTGTTTAGGAGTACACTTTTGTGAAATACCCGTTTAGGGGGTGAATTTGGAAGAAAAAACACCACGGGAAATCCTCATTTAGGGTGTACTTTAGCTTCAGAAGAAAAATGTGGTCAAGCATGCTTACAGAATTTCTACATGGCAATGATGCTTGGGCCCTTGTCAGCCTCCCCCCCCTTCCTCTTTCTCTCTCCCCCTTCCTTATCCTCTTGTTTCATTTTGGAAGTTCCCATTGATTTGTCATGCATGTGCTACAGAAAATGCCCCCATTTCTCCCTGTTCCAACCTCATTTAAAGCCAACATATCTCGCGGCCTATACACCACATCCGCGTTCGTAACGCACTATACATGCGAGACGGTTTGGACACTGCTTCGTTTTCAACAACACGAATTATGTAAACGGATACACATCCCCCGGGGGAATGTGTTATACCTCTTGCGGTTACATGCGACCGCGAACGAACGGGGAGGCCTGCGGGCCGCGCATATTTTTTTTACACAACTGTTTAGCCACTTCAGTCAAATATACTGTACAAACGACTAGAGACAGAGTCTAGCATTACCCTTAGCAGTTTTGTTGGATTGCTCGAGTTGTACATGTGTACATACGCGTTATTTGTTTCGGGTTATATCTATCCTCTCTTTTCTTTCATTATGTATTTCTGTGTTCTCCTTCAATCTATCCTCTCCTCTTTTGTTATGTATTTCTTATTTGTATCTAGTTCAATCTATCCCTTTTCTACTTCGTTAATTTTCTTTTTTTTTCCTCAACTTAGTATCCCCCAGTTCTCATTCGTTATGTATTTCTTTTGTTCTCTTTTATGCTAACCTCTTCTCTTTTGTTTTATGTATTTCTTTGTTTCACCTTCAATCTATATCCTTTTCTCCTTCGTCATGCATCTATTCTTTTGTTTTTTATGATAGATTCCCTTAATTTCTCCTTAATGTATTTCCCTGTTTTTCCTTAGTCTAGATCTATGATCCTCTTAGCTCTTCAATTATGTATTTCTATGTTCTTCCTTTGACTTATCCTCTTCTCTTTCCTTATGTATTTCCTTGTTTTTCCTTCTTCATATCCACTCCACTTTCCTTGTTTTCCCCTTT
The DNA here is from genome assembly GCA_035222895.1 of Strongylocentrotus droebachiensis. Classification (NCBI taxonomy): domain Eukaryota; kingdom Metazoa; phylum Echinodermata; class Echinoidea; order Camarodonta; family Strongylocentrotidae; genus Strongylocentrotus; species Strongylocentrotus droebachiensis. The sequence continues at coordinate 313,719 of JAVYIG010000098.1, forward strand.
CTATCATCTTCTCTTCCCTGGGTGTACGTGCTTGCACACAGTGCGCTGACGACATAGACTCTTTTACCAGAGCACTTCTTGGAATTTTTTTGCGAAAATGGCTAAACAGGTGTGTAAAAAAAATATGCGCCTGCGGGCCCACATCAAGAGTGCTCGATGTGAAATGCAAAAATGTGGTCTGCTTCGTCAGTGTACTTAAAACTAAAAGAGACAATTTGAAAGTTGGTAACCGTTACAATTTGGAAGGCAAGATTTGTAACGTAATTACCGCTGAAACGATGCGTTGTGTAGTTTTGCAAAGAAACGTAGAGCAGAATAATTATATCAAAAGCATTCCCTTGCGAAATAATATTTAGACGAGAACTACGTCTCAGGGTTACAGAGGATTTTTAATTTTATTTAGTACGATATCCATATTTCGTTGCTTCTTTAATGTACATGTATGATTCATGGGATAAGGAATTTTCTCTTCTTTTACAGGCGAAGTTAAGAGAGACATTTTCCTAATCTTCCCTCAATGTCCTTCGTCGGATAAATTACTCTTTCCTTCGCCCACATAATATTTCAAGTGTAACAACGTCCTCTGTAAATACAGAAGAGTGAATATCCAAATTATAGGAGTGTTACGAATGGCGATTATGTATAGATGTATGTGCACGCACATTAATTTTTAAGGAGTTGGTGAAAGGGAGGCTTCAAAAAGCCACCGGTCATGGGTAAAGCTTGGCTAATTTTAGCGATATTACTTGGAGTGAGAGGAAAATTTTGAAGAGTTGCCTTCACTGTATAGCACTGTGGGGAAAAGGTGTAGCCACATTTTCATTGCTAAATGAACTTGCTTCTCTCTATCCCTTTGTACCCTGTTGCATCCCTTTGTAATACCTTGTTTTTTCTCAGTTGTCTCAAAGTGTTACTTTATTTTTCAATCAAGAGCAATGATTTTTAAACGTATTTCATCATTTACAGAAAAAGTTGTATTATCCGCAAAACGTTATTTTAAGAACCACGTGAAGATTCACAACAATAACATCACACATCTTTTATTATCATTCAGTTGACGTCACTATGACGTCACTATCGCTGCTTGGTATTCTGGCAGCGAGGGGGTATATAAGCCGATCGTGGATCACGTCATGCCATGCTTATTAAACCCTGAAGTTGGACAGAGGGGACAAGCTAAGAGTAGTGGGCTCAGAGGCGTAGCCACGGGGGCGGCATAAAGGGCACATTTCCTATCGAACGGCGAAAAAATGAAGAAATGGAAAGGGAAAGAAAGAGAAATTATGACTGCATCTCTTCCAGACACTTGCCCCACTTCACGGCATTGTTCTCGCGCATTAATTAAACTGGCAAGACTGGTGCCCCCCCCCCCCCTCCAATCAAATGGCGAAAAGAAAATTTCAAAGAGGGAAAGAATTAGGGAGGAAAAAAGTGAAAGGGGGCTAGACAATGTAAAAAATGATCATGATTGTATCGCCTTCCACACAATTACCCAAGTCCACGGCCGATTTGTGTCGCATTTTGTTGTCCAAGTAAAAGTGGCGCCCACCCCCTAAATGGTAGGTGCACACTACGCCGCTCACAGTCTCGCGTATAGATAGCTTTGCGACATGATACAAGTCCCCTTGAGGGCTGGAATGAATGCTGATTTTGAGAACATCATCATCATGAAGAGTGATGTTTATCTTACACCTGGTGAATATCAATTACCAGGGGCGTGGATTCGTGTTCAGGATTGAGGGGACCACATTGAACTATTCGATTCTTTAGGGCAATTAATGCAGCGGAAGCACCCCCTCTCACACAAATGCAGCGGAAGCACCCCCTCTCACACAAATACACACACGCACACACACACACATACACACACATAGACTTGTATAGGGCCGTCTGGAAGAGCCTGAAAATACTTTAACATAATGGTTTGATATTTCGGTGGCAATAAAAGTACCTGTAAACGACATCGTAACTTTCATATTAGTGCATACTTGTGTGTGGGTTATATAAACTTAATTTTAATAAAACACATGCCAAAATTACATGTTTTAATTTATCAAACTTTAACATTATATTTCTAACAAACTTATCAGGTTTTCAAAATATTTGACATCTCTGGTATTAAATAGTTAAAATTTCCAATGTTTAATCCAGTTATGATGTTGGTTGTGATATTATATACACACTGTGTGATTATGTCTATAATTATTATTTGTAAATTTATCTGCGGTTTATGCTCCATATTATGATGCAAATGTAATTACGTCTCTGATGGCAACCATTCCAGACACCCCCCCCCCCCCCCTCGTTCCCGAATAAGCGCTCCTGTTCAACATGAATATTATAGATTGATCGTCCTAAAAGCAATATCATGACCAACACTACTTTATTCTATCTTTCTTCTATCGTTACTAGTAGGTTTTGTTCGGTAAAAACAAAATACTTCTTCGTAGCTTTTTTCGTATTTTCCCCTTCAAATCAATTAAAAGAACACATTACAGAATTTCACTTGATTGATTCCCGATTAGATTTTTTTAAATCAATACTAGAATACATTTAAATCAGTTGCTTAGGATCTCGAATTTCCATTAGAGTAATGGGCTAAACCGTAACTTATACTAGTCTTGTCTGGGATGCAGATTATTAAAAGGACATTAGTTGAAATGTAATATTTTGGGGAAAGATGTTTTAAAGTTTTTAGAGAAAAAACTAAAAAGGTTAACAGACAAGAAGGACAGACAGACAGACAGACAGATAGCTATATAGACAGATAGCCAGACAGACAGACAGACTAGCTAGATAGACAGACATACATACAGATAAACGGACCGACAGACAGATAATAATAGATAGCAAATGAAAGGGACAGAGAAACGGGGGAGATAAAAAGATGTATAAACAAATTATTGACATCTCATCTACAGTCTTATCTTACTTGATAACAAGTTAGAACCGGTGGTTGTATACAGTGGCATCGAGCCAGTGATTTTTTTGTTTTAGTCTCCTTTTATCGATGAAAATATGATTGTCTGTGGCTAAAATGTATCAAGTTTCTGTATTTTATAATCACGCATTGCAGTTGGTTTACAATGTTTTCCCAATCAGCTGTGTGACATTAATGATCAAAGTCATGTTATCTAATTGCGCCACTAAAATCGCAAAATGACAATAAATCTTCGAGAATAATTCTGTCTGTTTTCTCCCTTTCTTTTTCTTCATACCAATAACGCGTCCGATTAAGTTGTGGTTGTCGGCGGTGAAGCTTATGAATTATGATATACGAACCACGTCTATGACACGATATGGAAGAATATATTGTTTAATATTGCCAACTAACCAGCAAAAATAACAAGTGGTTTCTGATTTGGAACACATTTATGTTGATTGTTATTTTTCTTAATTTCAATCAGACAACACTAACAAGCAAACTGTGGTTGTCTGGGGTTATTTATACATACTACTTGAAATGACAGATATCATTTGATTTATTAGTATCACTAAAGCTTGTCACATAAAGTATAACTTGGGGCAGAGGGAAATGGGTAACTAATGTTTTTAAATATCATCCTGATCAAAATAGAAAATTTCACGCTGAAAATAAATTATCATAATTATGAGAAGCGAAATTATGGAAGTCGTTTTTCTAATACTTTTTGAAAAATCATTTGATGTGAAATGTATTGACTTTATGCTAACAATCAAATTGATTACTTCATTTCCATTAGTGAAATAGAGCTAAACTTGACCAAGTAAAGATGAAGAGAGTATTCGTGTGCATGCGTTATTAATTCTTTATCATGGTGAAAACCATACGAGAACAAAAATGTCTACAGACACGTTTAGTTCTCCCAAAGGATCGGATCAATACATGATTGCTCGAGTATTATAAGGCCTGATCTTTCTATATTTCATGAGACTTTGCTTGTTAATACGCTCTTGACATCGGATATATGCTAATAAGTGAAATTCTGGACACCTCCGTGTCACGCCGCTCTTTTCAGCTCGTGAAAGATTTAATTACGAAGCACTTATGCCTATTCGATGATATCTCTTCACGCTTCGCGAAGCATTACGGGTGCGCTCGAGCTAGCACCTCAAATCTCCGACGGGGTAAATGGCGATTTTTCGTCTTGTGATCACGGCGTAATGATGCGACTCTGCATCAAGCTTCAGTATGCTAGTCATAAAGTCATGATCATACTTATGTGGTTGGTGTTATTGTTGATGTAATTGCCTGTTGGTCCAACTGGTGTTCTTTCTTTCTCTGTTTACGACTCTCGTGCTTTTGTTTGATTTTGAATATAGCCCTACCATACAATATTGTCTTTTTTATTTACCCAATTAACTTGAATTTAATTAAATTGAATTGAATACACGATCTGACTCCGATCCGATTTCATTTTGAAAAAAATCTATACCACATCAGTTGTAAGAATTTCAAACTATAAAGTCTTTCAGATAAAATTGTTAACGGTCAAGCGATAGTAATGGGTATTGAATAGGGATTGTTAGCCTTCTGGTCGAAAAAGGACCGAAATCGGCTCTAAATTGGGGGCATTTTCGCGAGCGGTCTAATAAATGAGAGTATGATGATGATGATGATGATGATGATGATGATGATAATGATGGTGATGAAGATGATGATGAAGAGATGATGATGGAGATGATGATGATGATGATGATGATGGAGATGATGATGATGATGATGTTATATTAAATCCTCTTAGTCATCTGCTTAGAAGCAGGGCAATGATTATTGCTGAAGTCTTTTTGACTCTTAGCAGAAGTTAAACGGTGCTCAAAGTACTGTTAACTAAACAAGCTAAATGTCCATAAATGGTTACAGATCAAGTATTTCTGAACGGTAAACATGAAAACAAAGATGCAAATTGTCAACGATAACAAAATTATACAGACTATACTTACACAAAAAATATTTACATGATTTATATTGATCAAGAATTACTGGCAAAGCCTTATACTGACATATTCAGGTCATGCGAGGATACCTTAGTTACGAGGTATACTCATTTACCCATCGATATAAGCCTCCCACGTCCACCCATCCCAAACAGCGATTTGAGCTCATTATTTAATACACCTCGTAGAAAATGTATGGACGGATAATGAAGGGCCAAGGCATAAAATTCCTTGTTGGGGAATTAAGTGAAATAAATTGACATTTCAGTGATATTCTCTGGCATTGGTGTAGCATGGGTCTAGCCATTCAAGAGGGAGTGGGGGGGGGGGGGCTGATGTCATGGAGGGGGGGAGGCATTCGACTTGGTACGTGGATGTATAATGCGAGGATGTAGAGTCACTCGAGTGGTGGATGGGTGCGGAAGGGTTTTGTCATCTTCTTTTCATGTTGCCTTCCCACTTTCCCTCCTTTCTTTCTCGCTATATTTCTACTTCACTTTCTCCCTCTCCCCTTCTCCCCTTCTGTCACTCTCTCCTTTCTCTCTCTTTCTCTCTTTCTCTCTCTCTCTCTCTCTTCATCATCCGATGGGGGCATGTTTCCCTCCATACCCCCCCCCCCCCCATTCGCCAAAGTTCTCTGGCAGTGTGACCGGATATTGCTAGTCATTACATGCAAACCGAGTCGCCACGTATACCCGATGCGAGGCGAACGGGCAACGCGTTGCAACGCTGCGAACCACCATCAGACTTATGGGTTATTATTTTATTAACATGGTCATGACACAAAAATGATTTATGGTCGAGATTTGGGTAATATAATGCGTGCAGTTGGTACAAGTAAAAGGTGGTATATATTAACAGAGATCTGCCGGAGCTCACGCAATCATTCTTCGCATAAGGGAAATCCAATCGTTCATGTCGGTTGAGCGAATAGTGATACAATGTATCAACCTCGTTCTTTAGTAAATCTTTCAACACAATTTAAACACTCTGTCGACATTTTAAAGGGAAATTCTACCCAAATAGACAACTAATCTAAAAGAAAGCAGAACAATTAGAGAAGCAAACTGATGAAAGTTTCAATTAAATCTGTCTCAAACATGAAAGTTATGAATTTCTGAAAGTTGCAATTACTATACGTATGGTCGCTCTAAATTGGCTAAAGAGGTAATGTCAATGCGATGTATAGTGCAGGACCACTTTCCCATCCGTTCCAAGGTATAAAATGACTAAGATTTAAATTTTTCTAAAATTCATTGCTCAGGTTGGTCTTTTCTTTGAGGACCTATGCTAATCTATTATATATTTTTAGTAGTGCCTCAAACAGTGGCGTACGCAGGTTTTTTTACAAGGAGGGTGTTTGCAAATAATTCCCCCCCCCCCCCCCCGAAATTTGAAAATCGCGCCGACCGATATTGGGGGGGGGGGGGGGGGGGGAGTGAGCATTATTTTTTTAAATATTTTCTTTTGCCCCTGGAAATGGGAAATCGCAACGACCAATATTTCGCTCAGTGAAGGGGGGGGGGGTGGTGGGGGTTAAGGAGCATTCAGTTTTTTTTCAGCACACCCCCCCCCCCCCCCGAACAGAAATTAATGATATTTTTGTATACTGCAAATGGGAGAAATATCCGAGTCAATACATGTACGTCACAATCCACTGACCGAACTATTATTGGTCCGATTTATGTCAAGCTTTTGCAATTCTGTTTATGTATTTTTTTTCTTCATTCATACAAACTAACTTATTACAAGGGTTGGATTGCCTTTTAAAGATTTGTCGGTACCATAGAGCTATATACTACGGTCGGTACCGATCGGTGTCCATTTGTAGTAGGTCCATGGTTCGATCGATCGCGCGTGGACGGACGAGCGCGCAATCTTATGTAAATCATATGCAAATTAGATAAACAGAAATTTATTGCAATTCTCGTTTTTCCCGCTGTCTGCTGTCGTTTGTTTACTAAGGAAGTAAGAAAATATTTCCTCATTTTCTTGTTTAAATAATAACGTTTTGATGTGTGTTGTAAAAGAAATATTAATTTTCCGTTAAAATCTTGGATTTTATAAGAATTCTAGTGCGATTGTCGCAGTTGAAACACGGTATAAATATTTTGGATTTTGCGCGTCGTTCGGTAGGTTATTTCATAAGTCCCACATGCACACATCCTAGTTGCCTTTTTCTTAAGACTAAAAATTAAGTTGCGTGTGTGTGATCCGACTCGGAAGGGGGAAAAGGGCTTGCACATTTAACTTTAGATCTCTATCTAAATTTAGCCCCGGAACGTGTCACGTAGTGGCAGCGTTTGGGCTACCGCAGTAAGATCTAAATTAGTTTATAGATTCTAGATCTAGACCTATCTCGTGTTCATTTTTAATTTTAGTAAATTCTGGTGAATTTTGAACAATGTCAATGATGAATGATGCTTACAAATTTGAGAATCAAGACAAAAGACAATACAGGTCGCCGTGGCCTTGAATGAAGTTGAACTTGATAGATCTAGACCCTAGTGATACTATTATTTAGACCCCCTATCTAGACTCTAGTACTTTTTACTAGATCTAGGCTCTAGAGTCTAGGCCTAGATCTAACAGTTAGACTCTAGAGTTTCAGAGTTGTTATCCCACAAAAATATTGTTATTTTAATACATTAGATCTAACAGTTAGATCTAGCATCTAGATGATAGGTCTAGACTAGATCAATGGCATTGTCATGGCAATTGCAAATGATGAAATCAAAAAATTGTTTGCATGGTTTTGCTGTAGATCTAGCCTAGGTCTAGATCTAGATCTAGACGGACCCTAGAATATAAGTTGTTGTAGATCTAACGTTAGATCTACAACAACTTATATTCTAGGGTCCGTCTAGATCTAGATCTAGACTAGATCTAGTCTAGTCTAGATCTAGTAAATATTAAAAAGACCAATTGTGTTATTTTTAGAATTTAGGGGTAGATCTAGACTAGATCTAGAAAAGTCTAAAAAAAAATTCCTAACAATGTTGATCTTCTGCCTTCTGGAGCCTTATGGAGGTAGATCTATGACTAGATCTCTAGGTCTAGACTAGAATTAAGAACTAGGACTAGATAGACAGTAGACTCTAGGAGTAGGCCTAGGACTAGGAGGACATTATTATAGAGTAAAACCGCCAAACTTCGGACGTTGCCAAACTTCGGACAAAAATGACTTCAACGGCTCGAAAGCAAAATATGACCCTAGCTCAGCCGGGTAACTTGCATGCATTTGATACTACTACTAACCTATATCGTTAGTACAAAAAGTTAGGGCAGGTTGCCGTCTGCAAAACTCACAAAAAACATCGAATTCAGAGACAGATTTCAGGTTACCCAGATTTTTACAGTTCCTTAACAGGGGAGTTAAGGTGTAGAGCCTCCAATATATCGATTACAAACAAATCCTTGGCATATTTCAGGTGGTTTCTGCCAAAATTATGGGAGCTTATGAGATACTTTTTCACTCTATCGCGAAAATTTTCTAATGGCGGCCGTTACCACGGACCTAGGGGTACTAGATAGATTCCCCTACCAGAAGATGGCGCTCTTCTAAACTTCGGACAGGCAACATTGAGTGTCATTTTGACTACAAAAAAATAGCGCTTTCGTAAGATTTTAGCACCAAAATATTGTACGAGTGTTGTGAAAAACAGCTTTCTGATAGTTCTACCTAACATAAATCTACCCAAAACGAGAAAATAATACTTTTTTTCATGAAATCAACGCAGTCAAACTTACCCCCGTCGTATGATTTTGATCCGGTTTCCAAACCTCCGATGAATGCGCACTTTAGCGCGCGCGCTTTACGTGCGATAAACGTGCGCTATGCGCTATACGTGCGCTATACGTGCGCTACGCATGAACGTCCGATGTTTGGCAAGTGCGTCCGAAGCTTGGCATGAAAACAGGTTCGGCGGGTAAGTAAATAATTCTAGTTTTCCATTTCCTTTACTAATTTTCTTTTACATGACATACATAAACAGTATTTGCACAATAATAGTATATTTGATCTTTCAATAATTAAAAAAGAATTTAATGTTTTCCCCCGTTTTGTCTTAAGTGTCCGAAGTTTGGTGGTCTTACTCTAATATGAGTAGATTTCTAGACCTCTAGACTCTAGGCCTAGGTCTACTTGTCTTGGAAACCCCATGCTAGATCTAGAATCTATAGATTTAGTCTAGAGTCTAGATATAGACCCTAGATCTAGAGAGGTCTAGGCCTTGGTCTACACAAAGATTTGGTGAAGCGTTGGTGTGAAATGTAGGTTAAGAAGAAGGTTTTATTCATTTTACATAACAGTAGGGCCTAGGCCTAGGCCCTAGATCTAGACCTTCTAGAGCTATTGTTCTCCCTAGGCCTAGGCCTAGGTCTAGATCTACTAATAGTAGATAGACCCTACTTTACTTATAGATCTAGGTCTAGACCTATCTGATATTTCAATGTTGCATAGGGTAAGCACCTAGTCTAGGTCTAGACCCTATATTGATAAACCTAAAATATAGCAATGTTTTGTCTTGTGTTTTTTAATAAACTGAACTGAAATTACATTAGGGTCTAGAATCTACTTTAATTACCACTAGTCTAGACCTCTAGATCTAGGTCTACACTTTTTTTTCAATTGCACAATCCAATATTGTTGTTTTTTGGCCTTTCTATTTCAGCAGAAGATAACTATTGTTGCAGAAGTCTAGTCTAGGAGTCATGTCTGAAATCACAGAGAATCGTGCTGTCAAGGTAAGTTGACCAGAATTCAAATCGTGAGATGAAATTGGGTTATATTATGGACTTGAATCGATTAAGACTGAGATAGATCTATAGAGGTCTAGATCTATATCAATGAACTAAATATAGTCTAGACTCTAGACTAGATCTAGATTTTCTAGATCAATACCGGTAGTTGAAATTAAGGCAATATCGTGAAATAGGCCCCGCAACTTACCCGTCTTGTAATCTATTACAAATCATCTTAGACTTCTATCTTCAGTCTTCAGGCAACATTTTCATAACGCGACGGACAGCAATAAAAGGGATATAGATCTAGAAGAGAGTTAAAAAGGGGGTTGAAAGGGACTTATTTTTTAAATAAAAATTAGGAGGGGGGAGGGTGGGCCCCCCAAAAAAAAAATTTTTAAAAAAATTTAAAAAAAATATCAAACTAAAAGATAAATTTAAAAAGAGGGGGCCAAAATATTAAAAGAGGAAAAAAAAAAAAAAGGAAAAATATTTAAAAAAAAGGTCTAGACTCCTAAAAGATAAATTTAATCATTTAAATGTAACCCTTTTTAATAATTACTAGCTTTATTCATTAAACCTCAAAACACCCCCTAAATTATACTTCGGTGAAAGAAGCCCCACTACCGTGCTGTCCGTCTTGAAAATGCATAGGATGGGGCCTTGTTCACGAGTATTTAGTATAGTCGTGATACAGGCCCCATGTCCGTGTTGTAGAACATGCAACGCCGTTGCGCGGGGCCTATATCACGAGTATATATAGCGAGTTGAATAGCCAACTCACTATATATACTCGTGATACAGGCCCCGCGGCTGTGTTGAAGTGCGCGCGATGCCGTAGCGCGGGGCCTCGATAACGAGTATATAAGTATAGTCGTGATACAGGCCCCGCTGCTGTGTTGAAGTGCGCGCGATGCCGTTGCGCGGGGCCTCGATCACGAGTATATTATAGTGAGTTGGCTGAAGTTAGAAGTCTAGTATAAAATTATAATCGATTCAAAACAGTTGCGGGGCCTATATCACGAGTATGCCGCAATTTTAAGTCAATTATAAATTAAGAGCTCATGACATGCAATTCAAGATGATGGTTGCTTGCCATGTATTCTCCATTCTGATTTTAGTGTGTACTTTGCCTTATTGAAGTGCTCTCAGTCTCACTTAATCCATCTATTTTTTGTGGCACATTGCTGCATTTTTAGTTCTACAGATTTTTTTGAGTAAATGGTAAGGCATGTTGGAATTATAATTATGATGTTAGAACAAGAAAAGAATTTATAAATCCTCTATGATTTTTTTTTTTTAAATCGGTTTGTAATAATGTTAACTTTTGTGTTTTGTTTGATTTTTAAAACTTAGTTAAGTTAGATCTAGGTCTACACTAGATCTTTTTGTTCACATTCTATTGCTAGAAACAACCAAGAAAAAGGAGATTGAATTACACCAAGGAGGAGCAGCTCCAAATCGTTGAATTTGTTAAGAAAAGACCCAATGACATTTGGGGAACGGGGGTACACTGTGGAGCGAAGGTACAGTAAAGTGTTTTTAGATTATTTGTTTGTATAAATGACAAATAAATGTGCGTCAGAAATTCATGGAGGCTGTTGAAGGAATTTTAGCCTTTAAAACAATATTTAGTTGGAAATGAGGTCTTATTGCCACCGCCCCCTCCCCCCTCTACCCCCTAGAAAAAAAGGACAAGACTTAAAAAAAATAATGATAGTCTAAGATTTCGTAAAGTGTGTAGGAAAAAATTTGGATCATCCATTTTAAAAGTTAAATATATGAACAGTTTTAATGCACATAAATCTATTGACATAGTGCACTTTTACCTCATACCTTATTCTTTTATAAAGAATGAATTTATCCATTGGTATTTAGGTAACCCAAAATTCACTCCAGCAACAGTTGCCCCTGTCTTAATTTCTCTGAAAAATTAGGGTTCTTGGTTCATAATTATGTTAGGATAATGATTCGGGTTAGTGTAGGTCCCATGTTTGGCTTAATGTGCAGATTTTCCATTGGAGCAGTGGTCAGCAGATCAAATGGAATGGATGGTCAAGTAATTCAAGACAAACAATTTATTCTCAGGTGGACGTGAGGAAACAGAAGGCATGGGAGGAGTTGGCTGTCAGCCTGAGGAACAGTGGTGGGCAGGCGGAGAGAACATGGAGGGACATTAGAAAAAAGTGGTGGGTCCTTAAGCGAAGAGGCATGAGTATCTATCGCAAAGCATATATGCTTACAGGTGAGCATATTGTTATGGTATGGTGCGCAGTCCGTCCATCTATTATCCATCTGTTAGCAAATTCTTATGAGGATAATACCTCCTTTATTTCTTTATAAAATGTCCTCATTTCTTGACTTAAATGGATTGATGATATTGATGAGCATTTATTCATATGAAGATGATATCACTTGACTGGTAGGTCAAAGTTCAGAAGTCAGGGAGGTCATAGATCACATTTCTCAAGATATCTTACAGCCCATCTGCACTAGTTTAGCAAGGAGGGATAAGACCTCCCTGCAAGGTCACTGACAGGTGGTTATCTCATCAAATCACCTCTCAATTATTAAGAAAAAGGGGAACATGGGGGATCAATGGTCACCTATTAGGCATTGTTTGCTATATAGAGGGCGCATGTAGCTATAAGTGGTGCAGTGGGGCTTTAAGTTCTAATTCGCTATACCTGGTAATCATGTCTCATATAGACTGTTATACCTCAATGACTTGCTCGTTCTTAAAGTGTATGATGTTCTGACTGGCAGTGCTCTTGTTTTTAGTTTTTTCATTGTTACTTCACATTTATGTTTTCAAAATTATTGTTAATTCCGGCACGTGTATCAATTCTGTCTTTTTCTAAAATATTTAGGAGAACGGCCTACTCCCAATGATGTGGTGAATGATTTGGTGATGAAGAAGGTGCTGGAGGTGATGGCCCCAGAAGGTGTGGAGGTACAGCCAATTTTAGGCATCGAAAGTGAAACTGGGTTCTCAGAAGGTTCGTGGTCGAGGGTAGGTTCAATATATTTTTTTTTGTTAAGAAATTAAAGTTTTGTTTTTGTTTTTATGTATTTTTAAAAAGACACTTCTTTTGAAAACCGGACATGGTGGCTCAGTGGTTAGAGCGCCCGCCTCATGAACGGGAGGTCGTGGGTTCGAACCCCGACCGAGTCATACCAAAGACTTGCAACAATGGCACCTTCTGCCTTCTAGCTCAGCATATTAGATTGTAGAAGGGTAGTAATAACATATTATGTTGTGCAGGGCCCGCTGGAAGAGCAGTTTTATACTGTTTCATAAGTGGCTACCCTGGGTAAATAAAACGTTATTATGATTACTATTATTATCGTTATAATGAAATAATCCACTTCAACATTTATGTACTTCTCACAACAGACTGACAGAAAAAATTGTTTTCTGATGGAGAAACCAACCTGTCAAGTTTACAAATTCTCTTATTGGGTTGAATTTTGGAACGAGCTTACAACACAAGATGATAAAATTCAGATTTGTTCAGACTAGATTGATGAAAACAAAAATGGGGATAAATTACACTGAGCCAAAAACCATGAGGATGCATGAATTTTTTTTTTAGCACAGTTGTGTGTGTGTGTTTTTTGTGTGTTTGTTATTTTGGAAGGGAGGGGTTGGGGGCACTTAGGTATATTGGCAAATGGCAATACATGAACGTATGTGTAACTGTCAATTCAAGACAGCTCTCTAGGATCTACTTTGAGCTTATAGCTGTTCTATAGCCACATGATTAACCTGTGCATCTCCTGTACAGTACGGTCACAAGTTCTAAAGTCCAGGGGTGGGGGTGTTTCACAAAGCCTTTTTTCAATGACAAATCTGCTGATGACCAATCAGAAGCAAGGATTTCAGTAGCTTATAACAAAAACTGTCATTTGTCACTGATGACAAGTTTTGTGAAACGAACCCCAGGTCCTGCTCCTCTGGTAGTGCTCCTTTTGTGGAATGTCTTCTTCCCAAACCCTTTTTTCTTCAGTTATCCTATCCCAAGAGAGAAAAAAAATCCCAATTGGGTACACATGTTTGCTGGAAAAAAAATAATATGTTGGGTAGAGGGACATTGAAGTTTTGGTATGGGGTCATGAATTTGGTTCAAATGAACATATTGGAAGCATATATGGGATCCTACAATATTCAGTGATCGTTGTCGCGGTTGAAACCGAGTCTAAAGATGAAATTGTAAATAATAAACTCTTTATGTAGTATAGCTCCCTCTCAAGGTCAAGATATTAATTTAGCTTTAAAACAATGTTTCTTGACTAAAATCGACTGATTGGCTATTCCCGTCTTGGAAATTATATATCACAACTGCTTATTCTGAGATTCTCATGATCGCAGCTACCATTGGATGGCCGTATAGGCACTATTTGAAATTTGAATATCAAAATTTACGCGTACTCCTGGTAAAGTCTTTTAGAGGCTAAATTTTCTAGTGCTTGTAATAATCCTCAGGGGCATCCAAAAATATCAAAATTGTCAATTGGCCATTTTCAAAATTTCCCAAAACTTTGTATTACCTTTTATTTTTTTTATTTTTTTTATTCCATTCTTATCAGGAGTGCACGAACTCCCAGAGGTCAGAAGATGACATTAACACAAGTACCAGTAGCAATCATGAAGGAGAAGGAACGGGGATGGAGAATCTCGATGAGGGCGTGGTTCAGGGCGTGGTTCAGGACGTCGTCAAGAACCTGAACACAGCGATTCGACCTGTCCTCATCCACAGTGATCTTCTGAGGATAAGTGCTCAGTTAGATACCATCATTGAGCTCCTGAGGGCGCTTGTCAAGGTTGGCAAGGAGCAATAAGAGTCACTGTGTCCAGGTTCTCCACATTTTTATTATGTTCATTATTAGGCGTACTAGAAAAAGATGTTGTATTGCCCTTTAGGTGCCAAAACATGTGTCGGTCGGTTGGATATCTTTTTTTTCTTTTACTTTATTTTTTTACTCCCTCTTTGGGCAGATATTTATCAGTTTAGAATGCTTTATTACTTTTTTTTTTTTTTTTTTTTTTTTTTTTTTGGGGGGGGGGGGGTGGTTTTTTTAAGCCGACCGTAGATTCCAAGATTTTGGGGTCGGTCGCAAAGGGCAATACAACATCTTTTTTTTAGGCCATATTTAAAGGCAGTCAATCAGTGGTTGTAGTGGAGCATAATCGTCGTTTACTGGTGTTCTGAAGAAGAAAAAGTGTGTGTTCGAAAGTATATTGAGTGTCTACCTCAGACCTCTTTCTTTTGCTGATACAATCGAATTGAACTGAATTTATTCACCATTGAAACAAAAGATATATATAAATGTACGATGACAATGTAAATATAACATAATTACATGACATAAATTATAAAAAAATACATGTTCTACAGCGATATACATGTACATTATAAAAATATTTAAAAATAGTTATAAGTAATTTTAGTGTCAAGAGTAAAACGATAAATAACCATTTACAATGAGTTTGTGATCGATGGTAAAATAGAGAAAAAAATAGCACATGTGCTAGTCGAGTCTGAATCTCGTTATCTAAAGCCTAAAGTAAACTAAGTTTATTGAAAAATACACAATGTGTTTCCAAATCCTATAATTAAGATTTGTGTATAATATTACAATTTTAAAAAAACGAGACTGTTTGCTATTTACATCTATATAATTACAGGTTATAATTCGTGGTTTTCACCCGAGAGTAATTTTCTAAGTTTTTTACGAAAGAAACATATTCCAAAAATTACTTCCAGCAAGCGAAACAAGAAGAGATTAAACCGTCGTTTCTTTGTATGCTGTAAACATGTTTTCTTTTGGGTATTGTATAATAAATACTTTTGAAAAGGAGACCATTGTTTGCACTTCTATTCATAATTCATGATTTCATATGGTTTTATATTGAGTCAATCCTCAATTTCTATGGAGGTTTCAAAACCTCTTACAACAATTTTGACTTAAAATTGAGTCCTGTTTATGTAATTTTATCAGCCTGGAAACGTTGTTTATGAAGCTCATAATAATACTAATAATAATCACTCAAAAGATCACAAATTTACTCAACCCTGTTGACAGTCACAAGAACTGCACACAGAAATGGGTATAGGGACAACACACACAAAAGTCATGTGGCATGAAGTTTTGATCCAAAATCTTAAGCTGTTTTTCGCCATATTTCGATGAGGGCCATTGGCGTATCGAGGGGTTGTTTGGGTGTTCAAACGCACCACCCCCCCCCCCCCCCCCCCTCCCCCCCCTTGGAAAACGGGATGTTTTAGGTGTTATCATTTTTTTAAAGACACCCTTTATCTGTGTTCTATCTATGCAATCCCTCCCTCCTGGCCAAAAAAAGTAAAACATTTTTTTTTTTTTGACCAAGGGGGTTGGATGTTGAGGTAGGAAAAAAAAGAGTGTTCACCCCCCCCCCCCCCCGCTTATTCACAAGCTTGCTGATTTGGCGCTTAATATTTTCTCAAGAATTGGGCAAAAAACACCTCCCCTCCTGGATACGCCCTTGATGAGGGCAATGGAAGAACAAATCATTTTAGGAAACATTTTCACTATGATATTCTTCCAAACTGACCACACACAAAAACACTCACAAAATATTTCTTTATTTTTAGGCAGAGCCCAACCTTCTCTTTAAGATGTAGGACATCGAGCGTTTCCCACGTTCAGTCATCCATAGTCTATTGCATTTCATAGCCGATGGTACCCTCATTTAATTGACCTCTTTTAGAGATCGGGTTTCAATCCGCTTCTGATGGAACCCATCAGTGAGCTCAAGCCAACTGGTAATAAATCGGGTCAGAAAGTCCTGGTGCAAGTGAAGGGTGTTATAATGTATCCCTCTCGCGTGAAGTTACAATATACCGTCCGAGTAGTGTACATGCCGTGTACATGTACGTACCAACGGCTTTAAAGGGGTTTTGTACACAAGGCGTCGATTGCTGACGGATGCCTGCGTCAGGGCGTGGTGCGATCTAGTATTAATATTATTCCATACTTCATTTTACCTCTACACAATATGGAATACGCATTTGTCCTAATTTCAAAAGTATTATATGAGTAATGCATATTTTGTACATGTTATATGTGTTTACTTTTGTTTTTGTTTTAAAGTTTTTACTTATTTAATATTTAACATAAATACATACAAATGTTCTTAATGTATTCAATAATTGTTTACACTTCGTTTTGTTTTTATGTATATATATACCAACAGATTTGGATGAGCATAACCTATTTCAATTGTTTATCTTTTAGGCCTATCAATATAGTCTTAATTAACTTAAATGTTTTTAGCTTATTTTCTATATATTGATGTTTTATGGTTGTAAATTTTTCAGTGTTATATTACTTTTGTTTATATGTCATGATTATGTTGCTTTTTATCAACACGGCCCTGTTTGAAACCAGTCTGCGAAATGTTCGGGCTTTTATCGTGTATAAATAAAATATACCCAACTCAATCATCTTTCACGCGTAATGCGACTGTGTCATCGTTGACCAAAGGTGAATGCAACATGAGCAATACAAAGAATGCGTAATATAGTACTAGTAAATGGCCTATGCGCTAATTTCTCTCATTGGCTCGATTAGCGCAAGTAATAGGCAATCGAAATAACGCCTCGTGTGCAGCAAACATCACGTTGGCTGTAAGTGCTAGTGCGCATGATTTTCTAAAGTACTTTCACTGACTTATTAGTGTTTTTTTTTATTCCGTGGCTAGAGAATATCTTAATGAGTCCTTGGTGCGGTGCACATCTTTCTCCGATCTTACATCAACCCATAGCGTATGATTATGTAAACATACATGTATGTATGTATAGGCCTATGTTGTATAAATGCATGTAAATAAGTATATATAATATATGTATATCTGGAGTCAAATATTTCAACATTATACCCTTCACCTATATCTTGCCATTATGTTGTTTATGCAGGCCATACACTCTATTGCTACTATGTTGCAGTCCTCTTCTTTCCTCTCTTCTTTTCTCTTTCTCCAAGCTCTCTATCCTCATCTCCTCCTTGCCTATCCCTTTCTTCCTTTCTTCTATTTATAATATTATATATTACCCATTACAAGCTTTGCTTATCGGGTTTCGCGCCTTCTTCCTTGTAATACAAGTTCTTTAATTATATT
This sequence comes from Strongylocentrotus droebachiensis, assembly GCA_035222895.1. Lineage (NCBI taxonomy): Eukaryota > Metazoa > Echinodermata > Echinoidea > Camarodonta > Strongylocentrotidae > Strongylocentrotus > Strongylocentrotus droebachiensis. The sequence goes on from JAVYIG010000098.1 coordinate 331,540, forward strand.
TATGTTCCTACGTATAATTGTATTGTTTGAACAGATGTCAAATATGTTGTCAAATTGAATGAAAGAAAATAAATGTTTATTTGAATTGAATTGAAATAGTCCCATATACCCATTTCTGAGTCAAGTGCTTGCATGTGCTATTCAGTAAAAGTGAGTCAATTTCCTAAATTATACAGATAATTCCAAACTTAACAGTATACATACTGCTCTTATGTACTACATAATTAACCATTCCCGATTGCTTCAGGCAGTTTGTTTTACAATGTGTTCGTGTGACTAGAATTCACCTATATGTTCCAAATGCACTTTAACTGAGCTGTGGTTTTGCGAGTACCAGCCGCTGTCTTTCCTGTCCTTTTTTGTTTTTCTTTTATCGCACAGAGCCATAGAAGATATGACAGTGACAAACACTATTAAAGCATTGTATTATTCTTTCTCTGAAAGAATTCTGTGTTTCCTGTCCTTTTTTTTTCTTTCTTTAATTGCACAGAGCCAGAGGCTATGACACTATTAAAGCATTGTATTATTACAAATTAATTTCTCTGACAAGGTCTGTGAAAGTGTAACGTGAAGAAGAGCGAAGTGTTAGGAATATACATGAAGGTAAAGAGATATACTCAACACTCAATTGTCTTTCTCCTTCTTTCCCTGCCTCAATCTATCTCTTTTTCCTAATGATTGTGTTCTTCTATCATCATTCTCTCTCTCTCTCTCTCTCTCTCTCTCTCTCTCTTACTTACTTGTCTGCTATCTCTATCTCTCTGCGTCGTTTTGTAAATCTTTCCTGCCAATATTTGGTCGTATTTCTTGAATTTTCTTCATAGATATCAATCCTCTCTCTCCATCCTTCCCTCCATAATTTCGCCTCTTTTTTTAACACCGTGTATATTAGTCCTCTTAGTTATCGCCCCCCCCCCCCCCCTCTCTCTCTTTCTCTCTCTCTCTCTCTCTCTTCCTCTCTCTGTTTCTAGCTATCGCTATCTCTGTGCGTCATTTCGCCTCTCTTTCCTAACAACGTTTTGATCATGTTTCTAGTCAACATCCTCAGTTTTTCTCTTCCATCATACTCTCCATTCGCGTTCAATTTCCCTTAGCAGCTGGTGGAGGCGCAGAAAGCAAAATCAATCAATAATTCTTTCCCCCTTGTCTGTATTTATTCTCGGCAAACCGTCACTGATTCCGCCGCCCTCACTACTTTCAACAAGAATAGTGCATGGCTAGTAGCTAAAGGGGTACAGGGCAATCGCCCCCCCCCCCTTCCCCTGTATCGAATTGCGAATAAAATACAACTGGCAAACACTTTAGAAATACAAGAAAGGGATAATTGAAAAGAAGATGATGCGACGCCCTCTCTGACCCTCCCTCTCCGAAAGGTGGCTTTGTTCCCTTGCATTTTATCCTCCTGAAACGGCCTCTCCCCCCCCCCCCCCCATCAAGTGCCCCTCTCCCCGACGACCAGTGCCATCGTCAATGGCTGGACCCACGTTACATCACGCACGCACACACACGTTGGATGTTCTGTAGAAATGTCACAAATCCTTTCCTCTGACTTTCCTGTAATCAAGATAAATGTGAATCTGATCTTAATCGCAGGTATTGTCAATTCTGATCCACAATAAATCCATCTGCTTTTCAAACTTACATCCACCGGCTTCATATCCACTGGGACGATTCGGATATAGTGTAACCCAGCAAGGTGCGGATGTGGCTCTCACACAACGCTTTCTTATTTAAAGACCGTCACCACTACTGGGCCAGAAGGGATTAGACCACACAGAGAGCCATCGAGGTCACTGTGACAGGTGGGTATCTCATTAACTCAGCTCTCATTTAACATAAGAAACAGAGGATCATGGGGGACAAACAGGCACCGATTGGGGAAGTTTTCTATATAGAGGGAGCAAGTAGCTACAAGTATGGCAGTGTGCCTTTAACATGTCAAGACTTAGGCTCATATTTATAACGGCGGACTCAATTAAAGAGGTTATTTTCCTCGGGGGGGGGGTAATTTTCCGGGGGGGGGGGGTTATTGCCCAGGGGGTAATTGTCCTAGAACCTAGCAGTGGCATGAACGGCCTGCCATAGTTAAGTCCAACATAAATTCGATCTTAGCCTTTGTGAAAGACCCCTCTGGAATAGATATTGCCCTCGTGTTGATTTTTCGAAAATATTTGCGATCGTGTTAAACATAAAAAGGCACAGAAGTAGCTTTTGCCTTTTTAAGTTAAATTGAGGGTATATAAATATGACCCAAAGGGTGGCCGTACCACCTTAAGATCCTACTCAGAGGATGTCGTCAAATTAAAGGCGCCATGTAAAAAGGAGTGTACAGTAAAATAGACTGAATAATTGACCCCTCCACACCACCAATTGAAAGTACGTTTTACCCTTTCACACTCATCCCGTCAGCCTTTCTTGACATATTCCTAGCTCGCGGTCAATGGGGGCACGTGATGCGTGAAAAACACGAACAAGCAATGTGGGACTCGATCTCTCTCGGGGGGTGTTGAGAAAGACGTCCCCTAAATTCGTTTTGGAGCTAGCCAGCGGGAAAGTCTTTTCAACTTCATTAAACTTGGAACTTCCGCCGCTGCGCCCTTTCCAGCTTTCCTCACCTTCCCTTTACGATGTGTTTCATCTCTTTCTTTGTTCTTCCTCTGCCCTTGCCCTTTCAATCTGCTTTATCCTCTTGGTTGAGTCCTCATCATCATGATCTTATCACTTTTAAGTCGCAGGGGTCACCTTCTTTAAAATTCTTAAAATTAATTGCATTTTTGTCTCCTCCCCCTAGGGCTCCTTCTCTTTTGTTTCTACCATTCATCTCTCCCTCGTTAATTATGTATCTAATTACTGTTTCATTTCTCTTTGATTGTTGTGTATCTCAATCTATTTGTGTTTTCATCTGTGACTATCGGTCTGTCTCTTTCTTTCTCCTCCCCTCCCCCTTTCGCTCTCTCTCTTTCTCTCTCCCTCTTCCTCCTTTTTTCTCTCTCTCTCTCTCTCTCTCCCTCATAAATTATATCATTCTTCCTTTTTTTTCTTCCCTGATTCCTCTCATTAGTTGTTGCCTCACTTTCTTTTCTATCGAATCTTCGTGTATACCCCCAACCTCCTCCCCTCTCCTTCCTCCCTTCCCTCCATCTCGTTCACTCCCTTACACACCTTTTGAAGTGCAAATCTACTTACAGAGGAATCCTTCTCCTTAATTCTCATCCTGGAACTGCATTCAGCCGGCCCCAACACGTCACTCAATTGATAAGTTTATAAGTTCGCCTTCAGCAATATGTTAATAAATGGAGATAAAATCACGGATTGCGAGGACTAGTCCTAGAAGATTCCCCCAAACCCCCTAGAGCAGATCATTTCTCAATCCATTAGAGAAAAAGAGCGACATCAGCTCCTTTACAACTAAGACGCTATCATGCTGTCAATAATTTCCGATCATGATTAAATACAAATTTGTATCACTGAAGCCTGAAAATATGAAAATATATGTCACGTTGGTTGAAACTGTGCAAGTCATTGTTATAGAATAGAACATTTTTGTTTCGTTTAAAAAAAAACAGTAGGGTGTGGATAAATACCTTTTTTGAGGATACTGTATAAGTGCGTCATAGATTTAAAAAAACCGTACCCGAGAACGGGTTTGCTATTTCGCTACCAATCACAGGTATTTTTTTATCAAGGGATGGCTGTCTTATAAAACTGAGAGAATCGTTATTATAATACTTGGAACGAATGGAACTACGAAGACAACAGAGTGAATTATGAAAATTGAATTTAAGATTCCATGCAGTGTTACTGATTGACATTAAAATGTACTGGTGTTATTTTGCAAAAGACAAACATCGACATTTCTTACATTAACGCATCTCTAATGATTCAAATGATTACATCCGGATAAATCAATATCTACTTCAAACCATAAAGAAAGGATTTATTGGATACCAGACTGTCTTGATGAGAAACACAGCTTACCTTTTAGGCCTCAATTACAATTATCATGCGTTATTCTGTTCAATATTTGTTAATGTACACTTCGAGGAAAGGATTCCATGTTTCTGTTATTAGTGGTGGTGTGGCAATATTATGTCGTTGGGGAAAAAGGTTTATGTCTAAAATCCTACGATTCATTTCTCAAGTGAACCGAACAATCCAAATGACATTTATCTAAAACCGCCCTAGTTTCCACGATTCGTCAATTTTACTCTTCCGTAAAGTACACCAGGTGGGCAATTACACTTTCCCTCTTTCCGTGTTTCCTGTAAATCAGGTATGTTTCAGGGACTTTCCCTGCCATCGCAAATTCGATAGAAAATGTATATGACTTTCTCCTGCGGCGGTTTTTTTTTTCTCCATCCTTTCAAATCTAAACGATTTCGATTTTACCGTGTAACCTGTAATTTGGAAACACAGATGTTGCCTAACTCGATATTTGTAGATGTTATTACATTGATGTCTGCCTAGTTTACTATATTTAGAGAAAATTCTCTCTTGGTAGCAAGAAGGGGGTTAAACTTCTACAGTTTCATTTTTCATTTAATTAAAGAGAAAGTATAGTACCGGTCATGCGATTTATCTTGTGGTGGAAACTGTCTGGAAGCCTTTGGAAAGGTTGACTGTGTAGTAAATAACCAATATATATACAGCGAGGTTTGTAAATTATCAAAATGAAAAGGAAAATGACTCAATGTTGCTGAAAATCACCTACACTACACACGTAAATGGCTTTATGGGACTACGCACACAATCATGTTATGAAAGTTTAGTCCAAAATGTTCAGCTTATTCACGTCATAACACCAACATGAGAGCATTTGTGCAAAAAGTGCAATCCTTTTAAACTATGATATTCTTCCAAAGCGCCAAAAAAAGAAATGCAGAGCTCACAACCAAATAAAAATGACATCTGTACCAGAATACAACCTCCTTTTTCTTGCCCTTCTAGCTATATGCACAGACAAATTCTCTGGCTGCACACGATGTCTTTTGTCACTCATATTATCTCTGTTTAGACTTCGATTCTCTTTGCTATTTGACATTTATCCAAGCAGATCTGCCGCTTTGTATATGATTTCTTGTCTCCTAGGCAGTCCCGAGTCAAGATATGTCTAGGCCATGTATGTTTGAAGTGGATTGGACTTCAGACGATGAAAGACTATCGCTTCTTTAAAAAAATGATGGTCTTTCAAGAGCTCTCAGCTTATGGAGTGGTTCAGAGGGGGGGGGGGGGGGGGGGTTCTGTAAGATAAAATGTTTGCAAGCATGTTTATACCGGGGAGACAATCTTGGTCATTATAATACATTACAAACGCTAAGAGAAATTCTATGCCCGGTATAATGTACTTTATTCCAAAGAAATTCATCCGCTGTCCTTTTTTTACTGGGATTTTAAAGGGAGAATTCAAATCTCTCCCGTTCACGATCAGTTTATAGACTGGATATCGCCATACATTAGGCCATGTAAAAAAATAAACATGTTAAACGTCCACGCCCGCTTCCTTTTTGGGGGACGCCTCCTTTTTTTTTTTTTTTTTTTTTTTTTTTTTTTTAAAGAAAAAAACATGAAAAACACTACTAAAATTTCTGATTTTTATTTTTATTTTTTTGATTGTCGGTGGCCATGTTGAAAAACAGCCCGACTGTCTGGAAAAATGAACCGATCGGCCATTTTCAAAGAAAAAAAAAAAAAAAAGGGCCTCCTCCTTCCTATTTTTCGAAAAAACATGACGCTAAACATTTTTTTTTTTTTAATTGGCCTTATGTGTCAATATCCGGACACTTAGGAGACCTCGACCAGGTTCATGTTTGATTCAAAATTACTATGAAATTCTTCACAATGTTCCAGCAGTTTCACATCAGCAGTAGATCATAGTTGTAGTTGTCCTAGGGGGTATTTGTCCGGGGGTAGTTGTCCGGGGGTAGTTGTCCGGAGGGTAGTTGTCCTAGGGGGTATTCGTCCTAGAGGGTGGTTGCCCTAGGGGTGTTTATCCGGAGTGGTTTTGTCCGGGGGTAGGTTATCCGGGGGAGGCTCACCGGGGGTAGTTGTCCAGGGGGTAGGTATTCTAGAGGGTGGTTGCCCTAGGGGGTAGTTATCCCAGGGGGTAGTTGTCTGGGGGTAGTTGTCCCAGAGGGTGGTTATCCGGGGGTGGGTGGTTGTCCAGGGGTAGGGTCCTAGAACCATGATCTACTGCTGATATGAAACTACTCGAACATTGTGAAGATTTTTTTTTAAATTTAAATCTGTATAAAGACCAACAAATTACATTCATCATAGTATCGTACCTCTATCATTTATAAAGCATTTTCTCATGACACAAGACAAAAATTGGGCTACGCATGCAGGACAAGGCAAAAAAATGTAGATACTTCAATAAATTACTGCAAACTTGATGATATATATCCTAGAAAGTATACATATATCGTGAGTAAGTTAACTGATATATATATATTCACTCTCCTTAGACTTTATGGTAAAATCCCAATTTTGTCAGAATATTCATCACTGTTGAGCCGAGTCAATCCATAATAATTACAATAATTCTATATGCAGTTATTGTCTTATTGACTAGCATTAATTTGTCACAAAATGTCTTGTCTCTGCACTTTAGTGAAGGGAAAAAAATATCCGTAGATAAAGTCGAAGTTGGAATGGAGAGAGGATCTCAATACAGAATATCTTATTCACAAGAAGGGTTGATTTACTTTATATGCCATTCTCCAATATGAAATATATGTTCAATTTAATTTCTCACCATAGACTAACGATACTGACGACATATTTTACAGTGTACATTTATACCATAATCGACCTTTAGTAGATTCTGCTGGCAAGGAAAATGGTATTGATATCAGGGGCAGATCCAGGATTCTGTTTTAAAAAAGGGGGGATGCACAGTTCCAATATTCATTTTTACTTCCATGATGATTTATTAATCCAATTAAAGATTAACAGGATTATTCATGTTGACTTGTTAGCATGTTTAGATAGGTATCACATCTGATAATGAAATGTGTGTCTTGAAATACATTCATTTAGAACAAATACACATTATGCAATGAGGGAAAAATGGCATTCCTAGGTCATTTGATACGAATGTAAACAAGATATTCAAGAGTTAGCTGCTATAGATATCTCTGACCATCATAACAAAAAGCAAAAGATGTTTACATTTGTCAGGTTAATTTTATTTTCAACATTCAAAAGTGTGCACAAGAGAATAATTAGGGGCAATTTTGGGTACTTACTAAACCAGGTTTGGTTTTAAAAGGGGGTACAGGCCCGTTGCCCCCCTCCCCAGCACCCTGCCATTAAATCCGCCGGTAATTCGCATGATGAAAACCGACATGCCAATAGCCGGATATTGCTTTCTACATGACAACGGCTGTCACATTTAATGAAGTATAAAATATGTTGATATCATGTATGGCGAGGATAAAATGTTGACAAGCATGAATTTAGATTACTCAATATGAGTTGCAAGCTCCCTCCCTATGAAAGGAAATTTCCCAGCCTTGAGCAAAGTAGTTATGCGAAATTTGGCGTATTGCCAAAATTGTATAATTATTATTATTATTTATCGATATACTTCATATTGAACTTTTACAGAAAGTAACGGTCTTTGTATCGAGACATCTCAAAACCCATTTAAAATAGTTGTTCTTAGATTGTGGCTTAGTGCAAATATTGTATAATTATCATTATTATTTATTGATATACTTCATACTGAACTGCTACTAAAAGTAACAGCCTTTGTATCGAGACCACGTCTCAAACCCCACTTAAGATAGTTGTTCTTCGATAAAACTAGAAACAATACAGGGCTTGAAGACCAAAAGAAATCAAACATGGGGGCACGGGTTACGATGATTGCATGGTTTCTCAGCTTTGAACAATTTCTGTCTACTCGAATAACATTTTGTCCAATTTTGTTCATTCTGTACCCAAAATTGGCAAAAATGCTATCAAGTTTGAAAGTAAATGTTGTTATTCTCAATATTATTGTTGGAGGCAATTGTGTATCCAGGCATTGTTCAGTGGTACTTATCAGAATAACAAGAGTACAAAGTCAATTCCAATATCCTTGCAAGCCTACCATCATACAGCACGTAGACGAGATACAGGTCAGTATATACATCTTTGTTCTCAATGGCGCAGTGCCACAATTATTGTCAACGTGACAATGGCAATCTTCACAAATCAGAACTGGCAATCTATAGGCATGCCTTCGTAGCGCACCCTCTTTGCTCCACGTTACGCATGCATCACTGTAATATGGTTCACCCGCAGGCCTCGTTCAATTTGAGCTTCGGGTCAAGTATACGAGTCATGATAGCCATATAGGCGTAACCAGAGGGGCACTCAAGGGGCACGTCCCCCCCCCCCCCGGGTTCAGCTGCAAAAAAGGTAATTGACAGTACTTAGGGGTCAAGACTTCAACCCTACCCTATAGTGTAACTATGTGTCCGTGACTTTATGTCGGTCTCCCCACCCTTTTTTTAAACAGTTCTGGCTATGCCGGTAATGAAAGCGCATCATTTTCAACTCATCATAGTGTGCAGGTGCCAGGCAAAGATACAAGTGGTATCTTTTTCCACTCAAAGATGAAGCGCGTTAAAGATGAAGTTGGCTTTGGGTCATCAAATTACTTCGTCAAAGAGATACTTTGGAAGCAATTGGAAGAGGTTTACTGTGTAGCACATGCACCTTAGCATGTTGGTTGAGGTTTTGGGGATCCCCTAAATAAGAAGAAACTCGATCAATCTTGCTTAAAACAACATGCATTGCACATGGATAGTGGCATATGGGACTACACACACGTGTAGCATGAGTTTGGTTCAAACTTTAAGCTGTTTCTTGTCACATTTTAATTTTGAGAGCGTTTAAAGAGCTATCCTTTTCAGGGTAATAATTATTTAGCGATATTCTTTCAAATTGACTTAATATATCATGAAAGCAAATTATTTGTTTGACTCTCACCAGGGCACCGTTGCACAAAACCTACTATTGATTGTATGTTTGCCATCAATGGTAACTACCATGGAAACCTTGATTTTGATTGGCTGTTGAGCCCTGTTACCATGGTAGTTGCCATTGATGGCAAAGTACCATCATCAGTGGTAAGTTCTATACCGTGTGTCTCAAAAAAAACGTAACACTTTTGAAATGGTTGCCAAATTGAGCATATATAATTTTATGAAAAAATGTTGATATGTATGGAAAGCTAAAGGACCAACCTTTCATATGATATGAAAAAATTGAAAAAAAAATCATGCTTCGATGAACAGTGTTCACTTAAGTTAGAGGTATGAAAATGGGCCTGCGCAGGATTTTTCCTTCCAATTTTGGACAGGTAAGTTACTTTTAGCATACAAAATAAGTTTGATATGAGATATTCATGATCGATGGATTAAGAGTTAAAAGGATGTTTTGAATACCAGTCCTTTCTCTCTGTCATTTATCAATCCCCAAACACCACCCCTGCCACACACACACACACACACACACACCAACTTCCACTCCCATCTTATTGTATCATTGATCTGGTAGATGTGAACAGGATGAAGGAAGAATGGGAAAATGTTAAATTGAAATACCGTATTCAAAATCATAATTGACATTATGCAACCCACTCTCCTCCCCCCCACAACCTTTTCCCATCCCATCACCTACCCCTTGCCTTTTCTTTATCAGTTTTCTTCCGTAAGTTTGGTGGATCATCAATCACATTTTATTCAGGTTTTATGAATGACCCAAACATGTAATAGCTAAGTACATCATTCATTATGCATTGAAAATACCAGAATTCGAGGTATTCAAAATATCCTTTTGATTCAAAATATCCTTTTGATCCATCGATCATGAATATCTCATATCGACCTTATTTTGTAAGTTACAAGTAATTTACCTGTCCAAAATTGGAAGGAAAAATCCTGCGCAGGCCCATTTTCATACCTCTAACTTAAGTGAACACTGTCCATCGAAGCATGATTTTTTTTTAATTTTTTCATATCATATGAAAGGTTGGTCCTTTAGCTTTCCATACATATAGACATTTTTTCATAAAATTATATATGCTCAATTTGGCAACCATTTCAAAAGTGTTACGTTTTTTTTGAGACACACGGTACAACGGGGCCCAGAACACGGCCTTCTCTTTAAACAAGTTAAAGGTCTGTAACCCGTGTGAACTTTCGTCGTGCCGTCATGGTATTTTTTGGCGGGAACGAGACACACACAAATTCGACGTGACCTGATCAGGCTACGGTTATCGTCGGACGCCGTGCCTATATCGATATCAACAAGCGTGACTCGTTTTAAAGGTACACAAATCACAGGACGATCCATTCTAATAAACGCGTTTGTACAATCCCAATGCTGCGTTTATGTTCATCTCTTATAAAACACAGATTACAGATTTCGACTACTTTTTTTTTTAATAGGCGATTCGTGCGGGCTGAATTGAAACAATATACTCAAAGGCTTAATTTATTTGTATTTTGTTATTAAGTAAAATAAAAATGTATAGCATTTTAGTTTGCACACTGCGTATAAATGTTTAGTATTATATAATAATTTAAGGGCCTTTATGTAGGATGTACATTTTCTAAATTAGATGACACATTTTAAACGTATTGAGCTGATTATATTATACATCAACAGCACTGAGTATACACTTATGGTTTGTATATTGCTAATACTGTAAATATGATGCGTATTCATTATCTTTAATTCCTCCCCCCCCCCCCTCTCTCTCTCTCTCTCTCTCTCTCTCTCTTTGTTTTTCCCTATCCATCTCTCTCTCTCTCTCTCTGCCTTTCTATCTCTCACCCCCCCCCCCCCCTCCCTCTCCCTCTCTCTCTCTCTCGCTCTCTATCTGTATGACAATCTATGTCTAAAACGATGAGTTAGCCTATAAATAGAACGGTTCCGTGCAAAATCGATATTGCACATTCCAGTATTATTACCACTCAGTCCAATTCTACCACAGTAAAAAGTTGATGAATAAATGTCGCTATGGCAACCGCATTTTCCCGCAGATTTGTATGCAGTATCATCTGCGTGTTGAGTTCTGAATTGCGGAGAAGACGTATTTCCCATTGTGACAAAACAAAGCAAGCGACATCACAAATATGTCCACAAGAATTATGGAAAACGCCTCAAAATAGAACAAAATTTGAACTTTAAAAAAAACGCTGTGTCTTCCACTCTCTTGTTTTTTCACATTTAACGAATTGATTAGTTGTTTAGCATGTGTCTTTTTGTTTTAACATGCTACCTTTAACCACTAAGGGGAAGATGTGACAGTGGAGATAGGGGGTATAAAAAACGTCACAAGATGAGGGCTTACTTGGAAATCTGAACAACAACACATATGAGAAAATACACATCAGTGCGAAGATTATCGTTATAAGTAAGCATTCATTCCGCCCACTAAGAGGTCCTCGCATAAAATATTTTCCTTCCGTTCTAAATGCTAGCTAAGAGTACATAATGATGGACGTAGATGCGTATAGTTAAAAGGGATTTTGTTTCGAATGTATTTGGTTTTTATTTAGGAGGAGGTATTCATTCGTTAAGGGGTATTCGATGCAACCATAAAGTGGAAGATGGCTGATGTGGATTAAATGTCTTGCTAGAGGACATTCGTGCCGTGACGAGGGTTCGAACCCCGTACAATGTGCTACATACTCAGGCGACTTATACACTGAGACCACACCTCAATTAAATTTAAAGGCTGTCTGTACTAGTTTGACCAGGAGGGATTAGACCACACAGAGTGGTCACTGACATGTAGCTATCTCACCAACTCGGCTCTCATTTAACATAAAAAAGAGGATCATGGGGGACCAATGGTCACCGATTTAGGCATTGTTTTCTATATAAAGGGAACAAGTAGCTACAAATAGTGCAGTGTGCCTTTAATAGACCATTATCATAATACAGAATCTCTTCAATTTAATATTGAATTCGTGCTAAATATTGTCTATTATTGAAATCGATAGTCTAATTATCTTAGTGCCATGCCATTGTCCGAAAATGGATACTCTAAAATAATGAACTCCTTCTCTTTTGCCGATGGTGATAATCATCATGGTGGATTGTTGACCACACTCAACCATAAATAATAGCCCCCGAGAATAACAATTTCAATAATTAAAAACTAATTTGTAAAGCTTGTGAATAATTCAGTTTTTCAGTGAGGGGGAGCAGATATCCGGCTGTGCTCCCAGTTATGAAAAGGGTAATTAATAGATGGATATCTGCTGCTATGGCAACGGATTTATCCCCAGAGATGCGCCGTGAAATTAAATGGCCCCGTTCCTGATTGACATAGTAATGCTGGCCACTGGAGGGTAAAGGTGTCAAGGGAAGCCAGGTATTTATTTTGGATGATAGCAATTTGGATTGTAAAAGGTAGCCCCTGGCCGTCAGAACAAACAAACAAAAGCACCTCGTAGGAATGGAAGATGATGAATATAAGGAGAATAAATAGCTGTTTTTTCTCTCATTTTGTGGACCGTTGAGGATAAGGATGACTTCTTGAAAAGGTTGGATGTATCTTGTGACCTTTTTCATTTTTTTTTTTTTTTAAAGAGGTGACACCTGAAAAGGATTGTTGTTCGAATTTCTTCATTTAGAAAATATAAAAAGAAATAGCTGAAACTTTAAACCACACTTTCATGTCACCAAGTGCGTTTATGTGTGGGTGTGTGTGGGTGTGTGTGGGTGTGTGTGGGTGTATGTATATGTGTGTTGTGCGTGTAGTCCTATATACCTATATCTGTTTGCAGTGCATTGCAATTTTAAAGCAACTTTCTTTTGGGGGGTCATTCCACAACCTCACAGTAATGTGTATAATCACACTTCCCACTCCCTCCCATCCACTCCCCCACAACAAAACTTAAACCGTCCTTGATCACGAATGAATGTAAGCGAGGGACATGTAAAAATGAGTGCGAGAAAGCCCCCCCCCCCCCATGGCCCCCAAGCCCCTAAAATTAATCTTTAAAGGTTTTGCCTGAATTCGGTAGAGTAAAAATACATTTGTGGAAGAACACCGAATCGTTTTGTGTTGTTTCTTGTATTTACAGGAAGATCGAAATTGCGATTTTATTTATTTTTTTATTTTTTTTAAACAAAAACAAAACAAAAAATTGAGGCGCTGAAATTAAGATATTAGTGATATTTGCTAAACTCGCCTATGTATAGTCTAAAAAAATGTTATTCATTATAAATAAATTACCATTTTAAATAATTTAGGGTCATTCATGCATGGCATAAAGATCATTTTGTAGATCTAATGAATAAAGGGTAGCGAAAAACGGGGACAACTCTTTATTTGTTATAGTGACGGTGCACTCACCTCAAAATACCTAAAAATGGAAATAACATACAGCCCCAAAATGTTTAAATGTATCTTTGTTATATACGTCAGCACTGTATCCTAAATCGTCTTGCATTAACACGTTTGTGTTGAGTGATAAACACTATATATTCAAGAGTGACACAATATATTCCACAGTGCCATATTCCAATGAATTTGTGATGATTTATTGTCAAGGTAACTAAAAGTTCTCTTTAAAAGGCTTGGAATATCTCATCCCATGGGTTTATTACCCACGTAAATTGTGCAAAAGCTTCTCTTTATTTACGGTAATCGTCATGGGGGCTCACGGTGAAAATGCGAGGTAATGTCACCAATGAATGTCGTAGAGGAGAAATGAAGAAAACGCCGAAATGGAATACCTCCAGTATTTCCCTTGTTCATTTCTCATCATGATCATATCATTAGTTTTCATCAGTTTATAAGTTTCGATTGACAGGTAATTTTATTTTTTTGCTGTTCCTTAGTATTTCTATTATAATGTGATTAGATTATAACCTGTTTTACTTAAATGACAATCATACGATTTAAAAACTTTTTCATTCAATCTGTTTATACCGTGTGTAGGAATGTGGCATCTACCCCTCCCCCCCCCCCCCCCAAAAAAAAAAAAAAAAAAAAATGCAGCACCAATAGAACCCTGTCAAAAATATCCATGAATACAACTGACAATTTTTGCATAACCTTTATCTGTCGAATAATTTCTGATCAGCTTTTTGTGTTTTTCATTTCCTTTAGGTACAGGGACTTTATGTGAACAAACTGTTGGAAAAAGCTATTCAACAACATAACCCACACACAAATGTTCCATTAGGGGGCCCCTAATGTGTCCTTTAACGCCGGAACTATTGGCTTGGCTTGGATTCGCATGAAAATCCTACTCTATTCCTTGTATACTGTTACCTGAGCAACGCAAAATCAAGCGAGGTTTTTTCATGGCTTGTGGTCTCGTATATGTAATGAAAGGTTTGCGATGAAACTAATTAAGAGTACTTCCATAAACAATCTGCTTCATATCCAGCATTATGCGGGAGAATTACGTATGGGATGTAGTTTATTTCATCCCAGAAAATGTGTCCTTGTCAAAATGTATTGTGACAGCATAATTATCGCAACAGAGTGCGATGCAATGCAAAATAATTTTACATGGTTTGATTCTTGAGCATTAGACTGAAACGTCATTTTCATTTCGTTTAATATAGTCATATCATAGTATTGACTAAAACTACCACTCAAATTTACAATGCATTTAGTTTTGAATGTATTACCTGGATACTTTGAATGTTTTATTTTTTATTTTTTTGTATTTGTATTGCTTCTTTTGCTGTTGTTGTTGGTTTTGTACTTAATCTGTACCTATAAAACATATGCAAGACGTGTTTTTATTATATCGGAGAGGGATACCTCCCGCCCCGCCCCCACCAAACCGCTAATAAACGATAAACTGTCAACCTACGGAAGGACAATAATAAATGACATTTCCAAAGCTTCTGTCAAAAAAGTTGTTGCAAAAGCATGTCGATACGACGGAAATATAACTGGGAAAGTATTTAACAGTCTAATCTGCAGACCACTTACATATCTATACCAGCGAATAGGTCGTCGCACTTCAAAATAGCTTTCCTTAATGACTAAAGCGGAGAAGGAAAGGGTATCGTAATTACTTTTCATGATTATACCAGCAGGGGACAACGTTGGGCTGTAGACGACGTGGATGTGGGGCAGCATTGAACGGTCAGATTGTATCACTAGGCATACGTCTGACGAGTTGGCCACATCCATAGCGCGCAGAAATCACTTCCGGATCAAGACATACATGTACATGTACTTCCGTTTCGAGCGAAACTAGTTGCGTCTCTTTGGGGATGGGTTATGTCTTCCTCTTTGAACATTCTCTGTACTGTTGACCATTTTTTGTGATAGCCAATATGTTTGTCTAAAGAGAATGATACAATTCTAACATAATTATGAATGACTGTATCCCCGATAGAGACGAACGTTTTAGCAAATATGCGACTTAACAATTTTTTAATCACTCCGAGTCGCTAGTTAAGAATATGCACGTCATTCACCAATTAAAAATCTTTATTGATACAAAGCATACTTCTCCGATTTGGAACATTTTATCAAAACGTTTGTATCAGTTTCGTAAAGTAATCATTGAGATCATATAATCACAATATTTGATCGATGCAAAAAAAAGATTTCACATAACCCGTTTAAGCAGATCATTTTGGCAGTATAATCAATTTCGTAATTTACATGCTATGGTTTCTCACATGTTATACAATTTCACACTGGATAAAGTAACACAAAAAAACTTGTGTGGAGCGTGACATAACATGCGGTCACTGTGTATGCTGTCAGCCGCCAAAACACGCTAAAAATATCGTCATGGTTACTTGATAATCATTAATGAAGATGGAGAGCAATAGATAAGTCGTTAATAGAGGGGTTTACTAGTGATGCATGAGCATACAATTCTTGTCTCGTTTTGTCGGCACTAAATTAAGCTTTGAATTTGATATTAGCATCATACGCTTACACACGACAAATATTATTATGTATTACGCCGCTATATAGGTTATCTTCACAATATATGCATACTATACATCCATGTATGTATGAGTGAATGTCTGAAGCAATGTGTTTTACGAGACATTGGCAGATCGAAATCATATAAAAGAATTGATGTAATTAATCGTCTAATCAAAACCCTTTGCAGTTATAGCGAAAAATATACGTTTTATTGCGCCTAATAAATCTACGATTTCTGTAAGATACAATCATGTGGGAAGCCCGTACACGCCTTGCCTATCACCAAAATTCTAATGGCACATTAAATGAACATTCGTCTCGAATTGAACATTAGGTTTCTCGCTTGGCATTTCAGTCGGAACATTCGGAAATGGAGACCGCCATTTTGCTGAATGAAGCATGAGTAATTGATTGATGAGGCGAAGCACCGCGTTACTTCTCATAGACAACTAAGAACACATCCAGCCAATCCATTTAAAATTCCTCTTCAACATAATATCTCTACATTTAACGTTTGCGAGTGCCATAATAAAAACATTGACAATCAGGCAGTGTTTTTACTTTTTGAATAACGATTATAAAAATCATAACTCAGTAGATGGAGATAATGATAATGATGATGGTAGTGGTGGTAATGATGATGATGGTAATAATAATAATAATAATAACAAAAAAACAATGAAAATTATAAGAAGGAGAAATAGAATGAAAATGAAAATTGTGATATTAATGATAATAACGATAATGATATTTTTTTGTTTTTTGTTGTTGACAATAACAATATCAAACCTAACCATAATTAGCCCATATTACAATGTGCACCCTAATTATCTAATTATGCTCACATCGTTTACAACTAAATGTACGTCCAAGCCATTCAGCAGCTGTTTTATTTAATTGCTCATCAATTACTATACCGACGTGTGTTGGGTCTCGTTTAGTAGCCGAAGATGTATATAAAATGACAGGGATTGGTATAGATGTTTATTTTTTGTCGTTGTTGTTATCTTTTGGATGTTGTATGTTCCTGTTGTTGTTGTTGTTATTGAGGGAATGTCATATATTGAAGCAAATTTCCATGCTCTCTCGTAAACATTTTCATAATGTATTTCATAAAGGTTGTATTATGGAATGACTATCCCGGTGCAGAATTCCTGGTCCGAGGAAATTTAAAATTCAATTAATTAACCTTCCTAAAGACACTTTTCAATACATATAATTCTTCATACACAATTACCATTACATCTCATCATTTTCTGCTGTTTCAACACTCATCTCTGCCAACACAATCATCTTAACATAGTATAAAATAAATTCAGAATGTCAATAATGGTCAACATTTCATAATTTAGAACGGAAAAGAATCGTTTATGCTCTAAGTATTTGAAGCAGAAAATGTGAAATAATCAACTTGATACATGTAAGTCTATGTGTGAAGAGGCACGACACCCCTACAAAGATAATCATTACCCATCCCTCGAAAGGAATGATAAATTCTTTGAATAAAGCAATAACGATTGACCCATTTTCCCATTCCATGATTTCTCTCTCTAAAAAGAAAAATTCTACTCATGTCTATTTCTCTCACCACTTTCACACCCCCATAGCCATTAATACAATACATACACACTACACACAGCGCCTACTAGTCTGTATACCCATTTCTATTTTAACACTTTTCCTCTTCGTCGAGCCGAAATAATTGATTGTAAATTGCCATTAATGTTAAATTGGCTCATGTTATATTTCGTCAAATTGGAAAATTACCACCCGTTTACTTCTCGGCACCGCTGAAATTGATTTTTAACAAAATAATAATGAATGATAAACTAGTCGGTTGGTGTACGTCAGCTGCAGTTAATTATTAATTTCACGATGAAGTAAATTATTTGTGCTCGGTGTCCTTCACACGCTGATAATTAAGTAGAACTAACTTTACAATAAGTTAGTGGCACTTCCATAAATAAGATAAAAAAGAGAGGACGCTTCATTTTCATTATGTAACTCAATTATTTCTTTATACGAAGGAGCCATAATAATGTTGGGAGGCTCAAGATAACACCAGCGTCAAACAATAAAGCGTAAAGATGAATAAATAATAAATAAATGAAGAAAATAAAAAAATTATATAAAAATAATTACAATGATAATAAAAATAGCTAGACAACCCGTCAACTTTGGCCATCGCCTTCCGAGATTCGCGCCAAACAAAACTGTCAATTTCATATTCGACAAACATCTTAGTTCCTCTCTCGAGATGGCAGCACCCTTAATCCATAATATGTATGCAGCGAACATAACAGATTCTATTCTTATTTCCCGAATGACCCATGGGACCAAACTGATCGAGGGTATCTTCGAATGTATAATTGTCCTCATGTCACAATTCAGGACCGGATTGTTGACCTCATCGAGTATACTGTACTTTGGACTGACGATGCCATGTCGGAGCATCGTCTCGAAAATCGTGCTGGTATTGTTAAATCCACTGAGGACATCGTTCATGTGAACGATTTTTTTTTTTTTTTTTTTTTTTTTTAATAATTTAAATACGATTCATTGATTTACTTTCGGCTACAGATGAGCAGAATGATTGAGAAAGTGGGGTGAGGACTGGTACTGAGTGGAGTAGGGAGATAGAGAAATCCAGAAAGGGCGGAGAGGGAGGGGATAGATAGAGGGTGAGGCCGATTCACAGACCTAGACACAAAACAGAAAGCCAGTAAAGAAAAAGTGAAATACAGACAGAGAGAAAAAGAGAAAAGGGAGAGCCTCTTTAACATTATTGCAAAAAATAGGACTTGTATTAAAAGACAGTCTGCCACAAAACGCATGAACTTTACATTTTGCTCTATATTCGTCTTTCTTTCTCTCTCTCTCTCTCTCTCTCTCTCTTCCCTCGTCATTTTAAAGAGCACAAAGGTATATCACAACAACAAAAAATAGTTTTTCCATATTTCATATCAATGTTTTACGTATAAAAGGTCAAGTTTAAATGCTCCAAAAGCATTTCCATAAAGTCCTTGGCTTATAAATGAAAAAATGATTTTTAAATATATTTTTCATCCGAATACTTAACAAGATATACTCTATATCTATCATATCGTTCAAATAGAAGAATGCTTTTACGAATATAAGTAGTATTGCTTGCAAAGAGAGTAACCTTCAATATTATTTGATACACAGAGACAGCTGTAATATGAGTAATGCATTCTAAGAAATTCTGAGGGAGAAGACAGTGAACTTGTGAAAGCTGCCGGTTTCAAAATACATGTTCTTTATGTTTCAAATACAGTATTCATCTAAAGAAAATTACACTTGTAGCATTTTCAAGTTATATATGATTGTGTACATTCGATTAACACTGTTTGATAGAAGCATTGCCAAATTAAAATATTTTGGTAAACATCGGTAAACAATGGAATATCATGTTCATATCTTAGCTAAAAAGATAAAAGCTCCTTGATCATTTATCCAGGGTATAGCCTCATCAATATCTTACTGCTCTCTACGAAGGCCCTGCGATTACCATTATACCTGCATAGCTATAGGTATCCATGTAATACACCTAGGTCGAGAGGAACACACGCAGGTAAAACGCATTATCCACGAATTCGATTATCGAGCAAAGATCGAACCTAGGACCTCTTGTACGTAAATATCGAGCCACTAAACCACAGAACCCCCATCAAGGGATTGGATACCCAACGTTGCCCTCACCCCTAGGTTATATATCTATATACTAGTCTCCGCCATTCAGCCTCTGCAATTTCCTCGAATCGGCATTATCCACGAATTTGAGTAGTGAGCAAAGATCGAACCTAGGACCTTCTGTATGTCAATATCGAGCCACTAAACCACAGAACCCCCATCAAGGGATTGGATACCCAACGTTGCCCTCACCCCTAGGTTATATATCTATATACTAGTCTCCGCCATTCAGCCTCTGCAATTTCCTCGAATCGGCATTATCCACGAATTTGAGTAGTGAGCAAAGATCGAACCTAGGACCTTCTGTATGTCAATATCGAGCCACTAAACCACGGAACCCCCATCAAGAGACAGATACACAACGTTGCCCTTTCCCTTAGGTTATCTATCTACCAGTCTCCACCATTCATCCTCTGCAATTTTAGATCGAACCTAGGACCTTCTGTATGTAATTATCTAGCCACCAAACCACAGAACCCTCATCAAGAGACAGATACACAATGTTGCCCTTCCCCTTTGGTTATCTATCTACCAGTCCCCGCCATTAAGCCTCTGCAATTTGCTCGAAACTAGAACCTTCTGTATGTAAACATCGAGCCACCAAACCACAGAACCCTCATCAAGAGACAGATACACAACGTTGCCCTTCCCCTTAGGTTATCTATCTACCAGCCTCCGCCATTCAGCCTCTACAATTTTCTCGAACCTAGAACCTTCTGTATGTAAACATCGAGCCACCAAACCACAGAACCCTCATCAAGAGACAGATACACAACGTTGCCCTTCCCCTTAGGTTATCTATCTACCAGCCTCCGCCATTCAGCCTCTACAATTTTCTCGAACCTAGAACCTTCTGTATGTAAATATCGAGCCACTAAACCACAGGCCCCTCATCAAGAGACAGATACACAACGTTGCCCTTCCCCTTAGGTTATCTATCTTCCAGTCACCGTCATTCAGCCTCTGCAATTTTCTCGAACCTAGAACCTTCTGTATGTAAATATCGAGCCACCAAACCACAGAACCTCCATCAAGAGACAGATACACAACGTTGCCCTTCCCCTTAGGTTATCTATCTATCACTCCCCGCCATTCAGCCTCTGCAATTTTCTCGAACCTAGAACCTTCTGTATGTAAATATCAAGCCACTAAACCACAGAACCCCCACCAAGAGACAGGTACACAACGTTGCCCTTCCCCTTAGGTTATCTATCTACCAGCCACCGCTATTCAGCCTCTGCAATTTTCTCGAATCGGCAAGCACTTGAGCACACCCTCCATTAAACTCCGATTCACCTACCCACCGATGTAAAAGTGTCGTGGGCGCATCATTATTATGTATCATGATATGTGTACGAAGCTGTGAGTGAACATGAGGTATGATAGCTGCACGCCTCGTAAACAAGGATCGCCTGGAGGACAGAAGGACATTTTTTTTCTTTTTTTCCCGCGTCTATGATTTCAGGTATCCACTGTCAAGGTTCATGGAGCGGCATTTAGCGTGGCGCCAATATGTTAAGCGATACAGTATTACTTGAAAACATCCGAGGAGAAAGTGCTTACGAAGAAGAAGTTGGACTTTCCTCCAAAATGATCCTTGAATCCGGATGTAGGGGAAAGATAGACATAACGCATGTGATTTTGAAGAAAAAAATACTTCACACCTGTAGGCATAAGCATTAAAAACCAAGGAATGTATTTACCTTATGGTATGCTTTTTAGGAATTGGTATGCTTTCTAGGAATCGGGAGCTTGCCAGGTATTCAACATGTGCCCCCCCCCCCCCCTTTCTCTCTCAACCTCTCTCTCTCTCTCTTTCTATCTGTTTCTCTCTCCCTCTCTCCCTCTCACTCTCTCTGACAACCCTGAATCCGCCTACGACAGATACGAGAGATATAAATCTACAAAGCTATTAATATACAATGAGGCGAGGTTTCTGCTCTATTTCTCCGATACAATTATAACAACACATTATACTATTATCATATATACATAATACTGATGTATATAATAAACATATTATACTCGCAGAAAGAGGGTGTGCGGGCGCACATACGCGTGTGTGTGGTGGTGTGTGCGTGTGTGTGCGTGCTTGTGTGTATGTGTGTTCTCGTAGTGTCTTTATTAGGAAAGGTACCAAATGCATATCAGAGAATTTCAATTTACTTTATAGACCTATAAATTATCTAAGGCCTAAGGGTACCGGGAATATTCTAATTCGAAATAATATATAGGTCCCCTTAGTTATGAAGAGGGAACGGTCGATTGATACTTTAACACAATAGTTCCCTGCGGTTCTAGGACAATTACCCCCTGGGCAATCACCCCCCGGAAAGTTACCCCCCGGAAAACTACCCCCCAAGGACAATTACCCCCCGGAGAATTACCCCCCGGAGAATTACCCCCCGAGGACAATAACCCCCTAAGGACAATTACCCCCCGGAAAATTACCCCCCGGAAAATTACCCCCCGAGGACAATTACCCCCCAAGGACAATTACCCCCCGGAAAATTACCCCCCGGAGAATTACCCCCGAGGACAATTACCCCCAAGGATAATTACCCCCCGGAAAACTACCCCCCGGACAATTACCCCCCCCCGAGGACAATTCCCCCCCCCCCCCGGGGACAATCAGGATTCAATAGCAAAAGACGATCTGACACGTTGAGAGATGCTGTGAAGGCTACGAGCCCATAAAATCCCGTGCATGAACCCACATTCGTTCAAATACTTGCGCGTGATCTTCCTCATTACTACACATTTTTCTTTAACTATATTGTATGCAACAACACTGTGGTTGCTGTTTTCTACGAAAGATTTCTCTTGTGCAGCGTTATTTCAACTTTTTGTTCGACACGATGCCCTCTTAAGAAATGAAAAGTTTCGCCCAATCTTAAATTCTTCACAAACTATTTATTTTGCATCACTCTGGCACTCGTCAAGTGCTATGTACACACGTATGGGCACATTTGTTTCTTGATTTAGTGAACGAGCAAGAAAAACAAGGACAAGACATTTTCAAAATGGTAAAACATAATGTTGTAATCAACACACTAGCACAGATTTAAGGTATGCGGGCGCCTCACCGCCGAATGTACACGAATATAAAGTGAAATATTCGGTCATGACCTTGATACACGAATATGAGGATATCCGGGCCTCTCGTTGCCTTGATTCATCATGTTTATAATTGTGATGAGTGTGGTAACAATGTAATGTCGAAATATGTCGAGATATATATTCGCAAAATATTATCAGCGAGCGAGGAAGAAAGACATTTTATTATTTGTTCACATTTTATTTTCTCATGAAAAAAAAATACTCTACCCGTTTCTGATATTTGTTTTTCACAAAATCAACGTTTGCCAAAAAAAATTGTCATGTAACTAACATTCTCTTGCGGCACCCCAGTTGAAAAAACGCTGCTCTGGAATTACAAAATCATTGAGATGAATGTACCCAAGTGCGGATACTTATTTTCTTTAAATATGGCACCGTACATACCATATATTTAACTTGAAGGCAATTTTTATTTCAAAATAAATTACAGTACAAGAAAACATATTTTAGTTCACCATGACAACAGAAATATATATATATATATATATTACATTACATTTATAAACATGAAGAGAACCTTAATTTTGGAATAGATCATGGATGAGGGCCCATTATACATACAAAGACAAATATACGATCAGCTGATTAGAAAAGTTACAGAGGATGCATAAATAATGATATCTTACATCCTAATTTCTTTGTTGGGCCATTTGTAGGGAGACTAGCTGTGTTAACGCGTACTCATCTGCGCGCAATGTATTGTTAAATTTCTAAGAAATGTAAATTCCGTACTTTGATTTGATACATGCGTCTTCTGGCAATTGAATTCGATTTGATACATGCGTCTTCTGGCAATTGAATTTGATTCAATACACGTGGCATATTAAGTCAAACTTCACAAAGGTGGAATGGATACAGAGCGAGAGGGGTAGGTGAAATCTCCTCCTAGGAGGATACATGTACGTCAAGCAAAAATATTTGGCAGATGGGTACGAGGGCTTTGAACGTGAGCTACGAATATAAATATAATTTATACACAACCCCTGTACGAAACAAATCTATTCCGTCATAAATAACTAAGAAAATGAAAGTTCATGACATTTTCTCTAAATAGCAATTTGAAAAGGAGCTCGCATTATACGTCACAGTGTTACAAATTCCCTGGGTGTGATTGTCCTCGGGCCGCGGTAATGGTGTTTCGAGGGGGGGGGGGTAATTGTCCTCGGGGGGTAGTTGTCCTCGGGTGGTAATTGTCCTCGGGGGTAGTTGTCCTCGGGGGTAATTGTCCTCGGGGGTAGTTGTCCTCGGGGGGTAATTCTCCGGGGGGTAATTTTCCGGGGGGTAATTGTCCTTGGGGGGTAGTTGTCCTCGGGGGGTAATTCTCCGGGGGGTAATTTTCCGGGGGGTAATTGTCCTTGGGGGTAATTGTCCTCGGGGGGTAATTCTCCGGGGGGTAAATTTCCAGGGGGTAATTGTCCTTGGGGGGTAGTTTTCCGGGGGGTAATTTTCCGGGGGGTGATTGCCCAGGGGGTAATTGTCCTGATACGGTTCCCTGCTATATTCCATACAGACGTCATCTTAAAACTGACACTCAATTCCATGTTATGATTTACTCTACTCAAGGTTGACGATGTACGAGGTGTCTGTTTTTACAACGGAAAAGAGTAAATAAATATGCGGCGTAATAGAGAAATGCATGCATTGCCTCACGTCCACGGTTCCACAGCATTAAAAGCGTGAATATATTATCTTACTTGTTTTAGACGACTATGTGGTCGCATTTTTGAGGTTTTGAAGACGATCCTAAATGATCTAGGCTTCATCCACTTAAATCCTGGGCTGTATTTCACGTCTCATTATACATCCTGTTATCCAGGGAATGTTGACATATTATTTTTCGACGCTGTCTGGTTGGTAATACGTGGTATTATTTGAGGGTAATATCAACATATTGTTTGCTGTGCTTCATTCATACGCAATACCATCTCCAGAAACATGTAGTAATATTATTATCGGATATTTAGGGCCACTAGCCCAAGAAGACACAATAACGCTAAATTAATGTAACAAGGGAGGAAAATACACATTGAAATTGGGAAAGTTAACACAATAATGAAATATTAAAAGAGTTAAATTAATTTACTGCAGGGAAAAAACGTTATGGGCTTTGTTTTTAGAGTAACAGAAAAATTTATTTTCTGATTGCAAAGTAGAGGTGTTGTTCCACATTTTGAAGTGCATATTGAAGAATATTAAAAGTGGTAGATAATCCGGGTTTGATATAAATGGCTTTCATTTCTCAGTTATTGATCGAAGATACTACACATTTGAATGTTGAATGAATTATATAAATATACAAAATCATTTAATGAGACAAGTCAGCTGCTTTGAATTAGGCGCTTGGTGCTAGGTTTGAAATACACTTGCTGATTGGGGAATCATAAGATGTGTATGAAAGTATATTGTTTATACCAGTATAATGCACAAGGACTAAGTGCCTTTTAGTTGTTGTAATTATATGAATAATAAATACAAGATATTCACCGTACGTCAAAACAAGGGTTTGAAGGACATTAAACAAGCCTGCTAACGAACGCAAATGAAATTGCGAGCAACAGCATTAGAGTAATATGTAATGGCTTCTGAATCCCTTTTTCTCTTTAAAACGTTTTTTGTTTAATTCTTGAAGCCATGCATGATGCATGAATTTACATATTGAGAATAAAAGGACAATAATTTATGAAAAAAACCGAAGAAAATGAGTATGTATACTTTACAAGATTCAACCAATTATTTACATGAATGTCTCCGATTCAAGTCGTTGATATTCTAAAAACAGAAATGGCTGCAGACGGTTTATCTATCTTTAAGATCCCATTGGAAATAGACTTGTTATGAGCTTGTATGGCTTAAATCCTATATATTTTGACAGTTATACATCTCATATTCTACCTGACGACTAACATCAAATCAAAGACAAAAAGGCGTCTTAAGCAAGAAAAATGCGTATAGATGACTGTGATACAGATTATAGATGAGCTTTCATTGAACCAAAAAATGTTTCAGTATTTGAAATCAATCCTTAAGATCGTTTTCATAAAGGAGTATAACCATCTGCCTCGTTGGTGGATATGATTACGTCGCCTCAAGAGTTTCGTATGAAAGTGATCGGTGTTTCTGTCACATCCAATATGATACCGCCCCCCCCCCCCCCCCACCAGCGGATTTAGGAGCACAACAGGGCCTAGTTTCATAAAACTTGTTATCAATAACAAATTATGATAACTGTTATACGCTACTGAAACCGTTGCGTTTCATTGGTTGTCTGCAAATTTGATATAACAATGTGACAGTTGTTATTGATGATAAGTTTTCTGAAACGGAAATAACGGAAATACAATTGATGTTGATGCATCTTTTCCCGACCACTTAAAACATTATGCCTATTACTTCAGACGTTCTGTACATCTAACAATGGCGTCGGAGAAAAAACGACACTTAATTATTTGTTTATGAAGTTATTTTTCGGCCAAAACATGCGGCTTTGGAGGAAAAAAATATACGTTTACTGTTTCATCTGCATTTCTCCGATATGAAATTGCCCCACTTCTGACAAAAATTGATAATGAACGAAATCAAGGTGCCATAATATTTGCATTGTTCGAATTCTACATTTGTATTGATCTTATTTCCTCAGCGTGATGCACAGTGATGGAAGGTGCCACTCTTCACACTAGCTACAAGACAGCTGTGAATGAAGCAATGATTGTGGAATGACAATGACCTTTGTGAAATCTGTGTTATTTCAGAGATACACCTTTCTTTCATTACAATGGCGCATTCTTTAAACGTTAAGGTAACTAACGCTTTACGCTTCATTAATATAATTTAATAAATGTAATAATATCATCATAAATATATTGAAGGGAGCCAGGGATAATCGGCCTAACGTCCTTAAGGATGTACACCCCACATTTGAACGGCGCCTTCCCCACTCTTCAATAATCAGTGCTGTCAAATGGAACTAGCGGATTTGATAAAAAACCAATCAAATTCCACGTTCATTGTTATGAATCTGTTGTGAAGGGAGCAAATGGTAATAAAATGCATTGTTGGCTCTTCTTTCTCCCTCTCCAACCCTCTCTCTCTCTCTCTTATCTCTTTCTATTTATTAGCTGCCCCCTCACTATATATCATGATATCCCTTTCTCTAACTCCTTCGAATTTCTCTCTCTCTCTCTCTCTCTTAATGTCTCTCTCTGGCTCTCTATTTCTATCTATCACCCCTTTTTATCTCTATCGCTCTGTTATTTACCATTTTGGATTGATCACGTAATAGTAAATACAGATTTGTTCAGAGTACATTAACGCTAGATGTCTTTAAGCTACTGTATAACATTTCGGAAAACATCTCTCGCGTGTAAGTTGATATATTTTTATCTTGATAATGAGGGCATGCAGAGTATGTACTTACCACCAGAAGACAGCTGAAGTGTTCCACATAGCACAGCAACAAAGCACCAAAACATTACGTGTAAACCCATCGGTAAGCGACCATCATACCGACCCTGAGCCCCAGGCGAGAGTGGCGGTGATGACCCGGCTTCGCAGCGGCATATCTCCCCGCGAATGTTGGCAGGCATAAATTCCATAGTGGATAGCCGTGTAAGAATCCAGAGTTTAGTTAGCGATCATGGCTCCATGCATACATCGTGTGGTGGAAAAACTCTCGGCGGTGTCAGCATCTCTTGAAGAAAAATAATCCTTCCGGATGCCTCCCCCTTAGCAGTATAGTGTCTGCGTGACAATTAAAAAGAGACAGTAACAAGTTAGACGCGATGCTGGTTTGAATGCACGAAGAGCAAACCCCACTGTGCTGGTTTCTGTGTAGTGGCGTTAAATTGTTATAAACATCCCTTGCAGACGACATTCGTCAGTGACCATAAATGCGTGTGGCGGTGGAGCGGTGTACAAACTGTTGTATGCGAGCGGGCGTGCGATGCAACACACATTCTCACCCACACACAACACACACTCATATAGACTGACACACTCGCCCACACTTTCTGAGCACTTAGCATTGTGTTGAGTACTGGTTAGAAAATAGACGCACTGACCTAAAACGCGTCACAATATAACATTACCCAAGGCTTAAAAACTATCCAGTCCTTCTTCTATTCTCTGTGTTTACTCCGCTGTTCAAGGCTGTGAGTAATACCAATAATATTGGAATCCTTACCGTGTTAATCATAGAGAGGCCTACAAAGATATTTCCTTCCATATTATTATTCCTTCAAGATATTTTGGTGGCGTCGAGCAAATGAAAATAAATACGGATATCCGCTTTCGTATGTTAAAGGTAGAACTAGTATAGTAGTAATCGGAGAACCTCATGCAAGAAGTGCGGGCAACCATAAATTTGGAAGTGTGCTCCAAAACAAAAATGTGATAGCACCTTCAATGACAAGTGGATAGTTTGGTTACATTTCTTTCACACGCTTTACACACTTATCAATATTTTGCAGACCTATATTTCTTCTCTCGGTATATATTTCTTAAATATCACTTTATTGATCAAACTTGGGCAACAAAGAAAACTAAATAACCTAGGATAGAAGCAAATTACCGTTACAAAGCAAACAAAGACATCTTGGACAAAATTGCAGCTTAAAGAACATATTGCTATGAAAGATTCTCATAGAAACATAAGGGAAATTATTTCAAAATAAAAATGACGGGTCAGTTAAATGTAAATTAACTGATCACCATCATACATATTTCTATTATCAAACTAATATCTATTCATTCATTTTCATTTTATTCATTTACACTTTGAGAGTGGAACACCCTTATCAGCAGGATTTTTCCACATATTTATATTTGGGTAGATATCTGCATTTGGGCGGCAATAATAATTGTACAGTTATGACTAAGTGTCATTTTATTGTTAACCCATTTACCAAATATTTTATCTATTCAAAAACCAAATTGAAAAATTAGCCAAATATCTTCAGTACTATGTTTATTTTAAATCTTACCATTGGGAAACAGAAAAGCTAAAACCACCGGTTATTTCATATCTACATACGTCAGCAAGTTTTGTACGGTTTCAGAGGTGGTTGAATCGATGAAATCCCTCTCAGTCAAAAACAAAATTACTTAGCCTCATGGATATTTGACATTTGTAAACAAGTATAAAAAATGACAACCACGCGCATTAACCAGGGTTAGGGTTCAAAGCACCAGATATCTCGTATATCTGTTACAACGACTATGCCAGAGCTAAAAGTGCAGTGTGGGATATATTTATTATGGGTTTGTAAAATGATTTTGAAAGGTACACGTCATCCTGTCTCACATCCTAACCTCAATTCAATTTTAAATGTCCCTGGAGGGGATGAAGACCTACTTTCGGCTTTATCAATTCATTGACTCAGATTTATAATATCTTCCATTTCTCTCGTCATACTTTTTGCTCGCGATTTGTCCTAGGTTCTTTCTGTTAGAATCTTGTTTCTTTACTCTGTTTTCACTCTTTTTATTTTATTTTATTTTATTTCCCACGAAAAAAACATAACATTAACAAAACATAGCATTAAAAAAAGTGTAAGCATAAGTTTGTATTGCATTTACACTAGATAATTTTGAAATTACATGTGAAAAGGAGATCTTAATAAAAAGCATAGCTTGTAGGGTTAAAGAGTTCCTTATTTTCTACTCCATTATGTCATGCATGTCTCCCTGCATCTAAATTGTTTTATTTCGGTCGTATTTCTCCCTCTCATTCTTTCTCTGTCTCTGAGTGTCTCTTTCTCTCTCTCTCTTCGTTTCCCTATTTGTCTCCCCCTCGGTACACCCCCTCTACTTCTCTCTCTCTCTCTCTCTCTCTCTCTTGTTTTTCCCATTACCTCCTCTTTCTGTCTACGTCTACCCCTCTAACTCTATTTCTCTGTCCCCCTTCCTTTTCCCTCTAACGTCATCTCCCTTTAATATGTCCCATCTTCATGTCATCTGACAAAAAACAGAAACGTCAGTGAATCCTTATGAAATATAAAATATGCACATGTGTTGTTTCCAAACGTTCGTATTACCAACTGACCTGGAAACGACATGTCATTCAGCAGGCAATTTCACCACGACAAGGCCTCTAATATCACAATCGATAATTAGGTGATAGGCCCAGCTGTGACATAAGGCTTTATCGAGCGTTCTCCAGCCTCGACACGTTAGCGGCGAGCTAGATATTTATGATCAAAACACATCAAAGACTCAAAATCACGGGTAGAAACAGCGTCATGATGATACATGTTCATCAAAACAGTATTATGATATTCTAATACGTTATAATATTAATAACAATGATAATGATAATCAAATAATAATTAAAGGCCTATAATGATAAATAGCATAATTATTTATTGTTATTATTTTATTAAAATTAATATTATAATAATTATTATTAATAACATCATTATCATCATCATTACTGTTATCGTTATCATTTTCATTAATGTTTTTATTTTCTTTATTTATAGTCAAACATTATGATTGTTATAATATCCTGTGAATGATGTATTGTATATGCGGTAGATCCAGTTGTTGCGTGATACTTCATTTTAATACTTGAATGAGATATGATACTCATCGAAATCAAGGCTCTGGTCTAGGCCGCAGCAATCCGAAGAATCCTCCAGACAGATTTGTATAAAAGCCTGCCCTCGTATCTATTGTAGGATATCCATTACGTCTCTTTATTTGTTTCATGTGAGCATCAATGAAAAAATGAGACATATTTTGTGCTGGTTATCTTTCATAAAAGTCGAGTGGTCAGACAATATCAAGGTACAGTATATCCCTCTGAAATCACTCTTCCCTAAATAAACAGCCGCTTATATAATGCGTGCATTGAAGGGTATTAATCTATTTAAGAATTCCTTTATTAACGTGCAAAGAATTAAAGTCTTCTGCCAATAATGTAGCGATTCCCTTGAGAGAGTCCATTGTGCTGCTCCACTCCATCAGACCATGGACCTATTAGGTCAGACCGCCGTTGATCTGGGCATAGCTTCAAGATAAGAATAAGTACTGGTCGTACGTGAAAATTGTGAAGGAAAGTAGTAGGAAACACTTGAGAACGTCGATTATGTAGCACTCGCACATACAAGAACACAACCGTAAAGGGAAAGTCTACCCTGATATCAAGTTAGTTTTAATAGCAGCAGAAAAATGAGAGGAAAAGTTAAAGAGATTTTGAGCGAATTCAGAATACAAAAAGAAAATTGTCATTGCCAGTGTGCCAAACGAAACGAGTCAGTTCATTTTCCAATAATAACATTATTCACTTTTTAGCAATATTATAGACAAGAATTTAGATTCCAGACTCAAACTTTGACAAGACCCGTTTGCAGGTCAGTGCACCTATAATGTTAACTGCCGCTGTGCTCGCATTATTGCAACTATACCGCTGTGCTCGCATTATTCCATTGAATGACACTCATTTAAAAAAAAACATATACACTTTACTTTTATTAATTTGATATCTTAACAAGGAAGGGGGTACCTACTTTACTGTCTGATGATCTGAAGAGAGGGGGAAAATAAGCACTGATAAACACGACCGCAAATACTTCCTTGATATTTAACGGAGGTTACGTGGCACTTCTTAAAATGTGCGAAAATTACAGGGACATATTACGTAATCCGTACGTGATTTCTGTGACGGCTATGTATAATGGGTTTAAGACAAATGCTCTTTTAGTTTATTTCTCGAAAGTCTTTACAATCGCATCGTAAAAGCAAACTGCATTTCATGTTTACGCATAATTTTGCCCTTTCGAATCCAAACAAGACAGGAAGCGTCCCACCCGTTAGACATGTCTCTCTCTCTCTCAAACCACTTACTAATATTATCATGTTTCGCTACCATCGGTGAACACCGCGGGAAACGGGAGGGAAAATACGACGCGCGGCCTTGGACCCATTATTGGAGCAGTCTCCTCTCGGAACAATGAGGGAAAGTGACGTCTGAAAATGTCACGATCATTGCTCAGCCCTTTACCTACGCACCTTTAACATTCAACATCAAATGTCATTTCCACCGTAAACTTTGAATAGTGGATCGGTGGAGACGTGGAGTTGACATTCGGAGCGGAACCGACTGTTAAAAAGCAGCTCTTTCATAAGGCTAAGGTCACACTTTCACGTTTTGGTTGGCTTCAAATCTTGAATTACAGCGTCTTGTATCATCTGGATAGGTTGCTATTTAAATCGAGTTATTAATATTATTAATAATACGTCATTCACGTTAAGCCTAGCAGTTAAGCCCCGCGTTGGGCCATTTTTGTTCGCAACTACTCATTTAGAAAAAATAAACAAGGCAATTTCGAATTCCTTGTCCATCCCCTTTTTAAAAACATGCAAACAATACAATGACGTGTAACGTAATCCGAACATGATTTCTATACGATATTGAAATATCCCTACAATAAGTACAAAAGATGATTTTTTTGTTGTCTTCTTCAAAAGTAGTTGCGATCGTGATTTTTGACATTACGGCGCCGTTAACACCCCGTAGGAACAACGTAGCTGTCATAGAGCAACAAAATAGTCACGTACTATATCACTTCAGAACCCCTTAAAAGTGGGCGGCACCTGCCACGTACTACCATGCTATGGCAAGGCAAAGGCCACACAAATGCATTGTAACGTTACCTAAGACCGCGGACAAAAAGGTAGCGCCACTTAAAGGTGAAATTGAAAGAAAATCACAAATATGTCAACTAATGTATTACTAGAAACTGGTAAGCTAACAGATGGCCATCGTACAAGTTTTAGGTCAACTACATATCGGGTGATTTATAAAAATACAAATACAACCACCTCCATAGCAGCTGGGATATACGAGAGATTCGCCGGAAAAATAACGATGTTTTAATGACGTCACTATATGGACCAATACTGCCCAAGCAGACAACATCCCATAAAGAATGAACATTATTGCAAAGCTATTATTTGTCAAAGTATAATGATTATAGTGTATATAAATGTAATGGCATGTCAAACCATTCATAGGGGGATATGACCCGATTCTGATAACTAAAATCTGTTGCTTGTAAATACACAGGATAGGGGTTAATTATCAATCAAAGAAACCAGACTTCCAAATGAAAAACCCCCGGAATGATATTAAGGACGGCATTTGTTCCCTCTTGAAACGCCGAACATACCGCGGTGTGTGCAGCTGAATATACAATGGCGTGTTATTTTGTTTACAAGCGACAGATTCCTCTATTATTGTATCGCTGCATTTGTCATCAAAATAAAAACATGCGCGGGGTTTAGAGTGAGGCAATAGATTATACATTTAGCCTGACGGTAGTGAAGTAAGAGAAAGAACTCAAGAGAAGATGAAAACATAAGCACTGAAAATGTGTGAGATGTCATGGGACATCGTCTGCTTGTGCAAATCATGTTCATACTGTGATCTCACACATCTCAGCAGCGTTCGGAGAGCTCTTCAGGTGCTATGCCGGGGCCGTATTTAAGCGTTTTGTAATTCATAATAGTCATTACTGCGAATGTTTCCAAGCATTGAATTTTGATAACCTTGTCGAATCAAAGTTTCAACTTTGCAATAATGAAAATAAAGTTAGTTTTTAAAATCAATGAATACCTACTTTAAGCCCTACTTCAAAGAACGTGGTGATCGTTACATGGAAAAATTGGAATATTTTAAAATAAAATTCTCTGTATCTTGCACAAATTGTTACGTCGATCCCAAAACTACCACGTTACCGTTACAGTTATTAATGACCACGTGATAGCCTAGTCCCATCCCCGTTACTCATAAATGGCTTTGCGACTATAAGCGTTACGCGCGTAAAAGTGTGACCGGAGCGAGAAAGTAAACGCGTAAACCTCCGTAACCAAACCGCCGCTCTTGACGAATATAACAAGATTGATTGTCTCCATTGCGTGTATCGTCATGCGAAGATAGTGAGTTGCTCTACATAAGCTTGAGGAGAGCGAACCATTAAAAACCGAAGGTAGAACTCAATAAGTACTCCCAGTGGGGTTTTCTTCTCAGGAAGGTCGGCGGATAGCACGCTCTGGAAGATCGTATAATATTACGAGCACTTTGGACTTTGGTTCTAATTAAAGCGCTCATTCACTGAAGACCTCGTGTTTTATCTGCAGAATTGCCTTTTCTATCTTTTAATTAAAATCAGCTCCGTTTCCAGCGCGTTCGTCATGTTTAATCATTGGGGAACAAATAACCCGATGTGTAATTAACTTTCGTTAAACAAAATTCCAAGCAGTTACAAAGTGAAAGAAGATGGGGGACTCGACAACCAATCGATTTTCTGACACTGTGGATAAACTGTATATTTTATTGGTTGAATGAGCCGGACATCAAATTGGAATTACTTTCACACTCCTACAAGTAGATACTTATGGTTACTTTTTACAGCAATATACTCACATCCATCACGATGGTCACCTACTTCAATTGTATACTCTCTCTCTCTCTCTCTCTCTTTCTCTCAATGTATCTCTCTCTCTCTCTCTCTCTCTCTCCCTTACATGCACATAAACATGCACACACACACACACACAGCACCTACTTCTCTCTGTTCAATGTTGGTCTTCCTATGTTGTCTTCTTATCTTAACTCCCTCTCTCGCTCTCTCTCTCTCTCTCTCTATCTTTATCCTCTACCCTCCCCTTTTCCTCTCGCGCGCTCTCTCTTTCTCTCTCTCTCTCTCTCTTTCTCTCAGTGTCTCTCTTTCTCTCTCCCTTACATGCACACACACACACAAACACAACACCTAATTCTCTCTTTTCAATTTGTGTCTCTCTATATTCTCTCTCTCTCTCTCTATCTATCTCTATCTATCTCTCTCCTCTTCATCTCTCTCTCTCGCTCTCTCTTTCTTTCTCTGCGAGTACAGAGTGAGATGATATAGTGAAATATTTATGCTTCACTATACTGAAAATATTGTTCCAGTCAACATCACTATAGTGAGCAGTGAGACGTACTACCGTCAAACCTCACAGGAATAGTAACAATATCTTACCAGCAACAATAAGGGAACCGCCAGGGTTTTCCCCGAAAAATGTCCTCTTTCAA
The DNA here is from genome assembly GCA_035222895.1 of Strongylocentrotus droebachiensis. NCBI lineage: Eukaryota > Metazoa > Echinodermata > Echinoidea > Camarodonta > Strongylocentrotidae > Strongylocentrotus > Strongylocentrotus droebachiensis. Next base: position 366,366 of record JAVYIG010000098.1, read on the forward strand.
CAACTCATCCGATTAAGTGCGCTTGTACTTGACTGTTACATTTGGACAAATATCGATTCTCTTTATTTCTCTTGGTTTTTTTATCCCCTCCAGTTTTCATTTCAAAATGCGTTTATATTAAAGCATATATTTATTCTAGTTTATATACTTGATTTTTCGTTGTGATTAATGTTGTTTAATTTGTGCACATTGCTAACATATACAGGTTGTTGTTTGTAGTTTTTATTGGCGTCTATCATTAATTCATGAATATTTACGTTTTTTAATGTGCATGTTGCCTTCTTCCAATCGCTTGTAAGTTGAATTTTTATTCTAAGCATTATTTCTCCCCTCCATCGTGTTTGTCAAGTGAAAAGAAAATACCACCTCGAATGTAGGAGTGGTTTTTAATGGTACCAGATAATTGCTTTTTATTTTCTTCTTAAATTACACGTGTTTTCAGTCATCACTGGAGAACTATTGTTTTAATCAGGTATTTCTTATTCATTTCTCTTTGTATTATTTACCAATAACTTTCAACTCCATTCCGCTACGCATTTACTTCCCCTTCTTTAATAAAATAATTGTATAAAGTTTGATGAAATATGATCATTGACAATTCATTTTCATTTATTTATTTCTGTAATAATTGTTATGTATGTGCTTAGTTATGATTCAATGTCAGAGAGTACGTTGTAGTATTTTATGTTTGTTCTGTTACCGAAAATTGTCTATGTTTTTTATAGAATGAAGACGAAAATTTTAGAAATATACATTATTTTATTCAACAACGGCTACATTTCTTGCCCTGTGAAGGATGTAAGACACATGCTTCAGTAGCCATTGCTCCGCCTACTTTTGTCGACTTCATAAAACCCTATCCGATGAAGAATTGTTTTGTATATCAATGCAAAGCTGAAGGAAGATAGAATACAAATATTTATAAAAATATATATTTTCCCTTTCAGTTTTGCACAAAACCAACTTAGAATGTCATTTTCCGCACCCCTCGAAATTACGGGTCAACAGGGGTCAAAGTTGCCGCAGTTACGGTAACGACATAACAGTCATGTGGACCCAACCGGTTCACCTATATAGCTGAGGCGATGGGCGGTGCTTAATTAATGCAAAGTCATTGAGAATTTGCGTACTCCACATAATATGATGTCATCAAGTCCATAGTTATTTTTTAAGGTCGACATCTTCCGATTTAAAAGCTTAATATTTCGAGTATTCCGAGAGCTGTTACTCCTCTGACAAGAATAAAAAATAGCATATAACTGATATTATTGTAAACTATGGATTATAGGCTTTCTGTTGATATATAATTCGACTTTTTCATTTGTTCACTTCGGAGAGGATCTTTAACTTCATTCTTGACTCAAAATTATATACCTAACGGGGCAAGGGGATATCCCCTCTCGGCCTTGTCAATCTGCTCCCCAAATTTAAAACATATTAGTACTGTTTTTCAACCGGAGAGCCACGAGAGAATTGTATTACATTTAGAATATGTTTTGGAAGGAATAACGTCAAAATATTGACAACAATGTATAAAACACTGCACGATGCCCGCACATATTATGTTACTTTAGGTAACCTGATAAGAAAATAACATGTCAGAGATAGTGAAGTGTTTTTCTCGTCGCTCGCTCGCAAACTTTAGAAACTGGATAGTTTCAGGCAGCGAAATTCATGAATATCCCAATAGGATGGTGTGACGATATTCGGGCACCCTGCTGCCCAAATATAACCTTATTTATAGTATTTTATATTCAATTGAAATTTAAGTCCAAATAGTGTGTCTTTTCTTTTCCCTCGTTCGGCTCACTTCTCGCAAATTTGATAATAAATCGGGATGATTTGTGGGAACGAGATGACATAATTTAAAATTAACATTCATTTCATCAGTGTATATTGATGACTAGATACATTCTTTGCCATAATAGAAGTGCTATTTTGTTCCTCCCTCGCTCGCTTCACTCACTTGAAATATTTAGGATCAGAGTAGCATAATTTCGGACAAGATAGCATCACAGCCATTACGCGGAAATGTGCCAGTACGTCTATGTGTGCAAGGGATGCAAAAACAAATCCTCTTTGATGAATTTTGGATTGGGTTGACGACTAAAAGGGTGCTGTGACGTTACGCCACTGGTCGGATTACCTTTTAGTGCGGTTCCTTGATGACCAGATATTTGCTCCTGCGTTAATTGCTCCGTGCCTTATTTCGTCAAAGGCAATAGCGTTAAGGTGACAGTTGCAGTTGGCCTTTAGGTTGGGTTTACTATTTTAGGGTTAGTGTAAGGTATAGTGTTTTGGCCAGGGTTGGCATCTAGAATTGGGTTAGCTTACAAACTGACGGGGAGCTATCGACGCAGGACACCGGAGCATGTGTCAGATCGCTGTTCAGCACGGTACCTTACCCAACCCCAACTCGCAAACGTCAACCTCGATTATTGCCTTTGTAACATAGGTGGACACACAGTCACGCAGTCAAATCATGTCTTGAAAATACAAGCTGAACCTTGCGTCATATGACGTCCCAACTATGAAAACGCCTCCACCTTTCACATTATAACATTCTCGGTTTATTGACATTTATCGACACCGTCTAAATAACAAAATCAAATTGGTTATTGATCACGATGTCTGGTACACGGGGAGAGCTACCTACTGGTATTTACCCTGTTTGTTTCCTCTAGTTTGGGGTTTAATGAGAAGAAATATTTACCCAGCGCGTCTCTGCTTGACGTTCATAAGCGACCAGCTCCCTTAGAGACCAAAACTCATTACCTGGTTTTCCGCCGCTATTTACCTGGTTTTCCGCCGCTATTTTAAAGGGAATCCGTCAATCCGGAGATCGCAAAGACTCTTTATTTTTATTCATCCTAAGGCAACTTTAGGAACCCTTTACGTCCCCTTTTCGTCTGTTAGGAACCAGAAGGTTATTAGGGACTTTTAGACTCTGCACGACGAGAACGTGGACTGCCCTTTTAAGGCAATGTGAAGTCCTTTTAAGGCACTGGCAGTGACGTCACATTGCCTTAAAAGGGCAGTCCACGTTCTCGTCGTGCATAATCTAAAAGTCCCTATTAACGCGTTTACTTGAACACAGAGATGACACCCTTCTGTGCCTAAACAGACGTTCTAAAATATAATAACAGAAAAATAAAATATTACATAATCTGATAAAGAATGTCTAATGCTGTTCAATGTGGTCTTAAACTGGCCCTTGACTTCATTTCTCGAAAGTCCGTGCGATCTTTGTAATACGTTAAACATACTGAGGAACAATTCTCAGAAACTCGTGTAATAAGGAGTTAAAGGTAATACAAAGTTTTGGTATGGGGTCATGAACTTGGTTCAAGTGAACATATTGGACCCATATGCGGTCCTACAATATTCAGTGACCGTTGTCGCGGTTGAAATCGAGTCTAAAGTTATGAAATTGTAAATAATAAACTCTTTATGTTGTATAGCTCCCTATCAAGGTCAAGATATAAATTAAGCTATAAAACAATGTTTCTTGACTTAAATCTACCGATTAGTTGTTCCCGTTCGGAAATTATATATCACAACTACATATTCTGAGATTTTCATGGTCGCAGCTACCATTGTACGGCCGTATGCGCTATTTGAAATTTATCAAAATTTACCGGGAGCACCGGTAAATTTTTATATTCAAGTTTTCTCAAAAGCAGAAGTAGTTTAGGAGCTAAATTTTCTAGTGCTTATAATACATCCACAGGGGCATCCAAATATATCAAAATTGTAAAGAATCACTATCCACCCAATTTTCAAAATTTCCCAAAACTATGTATAACCTTTAAGCACTGTGTTCAAAGCAAGTGTCAGTATCCATCCTTCTCATTCGGGCCCTTATAATCGTTGATTCCTGGCATCCAAACATTTTTAGTCATGCAACGTTACATTTTAGTGGATATGCAGACAATATAACAGTAATGAGAAGACACCATAGCATAAAATAAAACGTTAATCTATTCCTAACGTGATGGATAGCAGTATTTTTTATTTGCAAGAATTCCTAAGTTTAATTTGTTCACGAAACCATGGCAGCCACCGTCTGGTCGAATGTCCTAATTTTTTCTCCAAGTTGTTAATTTGTAGGTCAACGTAAGACCTTGCAAAGCTCACAGCAATTAGGAGTTGAGAATGCCCGCAAGCATCAAAAGCGACAATTTGCGGTCCGTTGTGAGACACAATTCGGTTCATTAGAATCAAGTTTGCTCCAGATATGTACAATAAATCGACTTTGCTGTTAGTATAAATCTCTGTTCAGTATTATTTCCTCTGATTTTTACTTGTAATATGTAACTCGAATTTGGCCTACCAAAAAGTTTACTCAAACATAATATTTTTTGCAATCTCGTACTTAACGAAATAATGCTGAATGCTGTTTTTCATTGCATTGCAGGGATGCGACAGGCAAATACTTAACGATATGAATATTTATGATATAAGGGAACAAAATATCAAGTGATATATTTCCCCCCTAAACGGTATATTTTATTGATAATTACCACCTGTCGAGTAAACAAATGTAACAGCTTACACTTTCCAACATTTCCAACATGTTATCATCTCCACTTTCATTTGCAATTACCTAGAGAGTAATAAAGTCAGCTGTCGTGTTTCTCACAGAAGCCTTGTGAGACTGGAATTATTGGATAAATTCATATCTTACTTAGATATCTCGGACCCGTTTCACAAAACTTGTCATCAGTGACAAATGAAAGCCTTTGTTATAAGCTACTGAAATCCTTGCTTCTGATTGGTTATCAGCAGGTTTGTCGCTGATTTTGGTCATTTGTCATGGAAAAAAGGCTTTGTGAAACGGGTCCCTGGTAAACATGTTTATCTCACCTGACAAGTAACGTGATACGGCGTAACCAAGGATAGTATGGCCGTCGACTTTAATATGCCTCTGCTTCTCTAAAGTGTTTTCAAACTCTCAATATATTTCTTTGTAATTGTGATGCTTTTCAATCGTGTTTGTTGCTGCCGTATTAAGTGTGGACTTGTTTTCACTTTTGGTGAAGAACAGAAGCGTGGTAGGGCTACCATGAATAAGCCCTTGTAGTTGTTTATGCCCGTAAGCTTTTTAGATAATAAATACATGCCTTATGCTTCCGTGGTTCCATAACATAGATGTATCTTTATTTGTTCGTTTGTTTGTTCGTTTGTTTGTTTATTCGTTCGTTCGTTCATTTGTTTATTTGTTTTGTTTTGAAGGTTAGAGTAACGTTCATATGAGTTGAATATCTCAATCCAAGATATTAAAATGCATTTGATCGGGCGGCAGCGATTTATTCATATTCTTCAGATATCCATAAACCAACCGACATAAAATGCACAAATTTAGAAAACCGTTTACCGCGTCAGCTTTCAATGACCTTCGCCAAAGTACGAAGCAGTTACAACCATCACTTTGCATGTCAAAAAGATATCAAAATGATTCACAACTGACCGTATCAAACAACGCGGGAAACTAAAAGGATAAGAATAATGATCCAACAAGGCCGATAAAATACCTATATTTTCGAAGACTTCTTCAGTGTTTGCCGCCATTTGTCAACATTAATGACGGAAGGGGGACGGGGGAGAAACCGGGTCATATTTATCGAGAACAGCACTGACGTCACAATATAATTCAAAAGTGATATCACAATGGAATGAGAAGCAGTGAATAACGCTAAATCGACTTTGTCAATGTAAAGGTGTTAGACGTTGTTCCAGCACGCATTTAGGCTTAAATCGGTAACAAATGGATGAATCCTTTTTGCAGCTCCTTTTTTACTCTATATTTATCATCTCTATCGGAAAGAACACGTTTATATTGTTGATGACGATCCAAAACCAACCTGTTTACATTGCTAACATGGTGTCACATGGTGTCATGAGGGTGTACATGAAGAGCTTTAATGTGTACACACCACGTTGTTACACGGATTTCAGTTTCAGTTTCAGTTTATTTTCATATTTCACATGTTGTATAATACATCATTACATTTGGCATGTTACATTTCGTACTTATTTTAGGATGCGTTTATACAAACAAACAGAATAATACATAAGACTAAGTTGTATAAAGGAAGAATTATGATGGAGCCGAAAGAGAAAGCAATGCTTGTAAGTCACAGGCTCCAGAAGTTACAACAATGACATAGTCTTGTGTATATTAAAACACGTAATTTAATTAAATTGAAACTTATTATGAAGACAAAATAAACAATATTCATATACTTAGCTATATTTGTATTACATTTTCACTACCCGTACGCAATGGCAATTCTCATAGGAGCATATACCAAGAGGATTTGAAGTACTTTATGGTGTCAACAATGTTAAAGCTGTTTCCTCGATTTTACTCGAGATTCCTCGAAGAGAGTCAATGTGTGTATACGCACTATATACCACAAAAAATAGAATTCGATATAATAAATTAGTCAATTGAAATACATGTACCCGGTTTCCACAGTTTGACCAGTCTGGCGTATCAATGCCACATACATATTGTTTACTGTTTACGCACCCCAGTGTGTACAGAGTGGATTGGCAACACTTTCACAGAATTGACAGTGGGAACACACCTTGTTTAGATTGTATTCACAAAATGATTGCTTTCCACAGTGCCGCATATACATAGTTGTTACTGATTACGCACTCCAGTGTACACATTTTGTAGAATTTGTAGAATTTTATTGACTCTTTGACCCCCTCTCGGGGTATGAGAGTACAAACAAACATAAAAGTATAAATAAAAATGCATGACTTATGAATACAATTCACATACATTATACATAGATAATGACACAAAGATAAAAACGATAATAGGTATATAGTGTATGAAAGTACAAACATGAACAATGAACTAACTAGTAAACACAAATTATATATAGAAATCTACATGTACATGTACATGTACAATAGTGGATTGGAAACACCTTTACAGAATTGGCAATGGGAACACACCTTGTTTAGATTGTATTCACAAAATGATTGCATGCATTCACAGTTTGTTGAATGGTGTATATAAAGAGCCACTGTATATACCAACCATGATATGACACTGGAGTGGATTTAATACTTCCACAGTGTGGGCAATTTTAAAATGATGTTTCCACCTGTAGCACACTGTGACCACAAAATGAGCTACAGTGTGTACGTACCACAGTGGTTCAAAATATGTTTCAATGCTTTATATAAAAGTTGGCATTTCACAGTTTCTCTTCCAAGCAAATGAATGAATACATAGTGACACGATGTTTGTCAAAAAGAAAGTTCTTGACACATTCTTTGGTTGTTGTTGTTGTTTAAAAAGAGAGGTAAAAAGTTCTACTTTTCATATTATATCACGTGGTACAAATCCAACAAGTTGGGCGTTTCACTTTAACATGAACGGTGTATTTATTTCAGTGTGGAGGCTTAGCGTAGCTGATAGCAACGATCAATCATTCCTCCCACAACTAACAAGCTCATCAATCGCAAAGACCCACAGCCATGACAGCTGTGTTTAAATTTGGAGGGAAATCCGTAACTTTCAGGAGGACCAAGGATGCTGCGAAGGTGTGCTCAAATCACAATCAATGTATCTTGTAAAAGGCATTTATCTTTGAATGGTTAGAATATTATACGGTGAAACTTTTCCATAAAAACCGCTCAAGGGAGACAAGTAAAGTGGTCTAGGCAGGTAGTCGTTATGTACAGGTTGATTTCGTGTAGGTTTCAGCGAAATGTTTTTTGTCTTCAAGGTAAACAAGAGGTATGGTCTTAACAGACAAGTGGGCGTTCTATACAGGTGGCCACTAAAGCAGGTTTCATCGTATTTAAATTCAATTTGGTAGAGGTTTGAGCGTCTCAAAGCAGAAGAGTTTTTCTATGTGGGGCTTACTGTTTGGATCATTAGACAAACAAAACGTTTCTAGCTCCATGGAGCTATGGGTCGCATTTTCATTACCAAGTCGCTCTCTCCACCAGAACATACCTCTTGCATCCCACATACCACTGTCGTCTCACTGTTTTATTTACGGCTACCAGCTCCAATGCTAATGCTAACGGGCATGTTTGCTTAGCGTATCGACGCGACACAGAACATACATCACATGCAATACGTGGGACCGTGGTAAGATATAACATACACCAAATGTGATACGTGGGACCGGAGTGCAATAAGGCGGGATATCTGTCATCGGTTGGGGGGAAGCGCTGGTGGGGGAATTCTCCGATGGGTTCAGTGCTAACGATGTTTGACAGGTTAGGGGCTTCTGTTTATCTTACGCAATTAGTTGATAGATACACGATGGGAAGTCTGACTTGTATAGTCTACCAAGTAATGATCGAAATGTTAGCCGCGGTTAATAGCTTCTAAACATCGCTACCCCATGCTCACGAATAGGGATGATTAATTTGTTCATTATAGCAAATAGTAGGATGATGTATAGTGTCTTTAAGTGGGCGCGAGTCAAATAGTTATTTGCTACGATTATGATGATTAGGTTGATTAATTGGCAATTTCACCACCTGATTAATTTTCCAAGCTGTACTCCTTTTATTGAACAATTTATCTAGCGTTGACGCCCCCCAAATGACGTATTTTCATCTCATGGTAGTATTTTGTCAATTTAATGACTTAAGATAGTATCGCTATATACGCCCGCTCTCAGTCTCTTGCTCTCTCTCTCTCTCTATATCTCTTTTCCTCTCTCCCTTTCTCTCGCTCTCTTTATATCTTTCTCCCTCTCCTTGTTCATTCTTTCCTTCCCTCCCTCTCTGTAAATTGCTCTTTCGTCCCAATCATTTCAGTGTTGCCCTTCTTTAGACCCTCACCATGCCCTCGTCCAAAAAAAAAAACTTTCTCCGTTTCCCTCTCCCTCTCTCTCTCTCTTTTTCTCTCCCTCTCTCTCTCTCTCTCTCTCTCTCTCTTCATCTATCTATTATCCCCCCCCCCATCATCTCTCTTTCCCGAAATATTCTTCCGGTCTTCCAGGGACCTTCATGCATTATTCAAACATGGCGGCAATGTTTGAAAAATGCCGCCCTATTCGCGATAATATTAGGTTAGTTAACTACTAATCTTCGTTGACCTGATTTTAAAAATCTCCATTTTTATTTCTAAGGTCTTGGTAAAACATGCACTTTTAGGCCAGCTGTAATCTGCAAAACCTAATTGGACTAACTAAGGCGCTTCAACAAAGTGTGACCTTTCAAAAAAAGGAAATGAGGTTACGCTGTACTTAACATTCACTTTTCTTTCGAAATTTCCATAAAGTGAATGCCAAGATATAAACGTATAGAATGGGATGATATCATAGAGTTTTTATATTTGAAGTTGTCAAATATATGTTTAATGTTATTTTCTTTGTTCAAGAAGTTATGAGCTCGCAATCTCTTCCTTCTTTCCTAAACTGTGCACACTTAGTAACTAGTGCTCCTTTTGCATGGTTTGATGACATTAATGGTGGATTCGATTAAAAATGTGTTAACTCTTGACAAAGGCTTATAGCCGAAAATTCTTGTATTATGTTTCCCTCACGTTTTTTTTTATCTAATTCATTACTTTCTTCTTATATATAATACTCGATACTTTGTATGTTCATTTCATCTCGTCTCACTCCCCCTCCTTTTATTCACAATTTTAAACATTTTAATCAAGAACATGAAAATAAAATATTCATTCTACTGTGAAGCAGACAAGAGCTCCGGGACTCGTTCTCTCGAAAAAGGGCGGGTAGAATCATAATCTTGTGTTAACAATGCAAAAAGAAAAAAAGGAATGTCTTCGTCTTATTTTTCCTTGGGGTAGTAACATTTACATGAGGATGTTGTGTGGTTGTTAACGACCAGAACTCACCTTACACACTCGACAGGATATTTGGGGGGAAACAGCATGAGGGGATATTTTCTGGCACAAATCAATTAATTCGCCAGCATACATGTATATACATCACCCAAGGGAGTTCATGTTTCTTGAGTGTATGACGTCCAAGATTAGCAGCCTTAGTCTGACTTTCGAGACTGAAAACAAAAACGACATTTATTTTGTCTTACTTTTCATCATCTATCACTTATGGTTCAATGATTGAGTTTTACTTTTGAGCTTAGAAAGGCCTCTTTTATTCTCCATCAATGTCATTATTTGTATTCACCTTTGTTTATTCTCGTTTCGCTCCTTTTTTAATGTTCATTCGTATTCATCAAAATTTGAATATCATTTTACTTTTAAGTGACCGAGACAATTTACTTTTTTCTGGTATTCTCTTTCTTTCTTTGTGTGTGTGTGTGTGTGTGTCTCTCTCTCTCTCTCTCTCACTCCCTCCCTCCCTGTCTGTCTGTCTCTCTCTTTCTTTCTTTTTTGGGGGTCTCTCTCTGTCTTTCCTGCTCTCCCCCCCCCCTCTCTCTCTCTCTCTATCTGGACGTCTCTCTGTGTGTCTCCTCGTTCTCACATGCACCCATCACCCTCTCTCTCTCTCTCTCTCTCTCTTTCGTCCGTCCGTCTGTGTGTATGTCTTCTGACGATATAACCTCATTTATGGCCAACAGCATCGCCCATGATTGTAAGCTAGCTAAACCAAATTATTAGTTCCCTCTCGGGTCATCTCGGTATCACAACACCATCGAGGTCTGACCTTGTATACTACTACCCCTAATTACATGACATGAAGTCATACATGCATGCATGCGGCAACCTTTCAAATTCAATTATGAATTCTGCGAGTCCTTCTTTTGTAATGTGATTTAGTAGCTCAAGTTTCACACAGGTACTTAAATAGCTGTTTGTTTTCGTATGAATACTTGTTCCACATCTCACATAGATCGATGTTGCACTTTATTACGTGGACATCGGGAATTATAAATCATCCTTTATTGGTAGATGCCCCCCCCCCCCCCTAGCCCTCAGTGTTATTTAGGGTACGCGTATGCATGTTCCCTCCCTTTGAAAGCACCCCCCCCCCCCCTATTTCCGGTGTGTAAAATCAAAACGGGCCGGATGATTGTGTATTATTTACGGGCCGGACTTTGTTGCGTGAAAAGCACCCCTTTATTGGAGATTTCGGAAACACGAATGCGGTCCCTCCGACCCCGGAGCGGCTGAAGTGCCTGGTTCGGAATCGTTGTCTAACAATAAAGCGCTCACGTCCGTCGCGCCGTAACGCTCTTGGCGCTTAGATATTACCTAGCTACCCGGTTATAGCTGAGCCGCCAAAACAACTAGCGCTCAAGCATGCCAGGGCCCGTATTGAATTGAATACCGGCCCTGGTACCCTGGGTCGAGATCGGCAGAAGCCGGTAGAGCTGCGCTTTGATTGTTCTTGTTATGACTCGTTTTCGACACAGTCATATTCAATTTTGTTTTGAATCGTGTGAGCGAATTTTGGAAGGCTAAAGTGTAATAATTTTCTCTCTTTACTATTTTGTTTCTTTTTTCTCTCTTTCCGGGAGAGGAAATTATATTTTGGCTTAAATAAGCACCCTTTGGATAAAAATTCAACTCTCGTCTTCTCTTCTCATTTTTATCATCATGATAAACGAGAAGACCGTTGCGTTCTTTACCCTAGTGTTTAAAGAGACAACCAGTAGTGTATCCAAGGTTTTTTTTTTTAAAGAGTCGCCCCCCCCCCTTCATCCTCCATGGATAATGGACAACCTTACGAGATCAACCTCCCCTCCTCCCCCCCCCCCCCCCTCACGCAGACAATACTGACTCCGCTACTGCAAACGACATAACCTTGCTTCATTTGGGTCATTACTGTTTAATGGTTTCGCCTTAAATCTGTTTCAATTTACTAGTTCATTGCAGAGGCGAGCTGCCTTTTAAAGGCCGTCTTCACTAGTTTGGCCAGGGGGATTAGACCACACAGCGAGGTCAGTGACAGGTGGCTATCTCATCAACTCGGCTCTCAATTAACATAAGAAAAAGAGGATCATGGGGGACCAACAGGCACCGATTAGGCATTGTATTCTATATAGAGGGAGCAAGTAGCTACAAGTAGGACAGTGGGGCTTTAAAGGTTTCTATCACACAAAAAATGACTGGATGTATATCGTAGCATGATACAGGAAAATTATTGATATGAGGGCGATACGCGTGTACTACGTGAAACGTCAAGGTGTAGAAGACTTGTTAGGTGGATAATGGGATTTTACTCGATAAGGTTGACGATGAGCATAGAATTCAATTAAATAGGAAACAGAAAGAGAGAGGACGGGAGAGAGAGAGAGAGAGACGGAGACAGAGAAAGACAGAGGGGGGAGAGGTTGCTAGGCTGGATGGAGGAGGTGCTAGACTGGATGTAGTTATAGTACAAGTTTTAAAGAGAGAGAGGGAAAGAGAGAGACAGAGAGAGGGAGAGGGAGAGAGAGAGGGCAAGGTTGGTGTGGAGAAGGAATGAGAGGATCAATCAAATTGACAGGCGGACAGAGGCAGCGAGTTGGAGGGTATAAGTCAGAAAGGGAATCATTTACGAACAAAAGAAGAGTGCATCTTTGGAGGAGAGTAGACATTCCGAAACAGTGCAAAGATATCGAGTTTATATACTTTTTGAGAAATTATACTTTGGTTACAAAATGCAGAGACGTTGAAGCACAAAGAAAGTTATAGATACCTCGAGAGTTAAATTCAAAAGTGACAAAAGGAAAAATATGAGAATGAGAAATTTAAATTAAGAGATGAAAATCATGATGCATTAGGAAAGATCAAGAGAGATACGGTAAATGATGCGATAGACAAGAGATAACGAGTGTCAAAAATAATAATGAAAGGAGAACATGTATAGGGAAAGCTGGAAAGAAAAGATGGAACGGAGAGGTGGTAAGAGGCACAGCAAGAGGGAGAGAAAAGGAATAGTGAGAGAGAGGGAGATAATCAAAATGAGAGTGAAAGTGACCAGGGGGGGCCAGTTTCTCGAAACCGTAATCCCATTGAAAACGTGCTTATCTCAATACACGCGTTTCATTGGGATAATAATAATAATAATAATATGTCTTGTTTACCCAGGGTAGCCTCATCAGTATTCATACTGTTCTCCCTGAGGGCCCTGCAATCATATTATTACCCCGGTCATCGGATTCAGGCTTACCCGCACACAATGTATGCACATTCTCCACTCCCTGGGGAGCATTCCAGCCAGTGCATCATTTTTACAAGCGCACACTTGCTAATCTAAGCACATTAGCTTTCGCATCCTACCGGGAACTTGTATTAATGAAGATTTCTTGAAAGGCGCTACCCAGGTGGCTGAGAGAAATCTGATAGAAATAAATAAATAAATGTGAACATAAACAAAGAGAAAATAAGAAAGACATGAAGATGGGTTGCGAAACGAGAGAGAAAGAGAGAGGGAGCGGAGAGAGAATGGGAAAGAGAGAGAGAGAGTTTGAGGGACAGACTGAGAGAGAGAGAGAGAGATAGAGGGAGAGATAGAGGGAGAAATGGAGTAAGATATGAGAGTGAAGAGGGGAAAAGGAAGCATTAGAGGGAGAGAGAAAGAGGTAAACATGGGATTTGAGAATATTAGATGGGAGGAGTGCGTGAATTGATATGACATCCGACTTAAAGCATTGAAGTCGGAATAATCTCTCGGATTGGGAGCCAGACAATATAAGTATTCGAAATGAATCTCCCTCGTGGATAAGGTATTGTGAAACAGTCATATGATATTACATTCATGAGATTTAAAGAGAGAGAATTAAATCTACCGTGACTAATTTTGCTGCGGGCACAAAAATGCTAAGAGAGTGAACAGAAGTAAAACCATATCAGATAGTATTAAAAAATCATCAAGGATTGACGTGTAATTATAGCAGTAATTAACGTATTGAAGTCGGAAAATCTATCGGATTGGCCGGAGCCAGACAATACAAGAATCCGATACGAATATTCGTGATGGATCGGATATTATGACACAGGCAGAAAATATCAATAGATTTCAAAAGAATGAAACTTATTATGGCTTTAGATGTGGGCTCGAAAATTATAAAATTGTAAATAGAAGTAAATTATCAATCTAAATTTAAATTTAATTTCCATAACTAAATCAAAACATGAAAAATTCGACACCATTCGGGTGTTCATCCAATAAAATAATTTTGTCAACCAACACGACTTGCCTTCAGTTTCTGTTCGACAGGCATTATGTAATGCTCTGCATTTTCGACTAATCGCCCCATATGGAAAATGAATTATCTTACATTTCCCTCAACCGAAGACTCTCCGAACGACTGGGGGTATTTCTCGATGGGACTACGGGTTTGCTGTGTGTGAGACTTGTACAAACACAAATGGTATTTCCACCAAGTCTGGTGTCAGTAAATTATGACCAGCTGCACATGGAAGCTGATGTCCATCTCCCTTTAAGGTTAGGATTGCAGTTGGGTTTTAAATGAGGTTTAGGTTGAGGGTTTAATAATTCGGCTGGTGGAACAAATTGAAGTGGATCACATGTGCCTTATACAAACAAACACACAGGTAGTCGAAAATGGGGTGGTATGAACTATACGAATGATAGATGCGAGGTTTTAATGGTACAGAGACCGACATCAGAAAAGGTTGGAAGAGGGGGGAAAGGAGAATGATTAAACAAAAGTAGGGAATTCTCCCACTTGATATCAATGTCAAGTTTTAGTCAATAGGGGCTTTAGACATGTTATAGATTCAATAGAATGCTCAGCCGACCGCGCGGATTTTTTTCGACCGCGAACTGTCAGGCCAATATTGATTTTTGGAGCTATATGTCCTAAATCGGAACCGCTGAAGCATACATCGCCCCTCTTCTTTTTCACGCGGCTACCTTTTTGGCTCTCTGTCTCTCTAGCTGTCTCTCTCTCTCCCTCTCCGTCCTCAAACCCTCTTCCCCCTCTCTAGCCTTTGAACAAGGCCACATGTCTGATAGACGCCGAGCGACTAAAAGGAGATTAATCGCGAAAGCCCGAGTGAACGACAGAGCGAGAATCACAGCCAGTTAGCCTTTGGTAATCTAGTTTTGATTTCTTATGTTAACCTTTGTTTCCGACTGGAATTCTGTACCGAAAATGGTAGCGTCCAATCACCGAACGTATCCTCGCATTACGTCAGCATATAGTATCCATCACACACACACACACACACACACGCACACACACACACGGAGTAAACTGTACGTATAGTACAAACATGGACCTACTAACTATGAACTGACGTTCGGGCTAAGACCACTGACCTCTACATGGAACGAAAACGAGACTGGTTCATTTTATATACAGGGAAAGTCCAATTATCTCACTTATGATTGTTAGCATAAGTCATCAAATGCTTCCTATTTCATCGTAATTTTGCATTTTAGATAAATTTGAATGTGATATTTGTATCTATCAATATTATATGTTCATCTCATAAGCAAAACGTATTTACGTCTTTTACCTTTTCTTACATGTTTTGATAATGAACGAATCACGAACGAAGCCAACTGGGGGATGGCCGTTCTAATTGGTCAATAAAACCAATGCTATGAATAATTCATGCGGAGCAGTAATATCTAGATTGCAAAAGGCTCTAGTGGCGGTCGCGCGTTCACACCGGGTATCTAGACTCATCTCAGCCGCTTAGCCAGAGTCACGAGGCCTTGTCAAAAGGCTACCCCCTCTCTTCCTCGCTCTCTAAATATATATGTCTTATCTACTCTCTCTCTTTCACTTTCCTATTATCTATTCATCTATCTATCTTTGAGTTCCTCTCTTTCTCTCTTCTCTCTCTTTTGTCTTCTCCTTAATATCCGTTTCATCATATCCCGTCAATCTCTCAATATATTTTATCATTATCACCCATTATTGCGGCCAGCCATTCATGAATTCTCTCTAGCAAAGCTCATTGTCTCACGTCCTCCATTTGACGTTTCCCCTTCTCTCACTCTCTCTCACTCTCTCTCACTCTCTCTCTCACTCTCTCTCTCTCTCTCTCACTCTCTCTCACTCTCTCTCACTCTCTCTCACTCTCTCTCTTCTCTTTCTCTGTCTCTCTTTCTCCCCCCCTCTCTGTCTCTCTCTGTCTCTCTCTGTCTCTCTTTCTCTCTCCAACCCTTTCTGTTTTATCTTTACGTTTATGATACTGCTCTTTTAAAATGCGAATTAGTTTTCAAAATTACAGCTTCAATCCTCGGGACAAACTATTCCTCTGATGCATTCAACTATGTCTAGAAGAAAATCAATTACGAAATGTTCGTAAAAGCCTTTTTCTCCGTCTTGCAACCCATCTTATTCTCTTGGTTAATCATTAACTAAGTGCTCTTATCTTAAGGCTCAAACGTGAGTTATTCGTGGATGTAAGTTGGCAGTGTTACTATGGAAACCTTTCATACGACATGCATTGTGGTGAATAAAGGATTTCAAATGGGGGGGGGGGGGGCTTCTTCTTCCTTTTTTTCTTCTTATTTTTCCCTTCTTCTTCTTTTTCACTACTCAATGTCTCAATTTTGTATTTGCCTTTTCACATCTTCCTATTTTCATTTTTATTTGTAAATTCAAGATTTATCAGCTTTGAGCTGGGACTTTGAATTTGTTTATCATCATTATACCAATAACTCGGTATAAGGGTATAAATAATTTACTCGTTAATTGAAGGTGTCTGACATAACTCAAATATAAATCGAAAATATTTTCTTCAGAATATTGATCTATCATTAAAGTTTAAAGAAGCCATACAGTAATTATAAATGAATCAGTACCTCATTAAGATGATGGCATATATAACAAACATTAAAAAAAGAAAGATAGCCTGTATATTTTTTTTTAGATTAACCAAATCCCTCACGAGGTTGTATCAGATAGGGCTGACGATTCCTGAAAACGGCTATCAAATTAGTTTCATCCTGATTTTTACTTGATTTTTTTTTATTTTTGTTGTATTGTTCCACCAAATGATATAAGAAATATGTAAACTGTTTTTAAATGGGGCGCCTCTTTGGAACATTTTAGTTGTAAGTGCTGTAGGGTGGTTGCGTTCGGTAAAACGTATCCTAGTTCCACTGAGTAATTGAATAAATTCTCAGTGTCTCAACTATTATGATTAGTGACGCCATTGTATTGGAATTTTTGTCTATTTAGTTCTATATGCATAACTCCCCCCTGGCAAATTATTACTTCTCCCCCTTGAATCATTTCCCAGTGTTTCAATTATCATGATTAGTGACGCCATTGTATTTGGAATTTTTGCTCATTTGGTTATATCTTCATAACTTCTCCCTGGCAATTATTTTTTCTCCTCCTTGTCTCTCCCTCTCTCTTCCTCATCCTCTCTTTATCTTTTTCTTCTCTCTCCCCAATCCTCTTCCTTCCTCTATCCCTCTTTCTTTCTTTCTCTCCCCATCTGTTCTGTCTGTCTCTCTCTCTCTCTTGTTTTCTTTCTTGATCCCCCTCCTTGTCCTATCTTCCTTTCTCCTTTCTCTCTCCCCGATTGTATCATTCACACCCCCCTCTCTCTCTCTCTCTCACTCTGTCACTCATTCTCGCTCTATAAAATGTTATATATACATGTATCAGAAATATATTACTATTTTATCGAATCACCCCCTCCCTCTCATTCTCTCTCTCTCTCCCTCTCTCTCTCTCTCCTTCTCTCTCTCTCTTCCTCTCTCTTTCCCTCCCTTCCTGTTTCCCTCTCATTCTCCTTTTAACCAAGTTTTAACAAAAACTCGATTCAAAAGAACCAAATTACACACTTTGCCAATCAAGAAATTGATTACTTATAAGATTCCACCGCATCGCATGACCTACTTATGACAGCATTTGACAGCGCTCTTATAAACGAAGAAAGAGAAAGGGGAGGGCTGCGGCCCGTGACCAAAGCGGACAAAAATAACAGTCTTGATATTTTCCTGCCCTAGATACGCCATGTTCACTTTAATGAAAAATTAATTCATTTTTAGATGAGCCCGCTATACTGCCTATTGAATTTTCGTGAGTAGGGACTTTATTATTGCTCGTCATTAATCCATAATCTTACGATAAGTACGCATGCGCAGTACTCCCAAATGTAATGTAGTACGATGACCATTATAATAACGTGATCATCCCTACCTAATACTCCCATTTTTGTTTGGTTATAAAATTACATCTTCATAAACGAAATTATCACATTCTGTAGAAGTTTTAGAATCGCGTCACAGAAACACGTGAAGCGTTACTCTCTAAAAAAAAATCGAGTAATCACGGACGTCACTCCTCTGGAGAGTGAAAATGTAATGAAAATAGAGTGAACATTCACTCTTTTCTTCTTAGAGAGCACTCTAAAATCAATCGATTTTCACTCCTAAACAAGTGATCACGGACGTCACTCCCAAGAAAGTCAAAATAGAGTGAAAATTCACTCTTTTTTTTAAAGGGATCGTTTAACAATGTTAAATCTGATGCTAGGAGTCCACTGGGCCGGCGCCAGTTGGCGCCAGTTTGCGCCAAAGATTATGTGATTGGCGCGTAGTGGCTCGCTGTGGCGCCGAATTAATGTCCGCTCGGCATGTGTCGCCAAGTGGAATAAACTGGGTGCCATATGGCGTGCGCAAAAAATGCCACCCGGCTTGCTCAAAAATGTTGCGCCAGTTTGCGCCAGTTCGCGCCATTACACGGCCATTTGATTCCCAAATTCACCCTGTTGGCGCCATTCGCGCCAATAGACGGCTACTTTGCGCCACTTGGTGATTAGTTTGTGCCAAAGGTCGCCAAATTGGTTTGAACTTGCCGCCGCTTGGCGCTACTTGCCGACTATATAAATACCGGCCATCGGCTACCTGGTTCAGACCCTCCTCATCTGCTCATCTGTATGAACAACATCTCTACTAAATATTTACAATTTTGATATGTCTGAGGCTTTTGATAATGTTGGAGTGATGATGCTGCTCCGTCAGAAGATGATGAGAGATGCTGAGGTGGCCACTGCCTATCAACTTATGCTGGCCAATCCTGAAGAAGAAGAGCCTCCTAAGAAGAAAGGGAAGCACAACTGGTGGTTTAGACCCATGCTCCACCCACAGTTGAGGGCCGAACGTGGACAGTACCACACTTTGATGAAAGAGCTGAGGGAGAATGACATGAGGAAGTTCAAGAACTACACCAGGGTGTCCCCAGAGATGTTTGATGACCTGTTGGTCAGGCTTACACCCCACCTGCAGAAGAAGGACACCCACTTCAGGAAGGCCATTCCCCCTGGTCTCAAGTTGTCCGTCTTCCTGTGCCATCTCGCCACTGGGGCCACCTCTGCCGAGCTGTCTTACAACTTCCGAGTGGGCAAGGAAACCATCCAGAAGTTTGTCCCTGATGTGGCCAGAGCGATAGTAGATGAGTATGCTGCAGAAGTCATCTCCCTCCCCACAACCAATGAAGGCTGGCTTGAGGTTGCAGGTGATTTTGAAGCCAGAAGGAATCTTCCTCACTGTCTGGGAGCCTATGATGGAAAGCACTTCCATCTCCAGAAGCCCAACAAATCAGGCAGCCTTTACTTCAACTACAAGCAGTGCTTCTCGGTTGTCCTAATGGCTCTGGTAGATTCAAAGTACCAGTTCATGTGGATCGATGTGGGTGGAGTTGGCCATCAGTATGATGCCCAGATCTACAACAACAGTGAACTGCAGGAGTGCATTGAAGCTGGCATCCCAGATCCAGCTCCTCTTCCCCATGATGATGAAGAGCACCCTATGCCGTACTTCTTCGTGGGAGGACGTACATCATGAAGCCCTATGGCCGTCGTAACATGGACCAACAGCAGAAGATCTTCAACTACAGGCTGTCCAGGGCAAGGCGTGTGGTTGAAAATGCCGTTGGCATTCTGGCTCTGCAGTTCCAGTGCTTCCTTAGCCAGATGAGACAGGAACCAGACACAGTCCGCCTGCTCGTTGAAGCTGCCGTGATGCTGCACAACCTCATCAGGAAGCGCTATCAGGCACCGGACGTTCGCATGTTGGACCAGGAGGATGCCCAGCACAACCTCATCCCTGGAGCTTGGAGAACTGCCGCCATCACTGTGAGGCGGCAAGTGGCGCCGAATGGTGGGCAACCAGGTGGCATTTGGCGCGAAGTAGTCACCAATCGGGTGCCGTTTGGCTCGCGTAGTGGCGCAAACAAGGTGCCCCTTGGCGCCAAGTGGCGCCATGTGGCGCGAAATCTCATTGGCGCAACTTGGCGCGCGCCGTTACATTCCAGTGGATTCCAATAGGCGGATTGTTTGCGTCAAAGAGCGATATGTTCGCGCCATTTGGTGCCACTTGGCGGACACTTGGCGCTGATTGCTCGATGCAAGTGGCGCGACGAAAATTTCAAACATTTTGAAATTTTCTTGCCGCCACATTCAAATTTGGCGCCGTTACGGGCCACCACGAGCCAGTTGGGAGGCAGTTTGAGCCACTACACGCCACTAGGCACCTTATTGGCGACACTAGGCGCCACAGTAAATTGCATTGGCGCAAACTGGCGCCAACTGGCGCCGGCCCAATGGACTCCTAGCATTAGATACACGGCCCTACGCGTTATCAGTGTCTGTGATATGGTGTAATACTGAAGCCCTAAAAAAATCGCGCTTCAAAATGATCAAGAAGTGCCTCAAAAGAGTAAAAATCTTTGAGTGACCGGTTTTACCATACTCTTTTCCCCCAATAGACTGTAGTGTTATGAAAACCGTCAGGCGAACGGTTTTCAAAATTTGTAATTCCAATCATAAATATCTTGATAATCAGACAAGCGATCGGCTTGTAGAAGTCATGGGGTTCCTGACTGACCTAAAGGTTTATAATTATGATTGCATCATGAGCTAAATCCAGAATTTTGTTTCAGAATCTGAGACAAAGTTACCGGATCCCTTTAAGAGAGTAGTGATATTTTTAGTCAAAATATCTGCGTGAAATTCAAGTGAATATTACGAGGCTGACTTGAAATGAATCATGTTCTTCATTCAGGTGAAATTTACGTCGAAGAAGAAATATGTTACTGTAACCCGCGTTCAACCCAATAATTACGCAAATGTTACACAGTAAATGAACCAAAATAATGGCGTTCTCATTCCGTTTCTGAACATCGTGTTTTGGATCTTCCATAATTACGTCCAGGCGCGCCGGAAGCAGTTTGGGATAAGAGGGGGTGGGGTGGGGGGGGGGGGCGGATGCAAAAATCCCAGAAGAGAAAGTTAGTTGCAACTGGTCCAGTTGATGAGCCAGGTAATGCCAACTAGTAACCCTGTCTTAAAACACCTTTTTAAATGGTAGTCTAGGTTGCCATAAGTTTCGCGGTAATGATCTCGTGACTCAAACGGATTATTAATCTAATGCTACGGTCACAAAGGTTCATACGAACGATAATTTCGGACGAATCTCCCTGTTTTTCCATTGTCTTCACGAATTTCCATTGTCCGAGAATAGTTCGTACGGCGTTCGTAGCAGTTCGTAATAGCATTTGTGACCGAGGCTTAAGCTGGGCATCCGTGATTTTTAGGTGTGAAAAATTAGTCATTATTAGGTGTCTTAAAACACCTTTTTAAATGGTTTCAAAGTTACCATAACTTTCTTGGTGATGATCACATGGCTAAAACTGATTACTAATCTAAGCTGTGAATCTGTGATATTTAGGTGTGTAAAATTAGTTATTATTAGGTGTCTTAAAACACCTTTTTAAATGGTAGTCAATTAGGTTGCCATAAGTTCCGCGGTAATGATCTCGTGACTCAAACTGATTACTAAGCTAAGCTGTGAGTCCATGATATTTAGGTGTGGAAAATTAGTAATTATTAGGTGTCTTAAAACACCTTTTGAAATGGTAGGCAAAGTTGCCATAAGTTCCGGGGTGGTGATCTCGTGACTCAAACGGATTAATAATATAAGCTGGGTATCAGTGATTTTTAGGTGTGAAAAATTAGTCATTATTAGGTGTCTTAAAACACCTTTTTAAATGGTTTCAAAGTTACCATAACTTTCTTGGTGATGACCACGTGGCTAAAACTGATTACTAATCTAAGCTGTGAATCCATGATATTTAGGTGTGGAAAATTAGTAATTATTAGGTGTCTTAAAGCACCTTTTTTAAATGGTGGTCAAAGTTACATGAAGTTCCGTGGTGATGATCTCGTGACTCAAACTGATTATCAATCTTAGGTGTAAATCTGTGATTTTTTAGGTGTGAAAAACGAGTTATTTTGGGGTGTCTTGATGGTTTCCCAGTTACTATTTAAGTTCCGTGGTGATAATCCCGTGACTGTTGGCATATTTCCATTTGCACCAGTTGATAACTGACTGTTGGCATATTTGCATTGCACCAGTTGATAACTGGTCTGTGTGCATATTTCCAGTTGCACCAGTTGATGACTGACTGTTGGCATATTTCCAGTTGAACCAGTTGACACCAATTAATTTGCAACTTGAATATGGGGTGCGTGCAGATCTATGTTTTTAAACAGTTGATCTGATTTTACAGCATATTTCTTAATTACTGATGATTTAGTTATATGCATCTTCATTTCAAAAATACTACAAATATAAATTACCAGTTATAAGAACATTTCGCTACTTCGTATAAATTATATTTAATTAAACATCAATAAGGGAAACATTAACTATGAACTAAAATAATTTCAATAAAATACAAGTATTTGAAAAAAAATCGATTAATTCAATTATTTAGGTCTACTTGTTATCAATGCAGCCCTTTACATTGGAAATACAGACGTACAAGTATTGAAGTGTTGTTGCCGTTCAACTGGTTGAAAGTTTTACCAAATGGTTCTAATGGCTCAGCTAGACCAGTTGAATTCTAACTGGCCTGGATCAGCTGGATAATTTAGCCCATTTCAATTTCCAGGGTTACCAGTTGGCATTAACTGGTTCATCAACTGGACCAGTTGCAACTAGCTTTTTCTTCTGGGATGTTTGCAACCACCACCTAACCACGAACGTAAATCTGTTCAATTCGATACCTTGATATTGACGTGATTTTCCCGTGAACTTGTTTATTGGGTACTTAAAGCAAGGATTGAGGCCTTAACGACCTATTTTTGTTTGCATGCCAACGTCAAACATAGCATCCGTGCCATTATAGCCGTCAGATTAGTTGATTATAGTCAGCGATAAACTGTCAAATCAGTCACTCGAATGAGACTTTAAAAGGCGTGCTCTTCCCACTAATTGTCACGCTAATGAAAGTAAGGCTGGTTCCTGATAATGGACAACGCTTCTATGTAGTTGCTCAATGTGAAGGAATGAAATTCTAACAGCGGACATAAAATTATATTGATTTATGTCTGTGTCATTTCGGTCGATCCCTTTTTGATGTTCAAGTCTTCATGCTTACATAATTATCGTCTCTTGACAATCATCGACAATGCTTAGTGTCGATATTTTTCTATGCTTTGTTTTCGTTTTCATCGGATTTCTCGTGATATCGACAAAATGTCTGCTCTTTAGTTATCCTTCGAAAACATTGGAGTGTTTTTGAAGAAGTCCCACGATTCCTCTATCGGTGTATTGGAGTGCTAGATCTATTAGGTGGCATCTCAGGGTGCATTTACTACATTCTCTTCATTGTGGAAAGTGACTGCCATCGTTCACCAGTAATCGGATTCGTGGCATGGACATTTTACTTTGGATTTCTATTCTCTGCCATCACATTATCGTGTCTCAATATCGACAGATATATCGCGATAAGCAAACCGCTACGGTATCCATCAATTGTGAACATTCGTTCTGCCTTATGCTGTCTCGCTTTAGCATCATGCTTTCCTTTAGTATTTGTAATCTTAGGTTATATACCAGGATCTCCCGTTTTTAAGTTGTCCAATGACGACAACATCTGCCAGAATGGAACGATATTGAGAGTGAATTTTACTTCTTCGGAAAAAGTTACCATCACCACGCTCTATTCCCTAATCATGGTGCCCATAGGTACTGGTATAACGCTTAACTTAATATCCATGGGCATAGCTACTCGGCAAGCCCGAGCCATCGCCGCCTTAGCCAGGCGCGGATCCAGGGGGGGGGGGGCCGAGCGGGCCTTGGCCCCCCCCCCCCCCCCGCAAAAAAAAAAAAAAAAAAAAGAGAGAAGAAAGGAAAAGAAGGAAAAGGGAAAGAGGAGAGAAGGGAAAGAAAGAAGAGGAAGAAAAAAAGAAAAGGGGAAAAGAAGGAGATCGGGGGCCGAAAGGGCCTTGCCTCCCAGGCTGTTGACCCCCCCCCCCCCCCAATCAAAAAAATAAGGAGAAGAGAAGGAAGGAAAGGGAAAGAAATGACATAATTTCCGAGATTTTTCCTCACTTTTTAGTAAATACGTTTGTATGTGTTTGTTGGAGAATGACAAATTACTAAATTTACAGCCAGGCAAGAAATATGATTCTTGAGATTCCTACATGTCAGGCCCGTGGTGGGGCGGGGATTGGGAGCCTCGAGCTCCCTCCCCCCCCCCCCCCACTTTTTTGAAAAAGTATATTAAAGAGAAATAAAATAGAATGAGAGCAAGAAAGGAAGAATAGTTAACTGCCAGTGTTAAAAATTAATGAGGCATGTAAATATGCTCATCTGACCGTGATTAAATGCCTAAAACCCCTAAGCTCCCGGGGGCTCTGCCCCTGGATTCCACCTAGGACCCTACGACGGGCCCTTAGATGCTCATCTGACGGTAATTTAATGCCTAAAACCCCTGTTTTGGGGGGGGGGCTCCGCCCCCTGGAACCGACGCCAAATAGTGACCTGCCAGTGTCATAAAATAATAAGGTATACAAAAAAATGCTCATCTGACCTTAATTAAACGCCTAAAACCCCTGAGCTTCCGGGGCCGGCTCGGTCGCCTCGACCCCCACATATGGAAACGATTGCTTGTATTTGTCTCATAAAAGAAGTTAACCCAAACTGACTCCCACACGGTGTTGATTGCTCATGGGTCACAGGCCATTGGCTTCATCGGGCAGGTAGTTTCATTATGTTAATTTACTTAATTTAATTAAATTAACTATTACAAAATGAGGGGACACATTACATTGTACAATAGGGACACACATTGTTTTTATTGTGCAGAAAATACTCTTGTATTGACTTACTTATTGCAGGAAACTATAAAACCAAAATGAAATTTGCGTTCTGGCAATTGGAGTACAAAGAATGATAGCAGGTGAATTATACAATGCTTCAAGAACACACAACACCTGGGAAGCTAGGAAGCATCCATAAATTTGAATAATCTAGTTGATAAACGACTCCGCATGTGGACGTTTGTTGGAGCAGAAAGCAGTGGATTGTTAACAACACGAACCCATTTAACAGAATGTCAGAACGTAAATTAAATTTGGCGCGGTTGGAAAATGCATCTTTCTACCCTGCGACTTTAATGGTACGATCCAGTAAATTAAAACAGTAAAATGGCTCTTATTTTAAAATTACTCATTAAATAGAACCCAAAACTTCAGTGATAACGGAAAAAATATGTTATATCTTACTAATAATCAAAAAAACATGTATAAACATTGTGAAAGTGTCGCATTTTACGATAAAAGACACCGATTTAGCGAAGATGACGTCATTAGTGCGCTTTTATCAGGGAATTCAAGGTCAAAAGGTCAATTCAGACGCTGATAAGTTATTGGTCGAGCCTTTTTGTTTCCTTTATTCCGACAAAATTATACAATCAATCAAAACAAGTTTAATACCAGAAGAAAGCTAACGATTAATATTTTCATTAACCGCTTGCCCCAAAGTCGCTTGACCACAGTGAAACGAGTGGGAGCTTGCGAGAGCGGCCAAAGTGTGATTGAAACTCGCTATTTGCTCTTCTCCAACGCAAAAAGAGACGACATTGTGCTGGATAAATGTATTTTTTCCGACAAAAGTACAGAAAATTTGCATATGGTCTTTTTATATTATACTTTATGAAATGTTACCCGAGTGACTCCCGGGCGCCCCAATGCTGGAAAGAAACGCACATTTTAGAAAACTTCACTTTTTCATGGAAAAATGCTTATTTTGTTCTATGCACGCAAGTCAGATTGAGCGGATGATACAGCGTTTCCATATGGGGCCCTAAGGCGGGCCCCTGAATGCTTATCTGACCGCAATTTATTGCCTTAAACCCCTGAGCTTGCGGGGTCGGACAAGGTATCAAAATGTGTTTATCTGACCGCAGGCGCGTAGCCAGGGGGGGGGGGGGCGGTCCCCCCAAATCGGAAGAGGACGTAGGAAGAAAAAGGAGCAAACAAAGAACACCTTTGAAAAAAGATTAAGAGTATAGAGAACGGTACAACGCATCGTCTTCTTTCTCTAATGATTTAATGAAAATTAAAAACTTCTGCACTTCGCGCGGCAGGGGGGAACCTGAATTCAGACGAGGATTAAGAGTCGAGAACTGTACAGCCAATCGTCTTCTTTCTCTCATAACATTATGAAACTTAAAAGCTTCCGCGCTTCGCGCAGGAGGGGGGGGGACCTGAATTCGGACGAGGATTAAGAGTCGAGAACTGTACAACGAATCGTCTTCTTTCGAATGATTTATTGAAACGTAAAAGCTTCCGCGCTTAGCGCGGGAGGGGGGGGGAACTGAATTCAGACGAGGATTAAGAGTCGAGAACTGTACAGCCAATCGTCTTCTTTCTCTCATAATCTTATGAAACTTATAAGCTTCCGCGCTTCGCGCGGGAAGGGGGGGGGACCTGAATTCGGAAGAGGATTAAGAGTCGAGAACTGTACAACGAATCGTCTTCTTTCGAATGATTTATTGAAACGTAAAAGCTTCCGCGCTTAGCGCGGGAGGGGGGGGGGACTGAATTCAGACGAGGATTAAGAGTCGAGAACTGTACAACGAATCGTCTTCTTTCGAATGATTTATTGAAACGTGAAAGCTTCCGCGCTTAGCGCGGGAAGGAGAGGGGGACCTGAATTCGGACGAGGATTAAGAGTCGAGAACTGTACAACGAATCGTCTTCTTTCGAATGATTTAATGAAACGTAAAAGCTTCCGCGCTTCGCGCGGGAGGGGGGGGGGGACTGAATTCAGACGAGGATTAAGAGTCGAGAATGGTACTTCGAATCGTGTTCTTTCTCTAATGATTTAATGTAACGTAAAAGCTTCCGCGCTTCGCGCGAGAGGGGGGGGGGGAACTGAATTCAGACGAGGATTCAGAAACGAGAACGGTAATACGAATATTTAATGATTTAATGTTACCTTTCACGCTTCGCGCGGGATGTAGGGGGAACTAAATTCCGACGAGGATTATTTTCGAGAACGGTATAACGAATCGTCTTCTTTCTCTAATGATTTAATGAATCGTAAAAGCTTCCACGCTTCGCGCGGAAGGGGGAAAACTGATTTCAGACGAGGATTAGTGTCGAAAACGGTACAACAAATCGTCTTCTTTCTCTAATGATTAAAGGAAACTTAAAAAGCTTCTGCGCGAAGCGCGGGAGGGGGGAACCTGAATTCAGACGAGGATTAAGAGTCGAGAACTCTCCAAAGAATCGTAATAATTTGATAAATCGTAAAATTTTCCGCGCTTTGCGCGGGAGGGGAAAAACTAAATTCAGACGAGAATTATTTTTGAGAAGGGTACAACGAATCGTCTTCTTTCTCTATTAATTTAATGAAACGTCAAAACTTCCGCGTCCCTCCCTGCACCGACCGCCCCCCCGCATTACTTCACTGTTGGTCACCATTACGTACCAATATTTGGCTCGCATAATTTCAAATTTGGGCCCCCCCCCCCTAAGAAATCCTGGATCCGCGCCTGGCCTTAGCAGTGCCTCGTTTGGCTGGCGAGAACGACGTGGGACATCGCAGAGTCGAACTCAAAGGGGTCAAGACTGTCTTGTTCATCAGCGTAGTGAATTTTATCTCTTGGGTGCCTACCTTTGTACGATTGTTCCTTTCGATTTCAAGTATTCACTCTATATCAAAGCCTACTGACATTCTTCTGACGATGTTAACACTTGTGAATTCCTGGAGCAATGCGTTTATATTTGCTCGCACCAATGCAGCCTATCGACGTGCAGCCAGAAATAGCTTTCAATCAATATTTTGCTCCCAAAACTAACTGCGATTTCTTACGAATTTTGTTGACACATGATAGTGGTCGACATTCCTGCCTTATTGTCCATTGATAGGTAATGGAAGGTATTCATAAAAGCGTACTAACTTTTGTTAAGATCTAAGCACGGACTCAAATGTCCCCTGATTTATTAGTCACTAAGTGTTAACTTTTACAATAAATATGGAAAAATAAAAGGGTTTTTTTAATGGTAAAGTGTGTTAGAAACTAATGGGGGAGGTCTAATTTCTAAAGTTAAAACTGTTTTTTCTGAAGAGAAATCTTGCACTAAAACGGCAGAACGGAATTATCTATCATTATTTCATGTTCCTATTGCTAGGATCGAAATGAACCAAACATGTTGAAGCAAAGTGATTTACTTTCATTTCCTCATGAGCATGATAAGTGTGCTAGTAAAGTTTTTTCTCTCTAAAGTCAAAGGATTAAAAATTGGTCATCTGAATGTTCGAAGTCTACATGGGAAGATAGACGAAATTCGTTTTCTGATCTTTAAGATCAATCTTGATATATTATGTCTTACTGAGACATGGTTGCATGACATGATAGATGATAGCGTAGTTAAAATTGATGATTATCACTTAATAAGAAGAGACAGGAATAACAACACTAGAGGAGGTCTTGTCTGTATATAATGTTCGTAATACCATTGTTTTTCAGAAAGATATAACTTGTTAAGTATTAGCGTAGAGGCTACTTGGATTGAATTACCATTGAAGTCTGATAAACTTATCATTGGGTGTTTGTATAGACCACCGAATTCTGACTCTTCTTATTTTGATAATATGCTGGATATTTTTGAGAAAGTAGCATCTGAAGACAAGGACCTAGTTATACTGGATGATTTTAATTATGATTATAAGTTTGATGCTGCAAGTTTAAGTGATAATCATATTAATATGATTGAAAATCTCTTCTCATTAACTAAATTGATCCATAAACCCACCAGGGTTACAGGCACCTCTTCTAAATGTTTAGACCATATTCTTACTTCTGTACCAGATAAGCATATACTAAGTGACGTAGCAAAGATATCCTTAAGTGATCATTACTTTATATACACATGTATTAATGTCAACAATACTTCTAAGAATATTCATAATGTAGTACGCTTTAGAGACTATAAGAATTTTAATGAGAATGCTTTTATTGATGATTTAAAACATTCTGACGTACTTTATTGTACTTCTTGTATTCCCCTACGAGAAAAGTGGGTTGAATGGAAACAGGCTTTTTCAACTTATTGTAAACAAACATGCTCCTGTAAAAGAATGTTGGGTTAAGACTAGGCACTGCCCATGGATGAATTCTAATCATATGGCTCCGTTTAGTCTTATTTCACAACGCCCCTTATCGTCAGAGCATGATTAGAGTCAGCAGCCTAACATGTTAGCCTATGGATGTTTTTTTTTTTAATCGTTAAAAATTCATTTTTTGTTTAAACGAAAAGCACATCCACCCCGACGTACGTTATCACTAGCTCTTTCATTGGAGCCCTCATGTCTCATTGACTTTTGAAAGTTCACCCACCGTAATTTTTCAAAATAGGTTGCAAGCTCTTCATTGCCTATAGAACTCATGTGAAACAAGTCTAACTTTGGACTCAGTTTACCAAGCGATTTGAAGATTATAGGTCGAGCACACGAAACATAAAAAGCATGAATTATCATAGATCACTTCTGCCTATTTCATTATGTCCATTTCATCCAACCCCCCACCGTAATTTTTCGATTTATTAAAAGCAAACATTTTGCCGAGTTTAGCAAAAACATGGATATTCATGAACGGTCAGACAATACAGCCTTTTAGTACGTAACGTATAGTGAATGGGAATGGGCGATGATCCGTTCAGGAGGTAGAGGTCAGTGGTTTGTGCTGGCAATCTTCACGCGAGCGAAAATGAGACAATCGGAGCAATATGTATTATTAAACTCATTTATAAAAGAGACTACTTAAAGAAAAAATATGATAGACTAAAATGTCCATATCTATTGACTGAATATCGAAATCTCAGGAATTCAGTCACCAAGCTCATACGAATAGAGAGAATATTTTGACTAAGTATCTGAGAGATACAGTAATGATAGCAGGCGCGTACACAGGGGGGGGGGGTTTGGGGGGTTAATTTTCGGCCCGATTTATAAATGTTAAACCCCCTAAACCCCCCCCCCCCCCTTTGGATTTTTTTTTAATTATTAAAAAAAAAAAAAAAAAAAAAATATTCACATGGCTGACCTAAAAAGGTGACCTTCCCCCCCCCCCCCCCAAAAAAAAAAAAAAAACAAGTGTCTCCTCTTACCCCCCCCCCCCCCCCCGCTTATTCAGCGGCTGGCTGAGTCGTTGCGAAATTTTCGGCCCGATTTATAAATGTTAAACCCCCCCCCCCCCCCCCCCTTGAAAAAATCCTGCGTACGCGCCTGAATGATAGTAAGAGGTTATGGAAGGAGTTAAGCAAAATTACTAGAAGGGGGAAAAGACTCTGTTTTACCATCTGATCTAGACAGTAATAGATTGAACGATTATTTTGTAAATATTGGTAAAAAGATTTCAGAAACTTTTAGTAATCATGATCTATCATGGAACCACCCTGAAAGTATACATACCTTCCTCTTGAAATCAATCAGTCCCGTGAAAACTAAATATAATCTCTCTCTCTTGTCGAAAGAGAGTAGCCTTGATATCTTATAATTTGATAGAAAATTACTTCCAATCTCAGCTCCTTATATTAATATTTCTCTTAATTATCTTTTTAATGAAAGTTTAAATTGTGGATTTTTACCTAATGATTGGAAACTGGCTAGAACTACGCCTGTTTATAAAGGTAAAGGTGATAAGAATAATATTTAAAATTATAGACCCATCTCAGTCGTATGTAATATTGCTAAACTGCTTCAAAAGGAAGTTCAGTCTCAATTTCTATCTTAATTGCAGACTAATCATCTCATTAGTGTTGACCAATATGCTTTCTTGCAAAATCATTCAACTAATACATGTTTACATAGAGTCATTGATGATTGGTACAAATCTTTTAATGAAAAGGAAAAAGTTGGTGCATGTTTTCTTGATCTTTCAAAATGTTTTGATTGTATTGACCATGAACTTTTGTTGTCCAAATTGAATAAGTATGGTATTTTAAATACTAAACTTAACAGGTTTTCTATTTTTTTTTAATCTGGTCGGAAACAAGCAGTGTATTTTCATGGTAAACTGTCCGAAACAAAGGACATTACTATAGGAATTCCTCAGGGGAGTATTTTAGGCCCCTCCATCTTTCTTGTTTTTATAAATGATATAACTGATTGCTTACGGTTAAGTACATGTAATATATATGCTGATGATGTTGTCTTATATGTTTCTGATACAGATATTAATGTCATTACATCTAAGCTCCAAGCAGATTTATATGCTATAAATGAATGGTATTGTAAAAATAGATTACGTATTAATACTAATAAGAGTAATGTTATGCTGTTGAGTAGTAACACACGAGGTAACGATGAATTAAGTCTGAAGGTGCATATTGATACTGAAGCAATATAGAACAAGTAAGAAGTATCAGATATTTAGGGATTTAAATTGATGATAGATTATATTGAAATATCCATATTAAATCTCTTACCAAATCATTAAGTTATAAGATTTTTACTTTGAGAAAGCTCAGTAAATTTTAAGCTCTTCCATTTTAAGTACAATATAGAAATGTACCATACAGCCCATCTTAGATTATTCTTGTTCCGTATGGGGAAACTGTTCTTTACAAAACAGAAATATTCTTTTAAGACTACAGAAAAGAGCTGCACGTATTGTCGTAGGGAACTTTGATTTTGATGTACATAGCTTGAATATAATGAATTCATTAAAAATGGCCATCCATTAATACTAGACGGGAATATTTTTTATTATGTATAATGTTCAACTGTATTCATGGAAAAGCCCCAGTACGATTATGCAATGAAGTGGAAATGGTTTTTGACAGACATGGTTTTAATACTAGACTTGCCAATACGCTGAATGTTGTTTTACCCAAGTCTAATCTTGAATGTTTTAAGAATTGTTTTAGATACGCTGGTGGTAAAATCTGGAATAGTTTACCTTCTGCTTTTCAAAATGCTAAATCTATCGATGTTTTTAAACGTATGTACAAGGACAATTTTGTTAAACTTGTGTGATACAATGCCGATTCATTTACTGCTCTTGACATGGCTTATTTCTCTCTCTCTCTCTCTCTCTCTCTCTCTCCATTTCTCTCTCCCCTCTTTTTTTCCCTCTTTCCTCCTTTACCTTTCACCAGTTTCCTTATATCTTTTCTCCTCTTCTAATTGTTTTGGTGATATTTTAATGCCTTTTATTAAAGTGATTGATGTTTTTTCCGCTGTTAATTTCAATTATTACATTGTCGTTTTTTTTAATTTTTTTATGTGTTTTACTACTTTTAATGCGTATTACTCAATTAAAATATGTTAGTTTTATACTGTTCTTACCTTTGCTTGTGAGCTCTGGTGATATTCATTATTTATATTTTTAGTGTACTACATTTTTATCCTGTTCATGACCATGATGTAAAACAGATTTTGTATCTACAATGTATATCTGATTCTTGTTATCCTGAATTAAAAACCTATCTAATGTCTGAATTCCTTAGTTAAGACGTAGTGTATCTCACAATCTTACGTAATTAACGTTGTTGAATTATATTTAATTATGTTAAATTATTTTCTTTCTCTTAAGTTTAATGTACTTACCTTGTTAGGCGCCTTGAGCATCTCTTGGGGTGGATATGTGCGCATTATAAATGTTGTTATTATTATTATTATTATAAGTATATTTCAATAAAAAAATTCTTTCTCGTAGAAAAAGATCTGGCTCAAAGTATATATTAAAATAAATATTTTTTGATTCGTAAGTATTTCTGAACTTGTCTACTACTTAGAGTTAGGATTAGGGTTAGGAATAGGGTTAGGAATAGGGTCAGGGTTAGGATTTGGGTCAATGTCAGGATAAGGGTTAAGGTTAAGTACTTTGTATCATGGAATGTGAAGCTATAACCGTGCAAAAGTTGAAAAGGATTGTGACATGAGTGAAAGAGATGGAGAAAGTGATTTTAACTTTGATAAAAATAGCATTCATATACTTTTTAAAAGATCGGTTTGAATTACCAAAGAAGGGAGATCACAAGTCACAAAATTGCCGAGGTAGTCATGAGTACGCCAATTTGTACAGTCTATGATGTGAAGTGCATAAATCACCCCCCCCCCCTAAAAAAAAATAATAATAATAATAAACTAGACATATAATACTTGTTTGGAACAAGTATAGGTGGGCTGGTCAACTAACATTTGAGACAAAATAGAGCAAAATTAAGCGAGATACTGCTTAAAAATTCTTAAAAAACACTATTATGTAGATTCATTACGTACGCGAAATTCACCTTCTATAGTCATAACACGCAAATTATGAAATTTCTGACATGAGGCCTTTAATCGAAATTTTCACTCTGATGACGTCATCAAAATAAAAAATGGTTATTATTGAACTTGTAGAGAATTATCTTAGCTACAACATATCGACATTTTGAAGAAAATTGATCAATATTTACAGAGATACAATCAATTTTACATAAATATGCTGACGTCATAATATGCAAATTCGTATTTTGAGTTCCAAGGCCATTGTGATGATGTCACGATACACTTAATGGCCAAATGAGACATGGAATCATATTTCCGACTCATACTCTATCTTAATATGAAAAAAAATTGAGGATCCCGGTGCATTCCAGAGAGCTATAACGGATTTTGTACAGGCATGTTTTTGCCCATATATGCTATGTATTAAAAGACCTCGCGCGCACTGACATTTATCTTGAATTTACGCTCATCTTGTTAATAATGGTCATAAAGAGATAAACATGGAATCAAATTCCTTGAAAAAATATGAGAAATATCATGAAAGAAAAAAAAATGGCTATTCTATGTTTTTTAATGGTGTTACGCGCGAAAACGCGCGCGCATGCTCGTACGCGCGATTTTTTATAAAATGCTTAAAATGACCTGAAACGTATGCAAAATAAATTTGAGACGATTTTGAGCATTTAAAAATTTTGCGCGCGCATTGACGCGCGGACGTACGCGCACGCGCGCGTTTTTTTACCTGAAATTTACCGGACTGATATTGACCTTGATCATGATAAATATGAATGAGAAATACCTTTTGGTTATGAAGATATGATCATGAGTTCATTTTCAGAAAATTTCACAAAATGGCGCCTAGATGACGTCATCAGTCAAGGTCAAGGTTGAAAACCTTACCGCGTTTTGTCCATATGCCTATACATATGTGTGCTAAATTTCAAGGTATTTGATTGAACCAATTCAAAGTTATCTGGTTAACAAAAAAGTGGGTCAAAATAAGAAAAATAAATAATAAATAAATAATAATAATAAAGGCAATTTTAACAACATTATAAGGTGGTCTGTATTAGATACAGCCCACCTGATAAATAAATAATAATAATAAAGGCGATTTTAACAAAAATATAAGGTGGTCTGTATTAGATACAGCCCACCTGATAATAAAGAATAATAAATAAAGGCAATTTTAACAAAAATATAAGGTGGTCTGTATTAGATACAGCCCACCTGATAAATAAATAAATAAATAATAATAATAATAATAATAATAATAAAATAGGGACGTTGCAAAATATGAACATGATCAAAGGATTTGGGGATATGCAATGCAATTCTTGCAAGGAGTCGAAAAGTCCAACAGCTTTTTCAGTTCCTTCTCTTTGACCCCTTTATCTGCACTTCTCCACCCATCATTTTCATTCACGTATTCAATAATCGTTCATTGTTTTCTTGTGGGTTTTTTAAGAAGAAGAATAAAGAGTCCACGTCACTGATCACGCTAATCATCATGGATCGTGACGCCAACAGAGACGGACGGCGGGAAACAAGCGTGTTATTCCATAGGATTCGTCACCGACGCGGTGGCGTAGCCAGACCTTCTTGCCCTCAGGAGAGGCACAACTTTTTTTTTCTTTCTTTCTTTTTACCTCCTACCATTTTCCTCCATGTTTGTCCTCTCTTTTATGTTTACCCCAAAATCCATACTTTCTTTGCTACATATTTGTTTTATTTATTGATTTTCTAAGTGTACTTTGTTCAAGATATATTGCAAAACAGCATCCGAAGAACTAACACTTCAATAAAGCTCTGCTTCTAGTTAGTTCCTCTTTTCTCGTGCTAGTTCTGTTATATTTGTCGTTTCATTGCATTTTGTTGTTGTAATATACTTATTCATTGTGTTATGTTTTGCATGAGAAATAAAATCATTTGAAATCAATATCTTCCATTTGGAAAGTCATTTTTTAAGGACCCTGGGGTGTTTCACAAAGATCCTAAGTTGAACTAATCTCTAAGTTGTACTTGGCAATTATGGAAAGCCGTTAGCGTCTATGAAAATATTTTGGAAGAGTTATTTTAAAAGGCATAGAATGTTGATTCAAATCATACATATTTTCTAATATCAAGGAGATTTCATGTTCTTGATGTGGAATTTATCAAAAGTCTAAAATACTTTAATTTTCGCTTTACAACATATTTTATTTTAAGGCTGCTAAAAGCTCTCCAGAAAATTTAAGTCCAACTTAGAGTCAAGTTCGACTTTCAGGTTTTTTGTGAAACACCCCCAGGTTTGTGTTGCAGATGGGAGTATCTTGAGAATAACGGAAAAGCTTCAGAGAATACCTCTACATTTTGTGCGTTCCATTAGGCTTATTGCCTGCCAGTGATTCCCTAACCTTCTAATTCTAATTAAAACATGGCTGCATTTCATTTTCCTTGGTCGGAACTCTGTCAGGAGGGGGCAACAAAGTTACCCCCTTGCCCCTCCTTCAGATGTGCCCCGGAGTTGTCTTCGCCATCACGTCATTACAAAAACCTCCAATTTTCAAGGAGCCGATTCTTTCCCGTCAAATGATCCGATTTAACCAAATGTTTATCTAGACTGAATGTAAGCATTCGTGTCTCATCTGCAAGCATTCGTTTGTGGCTCGATGAACTAGTTGCTGTAATTGAAGAGACACAAAAAGAAACTCAGGAGTAATTCCAATGCACATCAGAGTTCGATAGCTTTCTATATGCACTGGGCACGTGTAATTTCGTTGGGCAAGAACAGAATTGTATTCAACGAACAAAAATGTTCTTGATATTTTATAATAATTTGGCGACAAAGAAAAATAATGTTTATAAAGGGGAGGTTCTAAAACAACTTCAATTTTTGTGTGTCTTTTTTTTATTTATTTTTTTCCCATTTTTTTTTTTTTTTAATAATTGTTTTTCTCCATGAAAATAAATAAATCATTGGGATGTCAAGCATTTAAACAAACACAGTCTATAGAACACTTTAATATGGTAAAAGACTAGTTTATTGTACATCCGTAGTTAAAGCCCCTCTAAACTGTTGGGAGCCCCACAAATTTGATAGGAAAAAAATTACTTAAGTTGTATTATAATATAAAATAGGACGTCATTTAAAATACAAAATTCATGATTACTGCGAGAACCTAAATGTTGTATTCTTTTATTAATATTCGACTTTAAACACATTATTTGGGGGGAAATCTTTCCAGAAGTGTATCTTAAATGACGTCCTCTTTCACATTATGATACAATTTAAATGAAATTTTGCCATCAAATTTGTTGGCGAATTTGGGGCAAAGCAACGAGATATAATCAAAATTATCAATCTATAATCACTGATTGTAGACTATATTGGGTTTCGCAATAACGAGATCCTAGTGTAACAGAATTATGTGAGAGAGTGAAGCGACTGAGTTTTAGAAAAAGATTTCACTGTAAACCCACACAAAATTTTATTTCTGATGCAACATCTAACGTATTGGGAGCGCATAATTATAATTCTTATTATCTTAATAATCTTGTCTTCCCTTTCTCCCCTTTCCTTTCTTTTTTTTCTTCGTGTTTTGCACCTGTAGTTTTTTGCGGATTTTGTTCATCTCCTCTAAAGGCCGCCCGGGGCACGTACCACCTCTGCCCCCTTCAATTCACTGCCGCCACTGTCTTTCATGCTTTTAGCAGTTTATAAGGGACAAAACCTACACAATCATATTGTGAGGTCATCGCGTGCATTCACTTTAACCTATAGGAAAAGCCCTCTCACTCATTTACGCGCATTGACCTACGTAATAATGTATACTCATCACCAATGCGTTCGAGAAGAAACTTTTGACCAATCAGGAACGCGTTACTAAAATCCTACTCCAAAAATCATACGTAACAATGAAATGCGCAAGTTTTGTGTTTATATTAGTAACGCATTACCTACAAGAGATTCATTCTTTATGAATTCCCCTTGCATTAAAGACGTTTGCTCTGCTCCTGTCTTTATATCTCAAAGAAAAATGGCTCGCCGATCTTCTCGTAAGCGACGATTTTTCGCCCGACTTCGAAAGAGAATGGGAAAGAGTATGAGGAGACTGTGTTGTCTCTTGTCAGGTAGGAATATTTTCCTAAAGCTCCCCCAATGGTCATATACCTTATTAAACACATAAACACAGTATTCACATTTTAATAGTGTCTTAATGTAAATCAGATTTATTGTTTCTGTAGTTACCAAACTCCAAAGCTTAGTCGAGCACTACCCGAAAATAGGGTGGTACTCTTTTGACCACCATTCACTGTTCAGCTTTGTTCTTTCTATAGCAACTTTGAAAATTACGATTTTATTTTTGGGGTGGTATTTATTTATTTACAGCCACCGAGGATGACAGTACTGCCAACCGAAGTAATGTTTTGACAGCAGAAGCCCTCAAAATGGTAAGAATTCTATTAAAACCCAATTCTTCAATATTCGTAAAACTTCTATTCAACCAAGACAATCATAGTTGGAATTAAATCATTCTTTTGCTCTCACGCGCCTTTCGTTCTCCTGCTTTAATTAGATTTTCATTTTAATCTTCTCTCTCCGAATATACAATATTCTCTCTCCGTATTGGTTTGTCCGCCTCTCTGTGTGCAATTTTAAAGCTATTACACAATATTCAGCTCTCATCTCGTATAATTCCTTTTCTTCGTTCAAACACAGTTCCACTCTACTACATGTAATATCAACGATACATTCAGTGACTCGACATCATTGTGGAGTTCGGAAGAGGGCTTGCCAAGCATCACGTATTACCCAATCATCGCTTCAAAGCAAAACGACAGCGATAACAACGACGTCGACGATGATAACGATGACGAAAGTATCGCATCTGACTGCTGTCAGCTCCATAACAAAGTCTTGATCGAGATTCATCATGAAGATGATAACGATTCATTGTTATCTGACACTACTTCTAGTTTGATCAGATTCATGGACGAAATGGACAATGATAATTTCACAGACGTGTCCAGCATTACAACCGACAATGAAGACGATAACGACACGTTTACAACAGTCACCGATTTGACATAGTACTACACCCATGATCTTTTCGATGACGACAGCAGTGATGTCATACTTGATCTCTCCCTCACCAAAGATGAATACGAACTTATCAATGGTAGAGACCAAACAA
This sequence comes from Strongylocentrotus droebachiensis, assembly GCA_035222895.1. NCBI lineage: Eukaryota > Metazoa > Echinodermata > Echinoidea > Camarodonta > Strongylocentrotidae > Strongylocentrotus > Strongylocentrotus droebachiensis. The sequence continues at coordinate 404,968 of JAVYIG010000098.1, forward strand.
TCGAAAGTGATTTTATCATTGCAACGACTTTTCTAGATGAAATCATTTCTGAGGTCGCCTTCAAACTGGATTCTAACAATTGAACCTCGGATATAATTTTGTTTTAAAAATGACAAATACTCAATTATATAAATAAATGTGGATATGCTATACTCAAATTGAAACTACCTTTGTGTTGATGTTGTGTGTGTGTATGAGTGAAAACTTGTGAAATAATAAGAGTAGAAAACCATTCAAACTCAACTAAAGTATACTGTAGTATTTAACCTTAGAAGTTCAAACATTTCCTTTTTCTTTCTTCTTTATTTCTTTTCCACATGCCCCACCTGCCCCAAATAGGGGATCTAAAGGGGGTGGTTATAGACGCTTAATATTCTGTCGGCACATTTTTCGACACAGTTCGCATGTTCTGCTGCCCCCTACCCCCCCCCCCCCACACACACACACACACACACACACACACACCCGCACATACACGCACGCGCACGCACACGCACACACACACGCACAAACACACACACACACCCGCACACACACGCACGCACACGCACACACACACGCACACACACACACACACACTTCCATGTAAGAACACGGCTACGCCAATTGGAAAGTCTCTAGGCTCCCAGATTCAATCGCATGCGTCGCCCCATATAATGACGTTAAGATTGCAGCACTCGATCTCCGTTTCTTTTCTCCTCATTCATTGCCTTCTTCATCAGGTTTTTATTACTCCGGTACCTTCGTAAATTGGACTAACTGGCCGCGTTTAGAGGCGACCAAGGTTGGAAAAACAGCAGATAATGAAGGGAACAACTTCTATGACAATAGACCGTCTTCTTTTTTTTAAACGTCAACTGCAAAGTGATTTGCGAAGGCAAACAAATCACTGGGTATTATTCTAATGACGTTGTCACATTTTTTTGTGTGGGTGTGTTTCATTTATGAAGTTCAAGTTCAAATGATGAAGTTCAAGTTCATATCAAATATCAAAACAGGTGACTTATTTGGGTCATAAACACTGAATGTGTGAATAAAAACACGTATACACACAATCTTCTCCTTCTCCCTCCCCCACCATATCTCTCTCTCTCTCTCTCTCTCTCTCTCATTCTCCCTCTCGCTCTCACTCTCCCTCTTTCTCTCTCTATCTCTTCCTCTCCCTTCTCTCCCTCTCTCTCTCTATCTCTTCCTCTCCCTTCTCTCTCTCTCTCTCTCTATCTCTTCCTCTCCCTTCTCTCTCTCTCTCTCTCTCTCTCTTTCTCCCTCCCCCCCTCTCTCTCTCTCTCACTCTTACTCTCCCTCTCTCTCTCTCTCTCTCTCTCTCTTCCCCTCTCTCTCTCCACTCCTCTCTTCCCTCATCTCTCAATACTTGAATTCTACCCCAGTCTTTCATTTTAAATGAAGCAATCCGATTACTTTATAATATGTTTGTTGGCTTTTGAACCAGGAACAAAAAGTCAAAGCTGAAAGAGCTATCTAATGTTTTTACAGATGAGGAGCAACACAAAAAGTCTTGAGAGGCTCTTCGAGTCATAAATCGGTGGAGAATATACTTTAAAACCTCTAGTTTATTTCAGTTCTCCCGCGATATTCAATAGTTTAATATTTAATTGAGCATATCCCGAGACAACCATTTCTTTCCAGACACATTAAAAATGAATCGTAATACACAGTCATGTTTATAGTTTACTTTATTCATATTCCTTATTGAAGCAGACATATTTTGTTAACATGCGATGCTTTCACCTCTATCTGCACAAAGAATCCTCATGTATTCCTCCTCCCCTCTCTTTCCTTTCCCTTCGCCCCCCCCCCCCCTCCACCGTCCTTCATCCTCCCTTCACCCTTCTCTTCTCATCACCCACTCCCCCTCCCCCTCCCTATCCCTCTCCCTCTCCCTCTCCCCCACCCCCTCCTTCTCCCTCTCCCCTCCCCCTCCCAAATCGGGCGTACATTTTCGTCATCATAAAGATTCTAATTTTACGAGCGAGAGAATATTGACAATGTTCGCGGGCGCCTGGATACAGAACTATAAGGCACTCAGGAGCTGCAGCTCACACCCCCCCCCCCCCCCCCTCCTCTCCCTTCTGTGTACCCGTATTACTCCCTTCCCCTCCCTATATTTTAAGAAATTCTTTGTATTAAAAAAACACTATCTATTATTACCCATGTCGGAATTCATTAAACTTTCATTTGAAAAATCCTGAATTATTGATCCTGCATAAATCAATAAGACATCGTGCATGGTCTAGATTTACGGAAAGTTCTCCCAGACCTCCCAGACTCAATAAATTCATGTGAAACCCTAAATTCAATGCGTAGGAAGCATTTCTGTCAGAGTACATAGTTTGATCTTTTCCCAGTTCTGAAATAATATTCAATAGTATTTCCGGATTTATATAAACATCCATCACTATATTTCATAACTCCCGTATATTTCTTAAGTTTTCTGTGTCAGACATATTTACATTTTCATTTTCATCAATCATCATTATCACCAACATATCACCATCATCACCATCACCAGTTTTTGTGTGGGGGGTATCAACCCCCCCCCCCCCCCCCGCCCGATCCCTACCCTTGGCTATCATGCTATCAAGCAAGCGTTTATTGTGATAGCCCTTCTGCTACATTACTTTAATGAATAATTCTTGGTATCAAGAAAGAAAGAGGGGTGGAGGAAGGGAGAGGATTGTGGGAGAGAGTTCATTCATGCAGTTACATTTTGTTTTGATATCAACATTTCTATTATTATTATTATATTGCATACACGTTAAACAAAGATTGGGTGTGTTTTGTCTATGTTGTATCGCTAAAAAGTAAGTTGGTTTGTATGTTGCAGAAGAAAATAAAATCAATTTAATTCAATATACCGCCTCCAATCATTATATGCAAATAGATCGGGGCAACCCGCGGGACAGCACGCGTGCTCGAGATTTGACATGAGTGAGACTTATCGATTTGGCGCGAAGGCTTAAATTTATTCTACACTGTGTACATTTCATTTTCCATGTGCTCAGGCTCGTGTTGTCATGGATACGGAAATCATGTTCGGAGGGGATGCATTAGTGTAACTGAATACCTGGTCATGTGACGCACGTAAAGGAGAATGTTTCCCCGGGAATGTCTAGTGATTATACATGCACTGATATTTATTTATTCACATTCTGAGCTAAAGCCAATACAGAAATACCATGGATGATTATTTCCCTTTCTTTCGTTTAAAGGGCCCATGACATCGAAATACAAGTGTATTCCTGTTGGTGTGCAATCCTGCATACATCTTATATTTTGATATGTAAACTTCTGAATTTATTTCATAGGTTTTTAAATATTTTTTGAAATATTTGTTTTTCAAACTTGCTAGGCTCCACCCCAAAAACCTCCAGATCTCATTCCCCTTGTGACATCATCTGTCAGTCATCAATAAGCTAACTTGAGAAAGTGGCATGTAACTTTGCCAAAGTTGACCACCTGCTTCAATACCACAAACAATAGCAACATATAAGTTGCTATGACAGACATGTCAGACCAATATTCTAGAATAGACAATGGTATGTAATTTCCCCCAGCTTAGCACACGTTCATAATAGAATTGCATGCTTCCATACATAATACATCATCATTGCCTTTGTCTTCCTGGTGATGCTACAGCATGTCTGACATAGCAACTTGTGTGTTGCTATTGTATTAGGTATTGTAACAGGTGGTCGACTTCGGCAAAGATACATACCACTTTCTCAAGTTAGCTCATTGATGACTGACAGATGATGTCACAAGGGGAATGAGATCTGGAGGTTTTTGGGGTGGAGCTTAGCAAGTTTGAAGAAAAAAATATTTTAAAAAATATTTACAAATCTATGAAACAAATTCAGAAGTCTTCATATCAAAATATGAGATGTATGCAGGACTGCACACCAACATGAATACACTTGTATTTCGATGTCATGGGCCCTTTAAAGCCCCTCTGTACTAGTTTGGCTAGGAGGGATTAGAACTCCCTGCATGGTCAATGAGAGGTGGTTATCTCATCGAACCAGCTCTCAATTAACATAAGAAAAGGGGACCATGGGGGATCAATGGTCACCAATTCTCGCTACCCTAAATAGGTACGAAAATCTCGAAATTCGCGAGACGAGGTAATTTTCACTCTCTCGGGTCGTCACTACAACTTCCGGTATAGAGTCCCATCCCACTGGCGCTAGCGCCTGTGTTCGCTGTGCAGAGTTTTCACGCACGCTAAAATCGATGCCAATCAGTGTAATTTGTACAAATTATAATATGCAATGGAAAGCTTCGGGCAGAATTAGTGACTTTAGCACAAAAGGCCGTTAAACTCTACCGTGAAAGAGAGGGTTGTGATCACGAACGCCTGCACAGGAAGCTGTAATGTCGAAAAGCTATCCCATAATGCAATGCGCGTTTTCAGGATTTTCCCCGGATCTCGGCAGAATCGCTATTTGGGGTAGCGAGAATTAGGTACTGTTTGCTATGTACAGGCCCAAGTAGTTCAGAGGGGCTTTAAATAGGCTCTCATATAAGGCCTTTATTCTTTTTTGTTATGTTAATTCTTGATTGTATCTTGTCATTTCGAATTCTTCTGTTGTATTTGTATGCTGTCAGCGAAATGAAAATAAATAATGTATGAAAATATTAAATAATTTCCTACACTGTCGCTCATAAAGGTGGAATATTTTTTTTTTACCCCAATTTATGGAATTATTTTAAAAATAATTTAAAAATAATAGATCTATATAATAGTATACATTCTCAGATTTTATTGAATAATAATTTGCCAATGTGTGTTTTGCGGGACTGCTAAAGCATGTGTATGCTACTATGCTTATTAACTAGGGGACCTAGACGCCCTCAAGTCATAAATGACAGTAATGAGGATTAATGCCCCCACAAAAGGGCACTAATATAGCACATCGACACGGTTTTGATCCTGGGGCCTCACAGTTACGAGGCCATTGTTTTGTCACTGAACCATGACTGTACGCAGCGGGGGCCTAGGGTAGGGGGCAGTTTTCATAAATTAGAAAAAAAACAGAAAATGCAATAAATTTTCAATAATTTATTGCATTTTACCCCGGTCCCCAACATAAAAAAATCCTCTGGACGGCCATGCATTATGGCTCAAGGCATGGGCACACAGAAGATATTTTATGTTAGGAACCGGGGTAAAATGACATTTTATTTATTTAAGGAAACTGCCCCCTACCCTAGCCCCCGCTGCGTACAGTCATGGTTCAGTGACCAAGCAATGGCCTCGTAACTGTGCGGCCCCAGGATCAAAACTGTGTCGATGTGCTATATTAGTGCCCTTTTGTGGGGCATCAATCCTCATTACTGTCATTTATGACTTAAGGGCATAGGTCCCCTAGTTGATAAGCATAGTATCATACACATGCTTTAGCAGTCACGCAAAACACACATTGGCAAATTATTATTCAATAAAATCTGAGAATGTATACTATTATCTAGATCTATTATTTTTAAATTATTTTTAAAATAATTCCATAAATTGGGATAAAAAAAAATATTCCACCTTTATGAGCGACAGTGTATTTACCCAGGGTAGCTACATCATTATCAATTTTGCTCTTCCTGCGGGACCTGTATTTATTATCATCTCAGCATTGCTGGGTACTCATTTGCATCTTGGTGGATGGTGACAAATGTGGATTAATGCTATGCCAAAGGATTCGAACTCTTAACGATAAAGACAAGTTCTGGTCATGCGATTGCATTGTGAAAGAAACGTTGTGAAATCGATCAGAAAATGTTGATCATCTAGCATATAAGTATTGGTGTGTACTGCAAGGTTCTGGAATCATCAAAATGATAAGAAATTTGGCCCAGTCTTCGTAAAGTGACAAGCTCTGTACTCAGAAAAATGTATTTGGGTCTTTACCTTTAACCTTTGCATTGAGAGTCAAGTGAACGGACCAACAATTTCCTTCTTCGCAGTGATTTTAAACTTCAGGGTAATCATGAGTGATTACATAATTATTATACGAAACTTTTACTGAAGATCCAAAACCACGTATTATTTTGTGATGAGAATCTTGATGTGAACGAGATGAGAAATGACCAACTAAAGAACGGAGCACGCAGTATCATTGTGTGATAAACTTAAAATGAGTGTCATTTCCATCAAGTTTCTGTCACTTTTATTTTATTTTATTCTTTGGGTTGGGGGTATAGACAACCCATCTAGTGAGTGACACATTAAGTGATTAGTGTAAGCTGTTTCTCTCGACTTCCGTTTGCCCTTAAAGCAGAGCTCAAGATTAGCTCTCTAGGACGAACTTAAGATGTGCAGCTGAGCAGAGGGACACTGTACACATGTTGGCCGACATTGAATTCGGCAGTCATGGCAAATCACAAAGATCCTAAGTTGAACTAAGCTTTAAGTTGGACTTAACAATTTTGGAAAGCCGTTACCATCTTTGAAAATATTTAGTAAAAGTTATTTTAAAAGCCAAAAGGCTTAAAATGTTGATTCATATCTTCTATTATCAAGGAGATTTCATGTTCTTGATGTGTAATTTATGAAAAGTCTTAAATACTTGAACTTTCACTTTTGAATATATTTTATTTTAAGGCTACAAAATTAATGGCTCTCCATAATGTTTAAGTCCAACTTAGAGTTAAGTTCGAATTCGGTTCTTTGTGAAACACTCCCCTGCATTGGAGAACAAACTTTCTGTTCTATTTTAGACATGTTTGATATTCATCAAGAATTTGTAGTTGGTATTGTTGTTATTTGTTATGTTGTTGTTTTTGCACACTGTGTCTTGGATTGGCAGTGATATTTTCAGATCCTTCAGAAACCGATACTTTGGGGGTGTAATTCTTCCCTGACCAGCCATTGAGCTAGCAATACGGTAACGCATCAAGATAGGTGCACCAGTCTGTACTCGATGGAGAAAACGCGATTTTAACGAGGCCACTGTTTGGGGATGGAAGGGGTCCTATTATTTATATTTCATGTTCCTTTCTCTCTCTCTCTCTCTCTCTCTCTCTCTCTCTCTCTCTCTCTCTTTCTTTCTTTCTTTCTTTCTCTCTCTCTCTTTCTCTCTCTCTCTTCTATTCTCGTCCTTCTCTCCCTCTCTCTCCCTCTCTCTCTAACCCTCTCATTCTCTATATTTCTATCTATCTCTCTCTGTCCCTCTCTGTCTCTCTCTCTCTCTTTGTCTCTCATTCTCTCTCTCTCTCTCTCTCTCTTCCTCTCTCTCTCTCTTCCTCCCCCCTCTCTCTCTCTCTCGCCCTCTCTCTCTCTCTATTCCCCATTGTCATCAACCAACAAAAGGGCACAGGGGCATATGCCTCTATAAGCTGACATTTTCATCTATCCGCATGCCACCACATATCCACAAAAGGCGGATATTATGTTACAAGGCGATTGATCAATTTCATCAAGTTTGTCGGCCCTATTGATTTACCACACTCTGAAGGATGTTGCTCAATGAGAGAGCTTTGAAACCTACTGTATCGTTCGAATTTTCTAAACAACAAGAGAAATATAAGGAGGGTGCACATGGTGCAATATAAAATCCGTTTTGGAAGAGCTGGGCAATGGTATTTCGAAAAAATCGATCCAAGATGCATGAGGGGGTTCTTCTTCTTCTGCATATGTTCTTGATTTTCTCCCTACCCCTCCCCCTCCCCCTCCTACCTGCCCCCTCCCTGTCTTCCCCCTCCCCCATCTCTCTCTCTCTCTCTCTCTCTCTCACTCTCACTCTCTCTCTCTGTCCTCCTTCTGCCTCCCCCTCTTCCTCTCACTGATGTTTTGTAAGTGCCCCTTCCCTGCCCTACCCACTCCGGGGCTACGCCATTGGGATACACCCTATACCAGGTAACCTAAACAGTCACATGATCGATGTCTCTATCCTGTCTCACTGATGTTTTGAAAGTGCCCCTCCCATGCCCCTCCCCCCCCCCCCCACTCCGGGACTACGCCATTGGGGTACACCCTATCAGGTAACCTTAACAGCCACATGATCAATACAATGTCCCTCTCCCGATGTTGGTGGTTTCTTTAATAAGAATGTCTCCTTTTCTCCCGACTCAATTACCCCGTATTCGAGACATGAGCGGCCGGATGTAGCGCCAACGCATAAAAACCACGAACAATTTGCGAGGCGGATACGTGTCAGATGATACAACCAAACTAGACAGGTGGTAATGTATCTATCACCTCTACAAACAGGCACACACACCCACCCACACGCACACACATGTGAGGGTCCGGTAATACCCTCACTCACCGATGAAATAAATAGCCGCTCTGATATTGCTGACTTTCATGATTTTCCAAATGTGTGCATCCCGCTCCCACGGCCCCTTCTTTCCTTTTTTTTTATAAAAACAACACTGTATCCGCCTTTGTAATAACAGGGTAGTAGAGTAGAGTTGCAACAGAAATTTTATTCTGAACATTTCATACTCGTTTGGCAAATTTGAGCTTATCAATGGTGTGAAATATATCGAGGCATCCCGTTAACTCACCGCCCCCCCCCCCCACACACACACAGACACATGAAAAATATTGGTGTATTAATTATAGTCGCCCTCCTTTCACTTGTTGCATCTACAACTCAAATACAAACAGAGCAAGGAAATTATTTGGAATTGTTGTGGTATCCTGCCAAAAGCTGTGTGGGGTCAGAGAGCAAGTGTGTGGGGAGGGGTGTATCATGCCGCAATCCATATCATAAACTACCCCCCCCCCCCCCCCCCGACACATACCCTCAATTAACAACTGAATAGTTACATTTCACAACACGTGCTCGCACCGTATGTTATCCATTCGGTATCTCATGTCGGCGAGTGAGAAATTTAGATTTTAAATTCCAGAAACTGATGAGCTCGCTCAGTCGCCATCTTCTTTAGATCACTGGACGTATTTTGGGTGCGTCTGTATTCTAGAGCACGATTGAAGCTTATCTCTCCCTCATCTGGGTTTAATTTGTGCCCGGTGACTTGAGTTAGATCGAAATCTGACCAATCTAGTCTCGTTTCAGGCCCCCTTGTTCTTCTTCTTCTTTGGGTTAAGTCTATAGACTCCTTCACAGTTGAAGATTCTTGCAGATTGATGAGTGTGTGCGTGCTTAATACCAGAGACAGGTGCATGGTGCAATGCTATTAACGTGGTGCAAGTAAAAAGTTCCCTTTCCGACTTTCAATGCGGCTTCAACACGCTATGAAATCATCATTTCTGTTTTTATCTATTTTCATTCATTTATAATGCAAGGTAAAAAAAAAAAGTACAAATGGAAACAAGAGTGATTTCTTGTCGAGTCGTGTCAATCATTTGCAAATTCATTCATAGACATAGCAAGTCTGATAGCATGAAATATACCAATGTTGTATTAATATACGTAGTTGAATTAAAAAGATAGTTAATAGTAATAACATCACTATACAAACTGCGTTTCATATAATACAAAGCTATTTCAGTGTCCTCTGTAGATTATATACATGACTATGTATATGCTCATATCGAAAGGTCAAAACATTTTTTGTTAAATGAATCAAACAAATCAAATCAAATCAAACCAAACCAACCCAAATCAAATCATGTCATCTTTCGTACTTATATTTCTCAATCTTTTCTGTAAGGCGCTTTGATCAGTTTTAAATTAAATATAGTGCTATAGAAAAATTATTATTATTATTATTACTCCCCCTTTGCTCAAGTCCATAACTATCACCTTGCCAATCAGCTAATTAAAAAGTATGTTGTGCTGGAGGAGAGACTACGGCTATTTTCTCCCATGAGTCAACTCGTTTGATATCATGTGCGCTGCGAAGGAGATGTGGATCTGAACCTGATACTTAAAGGTAGAAGATAGAACTGATTTGCGACATCAAAATATAAAGCTTCCAAAGGCTTGCTATATCGCTCAACATCAAACCATGTCAATTGACATTTGAATGTCATTTTTATTCGTCAATTGATCCGACAGCTTGTACACGTCATCAAGATGTTTTTTTCCTAGAAATGATGTACCACTCATTAACATATCATCACGTGATTGATTTTGGATTGCTTGATAGATGAATATTCACTTTGAAAAATTAGAATACCGCCCACATGTTCCAAAGGCTTGCTATATCTCTTAGCATCACACCAAGCCAAGAACGTTAGAATGTCATTCATAATTTTGTTAATTGATCAGACAGCTTGTACACGTCATCAAGATGGTCTTTTCCAGGAAGGTGTGCTGCGCATGAGCAAAGGATGTGACGGTTGCCAACCAAAATAATGACATGTCATCAAATATCGATAGCATCTCGATGTGTTTTTAATGGTTTAAAGACGAGACTGAGTTCTGGGGAAGATGACAAAAAATGTTTGAGCTTTCTGATTCTCTTTATGTTGGATTGGATGAATATCATAGATAAAAATGGATCTTAGAATGCCCTCAGATTCGAAATATCATGAATATGGAGAGAAATACCCGAAAAGTTTGGACTACACTTTTATGCCAAATGTATAATGCAGTCCCATATACTCATTTTCCGTGGAGTGCATGTTACTGTCAGTCAGATGATGAAGTCAATACATTTCATTTGTAATCATTCCCAAACCTTACAATAAACATCGATTCCTATGTATACTCAATAACCAACCTTTTCCGAAGGCTTCCAAACATGCAGTTTCTGATACACAATGATTTAGCTCGACCAGAACTCAACTTTTTTTTCTCCAACACTTTATTTTTAATAATACTCGCACATGGCGTGTTTCATATCTGTTTGATGTGTGCTTGGATAGACTTAAAACATATATTTGATCAATCAATTTCATTTTGTTCAATCAGTCTATCACTGTCATCTCGTAATCATTATGTCCAAGACACGAACAGGTTGCTTGCACGCAATCATTTTAAATAAATATAGAACGACAGCTAATATCCAGGGTACGTTGGCGCCCTTTTGCCCCGTTGTTTGTTAAATCTTCTTCTTCTATACTTCTTCTTCTCTTTCTTCTTCTTCTACCTTATTTCTTCTTCTTCTACTTCTTCTTCTCTTTCTTCTTCTTCTACCTTATTTCTTCTACTTCTACTTCTTCTTCTCTTTCTTCTTCTTCTACCTTATTTCTTCTTCTTCTACTTCTTCTTCTCTTTCTTCTTCTTCTACCTTATTTCTACTTCTTCTACTTCTTCTTCTTCTTCTTCTTCTTCTTCTTCTTCTTCTTCTTCTCCTTCTTCTTCTTCTGCTTCTGCTTCTCCTTCTTCATCTTTTTCTCCGTCTCTTTCTTCTTCCTATTCTTCTTCTTATCAATTTTCTTCTTCTTCTTTTCCTTCTTTTAATTTTCTTTTTCTTTTACAAAATGAGCATCAAATATTTATTTGCCCAAAAAACAGCGAAGTGTGTTTTTCTTAATAGATTATAACCAGATCATTCGCCACTCGCGATTGGCGAGTCTGCTGGGTCATTTAAAGTTTGTAAATGACACGCATCAGTAGCATTCCATACTTTCTTGGAAGATGGAATTATGCAGCCTCCCCATTTTCATTTTTATCTTCAAACATCTCTCAGTGAAACATGAATAATTATAATAACAATAAACCAGTCTGCGAGTGAAATACGTTTTGACTTCACAACAGAAAATTATCTATTAATCCTCGACCTTTTGATATAGAGATAAGATTTGAATTGTCTTACTGTTAACATTGATTCCAATCACAAAATGCGTTTCTGGGGTGACTACTGAACCTTGCGCCAATTTAAGTTACCTTGAACATATTATAATTCTCGTTTTATACAGTACGATATTCATTTAATTACTATCAGATTCAACCATACATGATTTGCCAAATTTATACGCTGCTAAAACTAAAAGTAGATAATTGTCAATACAATTAACATGATATGATTTACAGTTGACCGTTTTCTAAGCATTTAAATATTATTCGAAACAATCCATATTTGCATACTTATCGATTACTGATATTTGTTCAATGTATTCCTCACGTATTTTTTTTTTTGGTATTCGTTATAATAATAATAATAATATATATTTATAAAGCGCAAAACAAACATAAGTTTCTCTATGCGCTGTACAGGCATAATGGCAATTATGTTTTATAAAACAAAATATTCCTTTACCATGTGAATAAAGTTTCCTCATGAATACAAAATACAAAGGAAAGAAATGACTTCGCAAGGGGTGAACGACACTATACACAAAGCTAACGACTTATGTCAGTTATGCGTTATACGTGCTGGAATTCATCGGGGAAATCGTGTATGCAGTGGCAGACGGTTTTGTGATTAGAATAGAGCGAGGGGCGTTTTTACTTCCCCGCGCCGAGCGATTCGTAATCGGTTTTTCGTCGACGCGGGACGATAATGCACCTCCGTTAGTTAATATAGTCTTTTTTGCAATGCGATTTTGGAGATATTCATTTCAGTGGTTTAAAGGTACCAATAGATGTTTAAATGTGCTATTTAAAAAAGAGAAGATAACAATAAACGTTCTTGTGGCGTAAATAAACGTTCTCTAAACGTTTAACCTCCCATTTTGTTAAAGTTGTTCCAACGATGTGCGTTGCTATTATCACCTTACCTTCCCTCTCTCCCTCTCCCCTTCCCCCTCTCTCTCTCTCTTTATTTCTCTTTCTCTCTCTCTCTCTCTCTATCTCCTTCTGTCTTTCTCTCGCTTTCTCCCTCTCTCTATCTCTCTTTCTCTCTCTCTATCTATCTCTCTCTCACCTCTACAGCCCCGCTCCCTCACCCTCCATCTCTCTCTCTCTCTTTCGCAATCTACTCTCCATTTTTCTTTTCTTTTTAAAACATGGATCTTCAACGCCGCTTCAAATGTGATTATGCTCTTTTTAACTTCACGAACATAAAAATGCAAAATCACAATCCGAAGACAATGCCCTCTGTCCCTCTTCAACCAAAAAAAAATGAGGCTTTTTCACCTGTAATTGAGGCTCTTTCACCTGTAATTGGAAACCGCAAATATGCATCCACTTCTAAAGGCAAGTCACCAGTGGGTTTTCGATGAATATTTCCATGTGGTTCGGATTCGGAGAAGAGGAAATAAAACCTCTTTTTTTGTATTCCTCTGACTCCCATTCAGACTACCATAATAATTCATCGCATCGCTATCGTCGTTCATACTAATAATAATATTATGGGTTTATAATTATGGCGATGTCTCTAAGCGCTTGACAGATATTATATTATTAACCCGGTCATCGGATTCAGGCTTGCCGGGCACACTATGTATGCACATTCTCCACTCCCTGGGATGCATTCCAGCCATGCCCCATTATTTACAGATGCTCACAATGCATTTCGTATCTCACCTGGTCCCCATCTAACACATGTGTGAAGAGTGGCAAATCCTGAGCTATGTCTTACCAAAGGACGTTAGAGCCGGACTAGGATTCGAACCCTCAACCCTTGGATTGAGATTCAAGTGAATGAACCACTATACCACGGCACCTCCGTAGCCATGTAAGTTAATACAATTTTCAAGTCTGGACGTCGTATAAACAAACGTCGTAAAACAAAACGCATATTTGAGCATCGTTTGCAACGAAAATCGATAGTGAATCAGAGTCCCGCTCAATAGTCTGAAAGCAGTATCGTATAACTGAGAGGGATGTATGATTGGCAAGCCGTCATGGAAACTGATTATGTATAACCAGTTTCTTTACACGACATTTATTTCTAAGAGTTTCGTATAAATCCAATCTAGTCTGAACGGGTTATGAGTGGTTTTGATCAGGTTGATTGGGTTCTGGGGTGCAAATTCGAGGTATAATGTGAAAACGGAAACGTTGGTCGGTCAGTAATATAACTCACTGCACCAGGCTCCATAAAGGTCAACGTTATGCTTTATATCTGTCTTTCAAATGCGGTTTTCGTATCATGTCCTTCTTCCTTGCCTGGATAGATTCCTCTATCTTCTATCTTTCTTTCTTATTATTATTCTTCTTCATTTCCTTCTTCTTCTTCTCCATTTCTTTGTCTCCTTCTTCTTCTTTGTCTCCTTCTTCTCTTTGCTTCCTCTTCTCCTTCTCATTGTTTGTTTCTTTCATTCCGTTGTTGTCCTTTCTTCTATATTTCTTTCTTCTTCTCCTTTATTGTTCTCCTTCTTTTCCTCTTTTTTTGTTGTTGTTTCTTTTACTTCGCTTATTTGTTCCTTTTTTTTTGTATTGTCATCCTGAATTTTAGTTTCCTTGTATTTCTGTTTTTCACCTCCTTCTCCTTCTTTGCTCTTATTATATTCGTCTCCTCCTCCTCCTCCTCCTCCTTCTTCTTCTTCTTCTTCCTCTTCCTCCTCTTCTACTTCTTCTTCTTCTTCTTCTTCTTCTTCTCTCTCTCTCAATATTATTTTCAAAACAACGCAAAATAACCTTTTCTTCATTACTCGCTTTTAAATCCATAACAGTCTGAGTGTCAACGAAATGCAATAATACATTACACTTAACTGTACTCAGAATGTACAACAGCTTCAACCCATTTCTTCTAGACAGGGGGAGGGGAAGGGGTAACATGCAATCATATTAGCAAACACTCCATGGATTAGCAGTTGCCTCTGTCTGCCACTTCCCGAATGTTTGTTATAACGCATCGATCTTCGCAAGATGTAGACTTACGCATTCTCTATTGGAGGCGCTAGTGTGACACGATCGCAAAAAACACACTAAAAACTCATCTTGAAATATGCGAACAGTATACAATGACCTATTGCAAGATCCGAACATGAATAATAATAAGGTACTGTAATTGCCCTTTGGGCCCTACTTGCTTTCTCGATTTTGTTTTGTATTCCTCATTTTCGTCAGCTATTTCAAGTTAATTTATTTGTTTTGTTTGGTGGCTTGTGTAAATCAAGCATGGTGACTGGATTGCGAATATTATGAATTTCATCTCACCATGTATTTTTACTAAATGTACATATTGCTATTGATTAGGGGATGGATTAAAGACAAAATTGAGTTTAGGATTACTTTTTTGTTTGTTAAACTGACTTGAAGCAAAGAGGAAAAGGTTGTCACGTAAAATGTATGCTGTGAGATTTTGGAATCATTAAAATGATGATAAATTGAATTAAATTTTGCTGAAAGTCTCAGGCACTGCTGTCGATTTCTTTGATATTTATCATGGAATCAATGTGGGCGAGGCCCGATATGCATGTGCTGCTCCAGTTTTAAATCAAACTGACATTTTTAACGGCATGAGAAAGCTCAAAATTTATCTTTGACCTTCACCAGAACATTAACTTTTCTTTTTACAGATAATATGTCCCAAAGTGGTAAAAAAAAAAAATGCAAATCTAGAAATTCATGCCTTCCAACTTGTACTGATTGATCTACCTTTGCCACCCTCCACCCAGGTGAGGAAAATGGGTACAGGATCATGGAAGAAAATTCCTCGAATGCTTTAGCGCCTTATAGCTCAGCTGGGGTATTAATGTGATACTTTGTACTAAGCGCAGTCAAGTATATTCATAGAGTAACTGTGCTATGTAAATGGACCTGTTATTATCATTCTTGTAAATGAACTTTATTTTGGACAGTTACGTTGGGCAATAGCAACTTTGACCAATTTATGGGTTTCACCTTTTCAGAGAAAAGAGGGCGCTATGCTTGATTCCTGACCAGAGCCATCTATACACATCTATCCTAATCAATGGCACTGTTCCTGACTAGTGTCCCTTTATTCTATTCCTGACTAGTGTATAGGGACACTATTCCTGACAAGCTTGCAAATCTACAATGATTTATTCGATACGTCAGTCGACTGAGAAAAAACATTTAAACATGTTATTCGGCATTTTTGTATTAAATGAAAAATCACTATGATTCTTAAATTATAAGTGATAAGACCACCCGACTACGACACCACATTCCCTAAACCACAAAATCACATTTATGATTTCGTTGCATTTCCAATCACTTCATCATAGTCGTTGTCCGAGACATTCTTGGTGAAACGAAACATGTTTAAGATTGAGAATTACATTGGCGTTTACACATTTTGCACTAGAACTCAACATGACGACTTTTTAAAAATCTGTCTAGCGCCATCTTTTGTTCAACCAACAGCGATGATCCTGAAAAGATAAGCGAGTTTTCTGTGAGTTCCCGACCCTATGTAAAACAATATGGAGCTGATAAACCAATATCATGTTTAAGCCTTAAAAAAAAAGTAATGTATATAGAGCGAACATGGAGAAAAGGGTTTCCTCCATCTCAAATGTGCTTAATTTCATGTTGTAACGCTCGAATATGTAGTGGTCAAAATTATATAGTAAATCGTCAAAAGCTGGCGCTATATACATTGCTACTCCTTAGAGTTTCTCAAAGTGGGTTACGGGCCTACTACATAAGTTAAAGATAATTTTGGTGTATATCATTTTCTTTTGTCTTTTCCCCCTACAAATCAAGTTGATAACGAGATGGTTAAACCATTTTTAACAATTTATCTGCAAAACATTCATTTCGGCCTGTCGTTTGTTATTTGTCAAATAAAGGATAGAGGGTGGATGATGTTAGCATGCACTGCATTGCTTTTTTTGTATGACCATACGGTTGTAAAGAAAGATTGAAATTAAAGAAGAAGAGGGGGGGGGGAGGGAAAGAAAAATGTCCTCATTTCTTAGGGATCCCTGTCCACTACAAAAACAGAAAAAGATGAATATCTTCACATATTTCTAGAGGAAATTTGTTTTACCAGTACGTTTATGGCTCCGGGTAAAGGAACAACTTCGTTATTTATACTTCTTCCTTTCCTTCCTATTCTTGTTCATCTTATCCATCTCCTTCTCCTTCTCCTTTTTCTTTTTCTTTTTCTTCTTCATCTTCTTCTCCTCTTTCTTCTTCATCTTCTTCTTTTTAATCTTATCCTTCTCATTTTTCTTATTCTTCTTTTTCATCATCTTCTTCCTCTCCTTCTTCCTCTCCTTCTTCTTCTTCATCTTCTTCTTCTCCTTCTTATTCTTTGTTTATTTTATTTTAGCACGGTGGCATACTTCAGCCAATGGACGGTTCTACAGCATGGCCGTGCATATAAAAAACAATCACAATTTTATAAAGAAACATACATAGAGATTAACATGGTTTACATACTAATGGGGCGTTGCAAGAAAGTTGCGTTTAAACGCAACTTTCTTGCAACGCCCCATTAGTCAAATAAAACATACAAAGGCGAGCAATCCAAACAAGCCTCTTCTTCTTCTTCCTCCTGACATAATTTGTTAAAAATTTCCTTCTACGAACGGATAGCATCTTTTTGCTTTCGATAGAATAGTGTCTTTTTTCTTTCAATTAGCAAGTCATATTCTGTTCTCTCCTTCCACAGGAACAGCGACTTGAAGAGGCTGACTTGGATCTTCCCATATAAACTCAACTGTCTACTTATTGCATAGGGAATAATTTCATGATAACGATTTCTGTTACACCTCTTTGATTCGGTCAATCAAATGTAGCAGGAATTTATGTATGTCTTAATCGATTTTGAATTACAGGTTACAAGTTACTGAATTCTAATCCATCTGATTTCTCTAAAAAGTACTACTTCAAAATGATGTCTTCCCTTGTCTTAACTAAAACAATCTTGATTATCTTTTGTGATTTGATCTTGCATTTGTATTGTCTTTTCTGCGTAATTGTGTGCCTTTTGCTGATATTTAAACATTACATTAAAGGTGATTTGAAATGAAATTATATACGAAAAACGACACCATTTATTATGGACATTCATTTCCTTAAAACCTTTAGAAAAAATCATTTCGTACCAAAATTTTCAAATTGGATAAATTTCCAGATTGAATAAAACAATTTTGCTCAAAATGTTTTTTTGAAATCACAGCGAGCTTTATATTTTCTACGTCCGATTAAGCATACCATTATATTACATGCTTATCAACTTGGGAAATTCTGATCCCCCCCCCCTTTTTTTTTTCCTTTTAACTTCAAGTCTAAAGAATAGTGGCGTGTGCACATTTCTAAAAAAAATGAAGAACAACAAAATAATGTTTGTCATCGTAGTTAGCATTAATGCAACAACATTCCCTTTGTATTCTTTATTGATCCGGTGAACATAATTGAATTTTACCATTACCACATTATATTGTTCTGTTAAACATTTTCATTACGGAATAGCCCAGTTCATGTTTATAATAAACGACTTATGAAAATAAATTTAGTCATGCAAAATAAAATCGTTTATGCGACATCTTTTTTTATGAAATGAAAAAAAGGGAAAAGAAAATTCAATAGGCTATTTCCATGTTGCGTTCGATAAACTAATCGGGTTTGATTATTGGGAATTAAAACTAAAAGAGAACAGATGTGAAATTTCATTCAAAATCATTTGAGCGTATTCCAGAATTGTTCGCTTTCATAATACCCCGAATGGCGTTAATTACATTGGGCAATATATATACCAGAAATCGATAACTAGTCCGAAAGCTGCTGATATCCTAAACCGCGTCAGTCAGTGCAGGGAATTCCCGTAAACGCTGAGCTCAAATCGCAGAATAGTCCCGGAATTGCATAAGCTGGTAGAATGTCATGAGCACAGCGAGGGGAAATAAATTGATGCGTTTCATTTTGCTGTGTAATCTTCATTAATGCTAATTAGTCCTTAGCAACATACTCTCGAAGATAGTGACTAACGTAATTGCGATTGCTCTCTGTCGCTCCCTGCATCATCGCAGGATCTACGTAAGGAGCAAAAAGGGATCACTTAGGAGGAAGACTCGTTCATTATTTTAAGGGGGTAAAATCGACCCTGTGGTAGACATTATTTCATCGAATTCTTTAAAAAAAAACTATATATTGTTATTATGTGGAATGACGATATAACAAATTTGTAATTCGTTGTAATTATAATGGTTTATTGTTGATAATAGTTTAAATTAGACGCCACCGAAAGGCCGGCGATGATTCTGTGACCCCTATTAGAAAGTGAACGCGCCCCTTAGTGTCCTCAGCATCTATTCTTGGATAGCGGATCGGAGTGCGAAATCAGCTTGTCAAGTTAGCTATTCAGCAAACTCGCATAGTAATACATACATACATGGACTATATCGGCCATATTGGCCTTACAACGTGAAATTCTCTTGGATAATTGTGGAAAACAACACCGAAATCATCAGAAAGGGATCTATTCAAGACTGTCAAGATGTTGCTTAGGATAGGAAGTTCGTGGGCAGGAGTTTTACTGGTTTATATCGTCTGTTTAGGGAGTATTTATTGTCAAGGTAAGTCGTAGTGAGCAGAAATCACGGACACTGACTGTTGTGTGCCCCCTTATTGTGTGTGTTTTGAATTGGCGATCGATTTGTTAAATGTGTGCATGTGTTGAGATGGGGCTTGGATTTCTCTCCGTGATTTTATGTCAGAAAGCCGTCTAAATCACAACGTTTGATTTTAGAAACAGAGACAGGTTACTGTTATTACTATTTAGAGTTGGTTTAGGAATATAAATTGGCCTGTGAGATGACCATTTGCATTTCCATCTCCCCTCCCAAATACACACTTGCACCTGTGTACTTGCAATGCAGTTGCAACTGCATACATCATACATGTATTACAAAAACAAGTCAGTGCATCAAATAGAGTGTCGTCTACATACATGTACATGCATGTCATAATCGTTCAGTGCATTTTGACATAATAATTCATTATGTTTCCCCATAAATAATCATCCATGGATGACGTAAATGTATCTTTGATCGGGTATGAATGCTCAATGTTCATGTACGTTGTGTATGGATGATCAACGGAGCAGTTCATCTCGTCTGTAAGTTAATAGCAGTGTGAAAAATAGGATTTTGGGAGTGCAGTCAGTGTACAAGGGGGGGGGGGGGGTGTACATTGAGTTACATGCAACAACAGTTTCTGTAGTGGAAGTGCACAAGGATGCCAATATAGTAATGATAATAATAAAGATGATGATGATAAAATGATAATATAATAATAATTATAAAAACATTTCTGTTGTGCTCGTTAAACGAGCCATCCAAAGAAATACTCAAGCCTGCCCACTTGTCAAGGTACTTTAATGTCCTTAATTAAAGCTTACGGTAAGCACTTTCCATAGCAAGACCAAAACTTAAGGGTTTTTTTCTTCCAATAATATCGCTTTGATATTTGATTATATCATGTACACCTACAGAGTTCCTGTTTCCCATGCGAGACAGACAAAGCACATGCTGTTCCCGGACGTGAGTTGAAATGACTTCACAAGTTGTCAATATCCATGGCAATTAAAGGTGTTATTTAACAGCTCTTAACCCTTCAAGTTCAAAGACTGTTTCTTTTGGGGGCCTTGCAAAGAATAAAACAATACATTTAGAATGTGTAATTCCGCAAATCCACAGTACATGTAGGCCTACTCTGTGTTTGGTCATACATGTTTAAAGAATGAAGAAAAGTAAACAAACAAAAAAGAATGTTGCAGGTGTCATTTGGTCTGCTGAACAGGGAAAAAATACTTAAACAATTTGGGGGGCTACTTTTCAAGCTTGCTTGCATGAAAATAACACTCTTTATTTTGTTTTACATTGAACTCTATGCAATTTTGGGGGGCTCTTTTATGACTTTCGGGGGCTCTTTTAGGCATTTGGGGGCTAATTCGCCCAGAGCCCCAGTGTATTTTTTCCCTGCAGTGCTGAAAGCTCTAATGGGACTACACATTGATCAACTCGATCAATGAAATTATCGGAAAAAACTATTACTAAAAACTGTAACAAAATGTTTGAGAAAAAGTAGGCCTACCTTGGATTTCCCCACTTACATGTACTTTACATGTAGGCTAAAGCTACTGTACCAGTATCAGTATGTAAAGAAATTTCCCTATATATATGTATTTTGCAAGCAAGCTGTTTAGTTATGTTTGTCATAGCTACATTTTGATGGATTTCTGATTAAATCATGTCGTCATGATCCGGTCTTTGTTTTAATGACCACATGACGCTCTGAAGAGAGGAAATGATGTATCATTCTCCTGCGAGTCGTGTTACTGGTTAGAGAGAGAGAGGGGGAGAAAGAGAGAGGAAGAGAGGGAGAGAGAAGCTAAATGTACATGTAGGTCTGTATCTAACTTCAGCAGTATGAGGTTTCCATGACACTGTGTTGTGGTTGGGGGGATTAGAAGGGGCTTAGCGTTAAGTCAATGAAAATAGATTCTTACTTGGGAAAAGGAAATTATCCATTGAAATTGAATATAATAATAGAAACGTGGTCTAATAAATTACGTTCCTGAAAATTTTTGTGTGAAAAGCTGTAATATACCTGAGGTAATTAAAAAAAGGAGGGATGCCTTTTTTTGTATCTCTAAAAGAGCAATTGATAATTATTCTATTTAAATTTGTACACTTTTATATTTCGCCTATATTTATGAGTGAAGTAAAAAATTGAAATTGATTTGAAATGAATATTAAACTGCATTTATATCAGTTCAAATAATTATCCCCTATGAATTAAAATTGTGTTCATTTTTATGAAAGTGGGACTGTTAACTTACATGTAAGTTAACTACAAATAGTATGTATTATCATTTACTGAGCCAGTTAGCCAGTTGTGGAAACAATGGAACTCAGAAGTAAAATGTCTCATTCCATTAGAATGTTAAAATCAAGTCCCTCACCCCCCCCCCCCCCTGTTTTATTTTAACACCAAAACAATGGTTCTACAATCTATTTCCACAACTTGAGATCAAATGAGGAGTATTCCTGTTTTTTGTCTGTGTCTGTGAAGGTCACGGCAGAAAAGGTGATTCCTTCTTATCAATATTTTGATTACTACTTGTGTGTGATCTTGAGTGCTATTCAGTGGTCTTTCATTGTGCCCAATGAGAACTCCAAGGAGAATCCAAATATTGACTTGATCACTTTGAATACAATGCTGACCCGATGTGAACTGGTGTGTATTTTCGTTTTCTGTTAGGTCACCTTGTCCTGTTTTATTGACGGTCTTCCTTTTGTTTTCAAAAGAATTATCATTCTGGTGTCCTTATAGGGACAACGATCATGTGATGGAATTGGTCTACAAATAGGGAATCCTTAGAAACGAAGTATTCCACCCCTGTATTCCTTTTTTTAGTATTGTCTGGGCTTGTCTTGATTCTTTTGTTTTGAAAGAATTATCATTCTGGTGTCCTTATGGGGACAAAGATCATGTGATGGGTTTGGTGTAAATACATGTAGGGAATCTTTATGAAGAAAATACCATCCATTTTGTAGACAAACATATGATACGTTACTTAGGAAAACTATACTAGTAGATATGAGAAGTAAATGTCCAGTTTAAACCTCTTTTTTATAGTATTGTCTGGGGTTGTTTTTAATCTTTAATTTTCATGAAATGGTAATTTTGGTGTCGTCATAGGGACAAAGACTATAAAGATATTATGAAATTGTTTGAAATGCAGAATCCATATCAGAGAATTACAGTTTAAACTCTTTTAATATTGATTACAATAGCATGGTTTGGGCTGTGTTTTCTTTTGATTATATAAAGTGGTAATTCTGATGTCCTTGTAGAAATAACGTGCTGATGATGAAATAATGTAAAGGGAATCCTTTATAAAGAAGTACCGTAAAGTTTCAGCTATTTGTGTACGCTTATTATGGATGAATCCTTATTTATACAGTACCGTTGTTAATTACCACTTTTAGATACATCTTTCCAGTGAAATTCTTGTAAATAGGGACTACAGTTCAAATTAATGGTAATCTTTTTGATGTACTGTACATTAATTGTAGCAATGTCTGGGCTTGATCCACAATCTCCTATAAAAGAAAAACATTTTTTCTGAAATAACTTTTAACTGATGAAAAACAATCACCATTGTTCTTGTAAAAGATTTTCTAAATCATAAAATTGTGTTATCATGACCGATATCATTCCAATTTGATGCACTTTGGTCTGAGCTTCTGGAGAGACAAACGTCATCATTACACAAGTAAACACGGGACATTACAAAGTCACTTTGTGATAGTCTTGAAGAAAGGCTACCGGGATCGGGGAACTAGATTCTGCTTGGGGTATGGAATGACTCATAATGTTAATGCCTGCTATGTCGTCTACATTGGGGAAGAAAATCAGGAAATTATGATCCACTTGCAGCCAGAAATAGAGAGAAAAAAATAATGGTCAGAATTGGAAGAAATTGATTGCTTTGTGCAGTTGTTGTGACAGGCACTTTTATGCCTTTTGTGTTCGCAGAGCCCCCCTGCCTTATGAGTTAAATGCCCCGACTGTAGTAAAGTTGAATGAAATGGTTCAACCATTAAAGTAGATTGCTGTGATTCATACTATTGATTGGATAATAATGAATTTTGTTTTAGCGTCGTTATCAATGAATTTCTAAAAGTCATGTTCTTGAGATTATATTTTGTATTTATTCGAAGGCTTCGTTCAAATTGTAAGCCTACGAGTACATGAATGTCTTATTTTGCAAAACAATTAATTAGGAACAAACATGGAAAAACAAAGTCATGTGAGAATTACGTCAGAACAAGAGATTTGTAGAAAGTCACTTTGTAGATGAAGGCTTGTTTTTCCTGTATATTTGCACCTGTACAATATATTTATTTGAGAAGCACTGAACGATGGCTATTGCATAATGCATAAAGGTTTCAGGATAACATGTCAACAAACCATTGTTTCTGTATGAGTTTAGGCCATGGAGCACGACCCTTATGTTGTTTACATTTGATCAGCACTTTGTTGGCAGTCCATATAAATGTACAGAAAGTCACTTTGTAGTTTGTACATTAGGAGAAGAGTTTCTTTTTTTTACTTGTTTTTCCTCTTCGTGTATTTGCACCTGTAAAAAATAAGTCTTTATGATGCAGCCTATGAATAGAACCAACAACGATCAATCACTTTGTAGGTCTACATGTATGTGTACATTATCAGAAAGGTTGTAATGTGTTTTTTTATCATGACAAATTGACGATATGTACCAAGGCAAAAAATACATGTACAATGTACACGGGGCTCAGGGTGAAGTAGCCCCCGAAATGCTAAAAAGAGCCCCCGAAAGTCATAAAAGAGCCCCCCAAAATTGCATAGAGTTCAATGCAAAACAAAATAAAGAGTGTTATTTTCATGCAAGCAAGCTTGAAAAGTAGCCCCTGAAATTTTCAAAGTATTTTTTTTTCCTGATATGTACATATAAATTTAGATTCTAGTTGATTGCGCAATGTGCATACATCGGATGTGTTATGTACCAGTATTGCATTTCTAATTATAGTTGCTCACATCATTCCAATTAGATCGATAAGAGTGTATTCACCACTTGATTGATAACTATTTCAGAGTTTATTTTTATCTCAGAATTCTATGATGCAACACCATGCATTTTTCACTTATCAATTTACAAAAGTGGAACATCACAATGATCGAATGGGCAAAATGAACATTACTTTTTATTACCAGCTATAAATTTGTAATGGAATATGGCACCTTTTGGTCCATGAATAAACCCACAACCATTATCCAGCCATTTTGTTTCGCTTATTGCTTTTGCCCGATGACATGCGTCACAGAAGGCCTGTTCTCATCAGACCGAAGTTGCAAAATAACCCGCTACTTTCAGACTCAGGATATTTTCCAAAATCTCGAAATTCCTCCTCACCAGACCGATGTGCCCATCACAAACTATTTCCAAAACAGCGGGCTATTTTGGAAACAAGACCAACATTTTTCTGGAAATTTTTTCGACCAAATAGCCCGCTAATTGCAACTGCGGGCTGGTAAAGACACAAATTAGCTGGCTGGTTTGAAATCGGGCCTCGTTGAAATAGCAGGTTATTTTGCAACTTTGGTCTAATGAAAGCAGGCCTTTCATATTTTCCTTCAACTGAATTGGTTGTTGGGACAAAATTGAAAGTAAATTGGACTGTAGCTCAGCTCAGCTCCGTCTGACTGATTAATATTCATAGAGCAATGATAATTCATAATGACTTTCTGAAGTCGATGAATGATCAGCAGTGGCTGAATTTGCATCGCGATATTTATTCTCTAGAGGTGCAATTACGTACATGTTGCCAGAGATACAACACAGTATGTTTAAAAGAGGATACCGTTTATGTCTTTTATGAGTTGCCAACTGGAACAATCATCAGGTTTTGCAAATGAAATTGCATATTTATGGACTATTGTAGTCCAGATCTATTATACAGAGATGCCAACCGTTACGGTTTCGCCGTATTTGTTACGGTTTTAATGCTCTTGTTACGGCGTTACGGTAAACAATCAAAAGGTTACGGGGAAACGATAAACAAAAGTACATTATAGCGAATGCCGCCTTATCACATAGCCTCCGTACACAGCGCTGTATGTCGCACGCATTTACGAACTCATAAGTTCACTGAATTTGACTACACTGGATAAGCACTTTTGCGCACATGGTCCGTCCGCCGCCATCTTGTTTAATTCAGAAACAACACGGCCGCTACGTATGCTACGTGCGGTCGTGCCTTTTGGGGGGAGCATGGGGGTAGATGATCGTGCGCGCGGCGCCCGCAATACCCATTCATAGTATAGTAGCGAAGACTTCGGTGATTCAGCGGGCGCATTGCAAGTGCGCTATACGGTGTGTTGTTGTTCATGAACGCCGGGCCTAGCGGCCTGGGCTGGTGTGTCTGTGGTACTGGTGAGTGTACGTGTGCGTGTGTAGGATACGAGTTCTGCCATTTGACTGTGGATTCGAATTTGCCATTCGACGCTTGAACAAGGTGCTTTCTTCCTGAATATTATCATGGATTCACTTAAAAAAGAGCGAGTACCCGAGGAGGAGATCCTTTGACTGGAAATAGATTAAAAAAAAACGTTTTTAAGCACATCTTTATTTTGGACTTAAATATGGTAGGTTCGAAATGCAGTAAGGGGCAGGTCCAAGCTATTTGCTTTGTGACGTACGGGACATTCAGAGACTTTAAACAAGAAATAACAATGGATGACATTATTTATATGGCTATCTTTTGGTATGAGTCTGTGGCTATTATGGGCTAGTTCATTTGTGGAAAGTTTTAGTTCTGACCAATTCATAAATTAATTTTTAATGTAATTAATGTGCTGCGTGACGTACGGGACCAGAGAATTTCTGACTTTTTCAAAAATAAGTTCATCATAAAAGTTCTCTGAATTTATTAAGTTATGAGATTTATGGTAATGATATCTTAATTCATTATGGAATCAAGCATAATTCACAACTATTACCATATTTTTCTGACCTTTCGTGGTTATGTAATATACCAAAACATAAATGTGTGTATGTGACGTACGGGACACGTGACGTACGGGACAACTTTTCCCTATGGGAAAATGCATTGAAATGAAGAATTTTCGTCAAAATTTGTTAAATGTGAACAATTTTAACTTAAATCAGTGACAATTAGAGTGTTTTAGAACCCAATTAGATCCTCTGACCATCACTTAATATCCTCTGTGTTAATTTATGGGGTAAATCAATACAAATATTACTTTAACAAAGAAAACAAATTAAATTAATATATTCATACACACTATATTACCATTTTTATTCCATTTACCAATCTATCATGTGCAGTCATGCTTCTTTTCTCATTTCTTTTATCCATTCCATTCAACATTGCAAAATGTTTTAAAATAATAATTAATGAAGAAGATGAACTTGAACTTGAAAACTTTTATTTAAACTTGTTTGAAACACGGGCACACTCGGCACATCATATTTTGTCAGAGAACATTTCTTATGCTCTAAGTGTTTGTGAACAAAGATACATTAAAAATATGAAGTCTTTTCTTCATAGCTTGTTTGAATTACTTGATAGTAATATCATAGAATTTTGAAGGAATTCAAAGATAATGCTGAACATATTGTCTTTTTGTAATCCTTTTATCACAGATTAGAACATGTACATGTATATGTTGCTGTCATATATTCAAGAATTTTGATGTACATTACTGTAGCCTACATGTTTGTGAAAGATGAATACAAAAATATAAATCTTGAATGTATTTTGTATTGATTAAAGACATCTTATTAACACCATCAGATATAAGAAATTAAAACCCTAAAAGTTTGTGTGACCTTTTCCACAATTCAAAAGATTAAAGCAAAATCAACAAAAATGCAAGGGTGTAAAAGTGATAAAAATCCTAAGTGGGTGAGAGTGTGAGACTCAAAAAGGCTATCCTTCCTTAAAAGTTATGATTTAGTTTTTAGGAGATCAAACTTCCCAAGCTGGCTCCATATGTACAGTGTATGCTGTAATCCTTTACCATCATGACATTTAAATAGAATATCAAAAAACCACACATCGAGAGCTTGATAGCATACATGTGCTAAGATTCTTACCTGCAGCATAGCTAGGAGTTGTAAAAGCCAGCTTCTGGTGCATCTACTACCATATAATTTCATTAGACTCATTCCAGGAACTAGTACACTATTATGATTTACATATTTAGCATCCTGCCAATGTTGGGGACATCAACTGGCAAAATACCAAAGTTGATAATACCAGGGGTCTGGCTTGAAGACTAATTACATCAAATTCAGTACAAACAAGTAAATTCCTAAAAGGGACCCAGTTGGAATGTTCATATTTCCCTGTATACAACAAGTTTCCTAACACAGTATATATTCTCCTTTTGGTCATTTCCTTTTTCAAATCTTGCATTGGTTTTATATGGGGTTGTCCCGTACGTCACACACTTGTCCCGTACGTCACATTTCTTAATTTGATTATGTAATCAACACAGAATTTTTGTAATTTTTGTTAAACCTATTTTTTGTTAGGTATTCATCTAAATTAGAACTTCCTAGAATATCTTTAAAAAAAAAAGTTATTGTCAGAATTAAAATTAAACAAATTATGATCAAATTGTGACGTACGGGACATCACACTATGGAACCTACCTCATTTGCATAATTAATTCATTTTTGAAAGTTTTTATATTTTTTTCCTATTTTCTAGCAGGATGGTCTACAATTCCTGAGATATTTATTTTAAAAAAAATAATTCAAAGGAGATACAAAAATAAAAATGTAATGTCCCGTACGTCACGCTAATTATTAAAAATCGAAGTTCGTGACCTTGGCACTCTTCGTATTTTGATAATTTTTTTTTTTTTATTATCAGATTCATAAAATTCATAGTTTCAGCTTTAAAATGAGGTATAGTTTGTAAAATATATATAAAGATGAAATTTGACCCCCAGAGGGGACAATAGCTTGGACCTGCCCTAAGACTAAGAGTGATTGTGTGTTTGTGTACGTTTTGCGCGAAAATTATGCTGCGGTGTCTTGCGTTACGGGAAGACCTCCATTTGTTACGGACAAATATGGTAAATGTTACTGACAGCCATCCTATAGGGTTGGCATCTCTGTATATAGGGGTGAAATAAATCAATGCCTGGTTTTTGACAGAATGGTATAATTTTGAATAATTTCACTGACTACATGTACATGTATAGGGGTATGTACAAACTGTAGATACATGTAGTTTAATGTTTATTATTAAAATGGATACACACACAAAAAAGGATTTTGTAAAGACATTTTGTAGTTAATTATTCAGCCTACATGTACACTGTGTATGTACATTTAAATTTGCAACACAATGTAAAAATATGTACAGGTCGTACATTTGTACATTACATGTACCTGCAAGTTTGACTTTTGGAACCCAAACTTTTTGAAACTTTGCTTAAAAGTTAAACCTGAGCATAATCAGCTTGTATTTTCACAGGCAACCAACGTGGTGGTATTGGTTACAACCCTCAAACATGCCGAACACACTTCCACCTCCTTAACCACCCAAAACAAGAAATTAATTAGTCATTCCATGCAACGAATGGGCACCATATGGCTGCGAGGCCGGGTCCCCCGATTTGATTAGTCCCATGATGAAACCGGCTTCCAACCGACTGACTCGAGCATAGCCCCAAGGTCAGATGCACGGCGTGAACCAACAAAAAACAGATTTTTATTCCGTCTTTGCCCTTGCGATGGAGTTCTCGTTGGTCACATCGCAACATGTGGAAGTCATATGGGTAAACGAGGGGAGTGGAGAAACAATTAAGAGGCGCGGAACGGTCAGTTTCCTTAAGAGGAAATAGCAACTTTCGACCTTCAACTTCAGTCTTTATCGGATTGTGGAAATAGAGACGTACATGGCCGAGCCTTCTGCACGCTGTTAATCAATTACACTTGATTTTGTGAGGGAATGTGCTCTATATTCGGGTTGCTTAATCCTTATAATTCGAATGTGGCGTGGTTGATAAGCAACTTAAGTTTCTAATGGGACTTTGATTGAGAACTTTTGATTCATCAACAGTTTCTAAAATGTTGAATCATGAATAAATTTATCCATGATATCAGGGCTCGACTTTAACAATTCAGGAGTGTAAATGGTGTCACATGCCCCCCACCCACATGCCCCCCTCCCATTTTAAGTCTTGACCCCCAAAGTTAGGTATTATTGCAGGAGCAACTGCACACACATCTGAAAAGAAAATTTCAGCCCCCCCCCCCTCCCCCCCCCCTCCCCCCCCTCAATGAAAAAAGGGTGAAAATTGAGATTTGAATTCCTGAATCTACATCTTTAAAAAAGTGAATTTGTTTCAAACATTTGAGCAAAGTTTGAAAGCTTAGAGACAGAACTGTACCATGATCTTTGTTATTTCTTTATTTTTTCATATCAATATACATGTATATATATATATATATTTATATATATATATATTTTTTTTTTTTTTTGGGGGGGGGGTGGGGTGTCTGGCTGTCTGAGCTGCAAATTCATTCTTTTATATAATATATTGTCTTTATGCAAGGGTGCAAAACACCTGCTTTTCTTGTCCAGACATCTACCGTTTGATTGATGATAATCCTCAGTGTCTTTAGTAGAATTCTGGCTGGCTTTAGACAGGAAATCAGGTAAAAATCCCTGAACTTCCAATTGGCTCATCGTCCCGTCAGGTTCGATAAGTCTTCGTCCCTAGACATGTCTGGTACATTGTAGGTGTCATTGTCCTCTGATTTTTACTTAATTATTCAAGAAAAGTCTTAATTTTTTGTAATTTTGTCAAGTTATTCAGTAGGTACTGCCAAATGCCATGCCATGCCATGGTAGAAAGACAGGAAAGTTTAACAACCTTTTTTGTGAAGCTCTTGAGTATGGTACTGCCAAATGCTATGTCGGATCAATATGAAAAATGGAGAAAAGAATGGACTACTTATTTTTGTTGTGACTTTTGAAATTGTTTAGTACTGCCAAATGTGTCAGGTCAGTGTAAATGATGACCGAAAAATCACACTTCCAACTTTTGGAACTTGTGAAGTTACATACATGTATTGATTGCTGCCAAATCCCATTCAGGTCAGTGTAAATTATGAAGGAGAAGGAAAAAAAAAAGTCAAATTTTATGGTGAATTAGTTGAGTACTGCCAAATGTCATGCTGGGTCAGTTTGAGTGATGGTTGAAATTATGAATGGATGGAAATGAAATAGTTTTGAAATCAGCATCTCTAACCTTCGATCCAGGATATTTCTAACAGGACTTTCTGGACAATAGGAGAGTTGGCCTCTGATGTCCCGCCGAGTTAGTGAAATGACAGTTTGACATTGTGACATAGATGTTTACAGGAAAATTCTTATTATCATGTTACATGTAACCAGGTGATACTGTATGTGTACATCTAGCAACTAATAGATTTATGATTTAGAATCTGGAACTGTATTATTTTGATGGTCAGCCTGAATGGAATGAAAAGCCATTGCTATACATGTATAAGTTACATATGTTGTCTGTAAATATGTTGTCTGTAAATATGTTGAAAAACTTAACTTTTAATGAACTACATACACTGTACTGTACATGCATGGATAAAGAATTGCCTGAAATCTGGTTTGGTCCCTGATCATGGGGTTTTAAATTATGGATTCAGAGTAAAGACTTACATTTAGGTCCAGCCATGTTTCATAGAAGTGGAATTGAGGTATTGTTAAAGCCCTTACAATGTATTTAATGATGTGTACATTTGTATATTCAAAATACCTTTCTAGAACATGTTGACATTGAGGTGCTTGATAAAGCGCCAGATATTCAGGCAAAAGTGCAGATAACATAAACACCTTCAACCTTAAATCCTGTTTTGCATTGCTTTTTGAGTCGGTGCCAAGTCAGTGAAAATGGTCACTGAACACATTACCCTAGTTTAATGTGCATGAAGCCAGGATTACAATACTGTACAATGTACCTGCCATTTCATCATGTAGCCAATGTAGAGACCAACATATCAAGTTGTCAAATGCCATGGACATTGTGTCAATCATTTCTCGGAAACGCATAATCTGTCGGCCATATGTTTCTATGACAATGTGGTCACCTTGTCAACTTGTTTCCAGCTAGCTAGCTGTCGCTCGACCTGCCTGCCTCCCACATGTGCACTTTTATGTCATGCTCTAGCCTTTGTAGAATTCTTTTTCTTCTATCCATGGGATATCATACGATAGGTATAATTTTAATAAGCATAACCCTTTGTTTTATCAAGCTTTTTCAACTTAAATGTTTCTCAGACCATTTATGATGTACATGTACAAGTGTATGCATGTAGAATAGTGTGAATAAGACTCCATTGCACTTTTTTGCCACCGTTTATATTAGACTTCTAGCAATGAATAATTGGCCTTATTTGGAGACAAATATTCCAAAGATATAGTTATATTGAGACTTCAACTAAATCATTGCAACATTACGCAGCTAAATGTATGGAAATTGACCGTAATGCAGGGGCAGTAGCGGACAAATTTGCTCGCTAGCCTGCGAGTAATTTCCCCTTATTTTCCTTCATTTCCACTTTGCTAGCCACCGACTTATTTTGTGTCTATTCTTCAAGGTTCATACAGCAACCATGTCACTTCCTATTCTGTGTGAGTCTGTCAAAAGTTTGGCAGACTGTATTTTCTTCTTTGCTTTCTGTTGATGGGTTATACTGCCAGCCATCATATTTTGTATATTTTCTTGTCTGTCTACGTGTCTGTAATTACTACATGCTGAATTCCTGGCTTAATTCCTGTCTCGTCTTCCTGTTGCTTACAGTATTTGATTGTTTTTATTCATTTTCCTTTTTTTGCTTCATGTATACACTTATATACATACATTATATTCATTCTCTCTCTCTCTCTCTCTCTCTTTCTCTTTCTCTCTCTTTCTCCCCCTCTCTCTTTCTCTCTCTATCTTTCTCTCTCTCTCTCTCTTTCTCTCTCTCTCTCTCTCTCTCTCTCTCTCTCTCTCTCTCTCTCTCTCTCTCTTTCAGTCTCTGTCTACCCCCTCCCATCTTTTTCTCTCTGACTCTCTGACTCTCTCCCTATTTCTCACTTTCCCTACCCCATCTTTTCTTTTCTTTTTTACATTTACTAATTTTACTTTCAAATTTTAATTTGTCTTTTACTAATATGGAAGTTTCTCTTTTTTTTCTTCTAAAAGCTTTTTTCTTACACCACTATTTGCTCAAAATATTTATCTCTTCCCCTTTATTTTTTGAATAAGTTTTTCCCTCTATCTCTCCTGCAAAGGCTGCAATGTAGATTGCAATTCCCAAGTCTACAATTTTGTTAGACTTTCATTGTCTTCCACTTTATTCATTCTTTACATATAATTAATTCTCAGACTTTTTCACTTGTATACATCTCTATATGTTTGAAAATGTGCAGATGACTATACCTGTACCTGTTCAAAGAAGATACATACATTACAATAGAACAGGAACAAACACAAAATAAGTGAGTCATATACAGGGCCCAGGGGGTTTCTTGAATGTTACAAATGAAGAAATAGATAAAGCACTACAGGACATTAGCCCCTTACATTAAAAAGTGTCTCTTCACAGGTGAGGTACCATGATGGTAATTCTATTATCAGGGTTTTGTATAAAGGAAGTACTGTTACCCCATCAGCATCAAACCAGATTAACACCCTTAATCCACCCCTTTTTTGATCCCCTCCAACCTCAAGTGGCAACAGTTATACCCTCTCTCTCTAATCCCCCTTTTCTTGTCTGCTTATTTATCCTGTCTGGAATTGGACACAAAAGTCTATACATGGGATTACATTCGGATATTAATGTGACCAAAGTCCAGGAGACCTGTAAAGTACAGCTATACAGGTTCTTGTATACCTAGACGTAGAATGTAATTACATAGATACCTGCATGAACATTGCATACAACATTGTAGACCTATAAATCATGTACAAGGAATGTCTTTGTTGAAATATTCTTTGTGCAGGGAAGAGTCCATGTCAACTTTTCCCCCCTGAAGGGTTTTTCTTGGAGAATATGAAAGGGATTATAAACATTACAGAACTACATGTAGCTCTTCCCTCATATGCACATGTAGGCATATAGCCTTTAGACCTGTGCTCTGTAGGAAAACTTCTTTATGGCTTTCTACAATAAAATAAACTCAATGAACTCTTTTTATGAATGCACCAACATTAACTTCTTGTATGGAAGCAAATATTAACATTAAATACAATGGCCTAACATTTACTTATTGCACATGCAATTGGGAAGGGGCTCTACAATTTATTGAATTAATCTCCTTGATGAAAATCCGGTCTAGAAATCCTCCTAAGAAAGGCTTAGGCCCTACTAAGAAATGTTTAAAAATAGCTCAGATATCACCAATGTAAATCCATTAACATCTTTGCATACCATCAGCATCCCTCAGTGATATTATTTTGAAAAAGGAAAGCAAAAAATAAAAGCATGGGAATCTCCAGAATAATTAGGGGAATCCGCATTTCTAAGGATCGCACCCAAACTGATTTCTTCCATTGTCCCGGAACTTCCGAACCCTGAAGTTGCGGTGACCAGCTTTGTTGGTCCTGCGCCTCAGAGATCCTCCTCGATTCTCCTCGATTCTTTTGAATCGGTAACAGCATGGAACGCTTTTGTTCCCTTTCTTCACCCGCTGTTTACCAGGCCCATTACGATGTATCGAAGCGTACCTCAAACATTGTAATCATTGTAAATTGTGATCTAAACCTCAGTCACCTACTATACCATAAACTAAATTGAATTTGGAGTTGGCTGGAAGAAGCAGAGAAGTTCAAGTCTATAGGCCTGTCATCATCATCTCAAGATTGCCAAATAGCCCGCTATTTCTGATTTGGGAAATAATCCCGAAGTTACAAATCGTGTCTTCATCAGCTCGAGGCTTAGCTCGAGATATTTTGCTCAGCGTTCGCGCATAGTGTGAGTCTTCGGGCTATTTGTCCGGTGTGGACTAAGAGCGGGATATTTTGGGATGATTATCTCGTCCAAATATCCCGCTTATTGCAAATTCGGGCTGATGAGGACGCAAATTAATGGGATAATTTGCGATGGGGATAGTTCAAATAGCGGGATATTTGGCAATCTCAAGCTGATGAAAACAGGCCCTATGAGTGTAAAAAACTCAATGGGGTGTCTCGGGAAATCTAGACAGTGGTTTCTTGCAATCTGTCTGATTTCTGCGGAGTGGGAGACAGATCCTTGGAAGTGCGAGTGTAAATAGAATTTATTTTTCCTGAGGTTTATCTTGAGGTTTCCACATCTGGGTGTGGTTTTTCAGACAATGTAGTAGATTTGTTTTGCTTTTTGTAATAAGTACTTGAAGCATAAGTTTATTAAACGGGATGTTCTTTGTGCCTGTAGTTTACATGTATGTCATTCACTCCGAGTCTAGCTGTCACTGAATAAAATTTTATATTTTATACATAGACCTACAAATACATGTACATGTAGGACCCGGAGTTGATATGAATAAAATATTTGTTGGTAGAGCGTAGTGTATTTTACAGTTTATTGCTGAATCAAATAAAGAAGCAATATTAGAATTGGATAGATTCATTACAAAATTGCATTTCATAAGTTTATACATTTGTATAGGAAAGGAAAAGGCTATTGGAATTGCCTTAAGTTGATTTTTCAAAAGTACACATCCTTGCTATCCTACTCTTCGATGTTCCACTTCTGTATTGCCTTTTGATCAAGTGCTACATGTACATGTACATGTACCTGAAAGACCTTTTTCTCCCAGTGATACTTGGATATGGGGCAGCGATTTTCGAAACCATCATAACTACAAGTTCACAGACATCCCATTGAAACGCGTGTTAAACTTAATACACGCATGTCAATGGGATGTCGGTGAACTTGTACTTATGACGGTTTCGAGAAACGCTGCCCTGATACTCTAGCTGTTTAGACTCCCTTCCTCTCCAGAGCCCCCTTTCATTAAACATGTTATCAATCACAAGTCACAATTACTGTTATAAGCTGCTGAAATCGTGGCATTTGATTGGCTGAGAGCAAATTTGTCATAGAAATTTAGCATTTGTAGTTGATATCAAGTTTTAATGAAACAGGGCCAAGGTGGCTGTGTTATGTTACATTTTCAGGGATGAAGTTGATGAAATATTTCTTTAAAAGTATCCCTGCTTCATAAAACTTGTTATCAATCACAAGTTACAATTACTATTATAAGCTACTGAAATCGTGGCTTTTGATTGGCTGACAGCAAATTTGTCGTAGAAACTTAGCATTTGTAATTGATAACCAGTTTTATGAAACGCGGCCCTGGTGGCTTTATAGTTACATAATACAGCATGAACCAATGAAGTTGTAGAAATATTGTGTGTAAGTTTCCCTTTGAAAGAACATTTTGACTGAATTAATCGTGATTAATTCACGAGCTGAAGGTTGCCCTTCAGCCGAGATGAGCCTGCACGCTCTGAGCGGCTTATCGACTGTATGGGATACTAGAGAAAGGTGTCATGGCATCAGAATCAGTCTTACTACAAATGTCAGAGGTGACGAACATGTTCTAGTAGTCTCCGGTATACAGACCTAAATGAATATTCACTTACGGTACGTGCATGTGAGCATGTTCATAGATTGCCATTGAGTTGAACACACTGTATGGCTTTTGTTTGCTGGTCGGGAGGCACAGGCTATAAGTTGACAATTCCTCAAGCCTTGAGGAGAGACTGCATGTACATGAGCTCTGTCAGTCACTGGATGTGCAGCAAAAGTACAAAGCCTACATGTACATGTGATGTTCATGTATCATGTACACATGCAGTGTCCTGTCAGTATAGTCTCACAACTCAGGCACTGTTACGCACAACGACTGACGGTTATTGCAAACTGGTTGTTTGTCACGTTCTTAGTCTTGTTTTCCTTGGTTGACTTGTCTGATGCCTTACATGTAATACCTGGGCCCTGTCTTACAAAGAGTTGATATCAATCGCAACTATATAAAGAGATAGGAGACTGCAAACTTGCGATTGATTGAGGACTTACTATTGATTT
Organism: Strongylocentrotus droebachiensis; assembly: GCA_035222895.1. Lineage (NCBI taxonomy): Eukaryota > Metazoa > Echinodermata > Echinoidea > Camarodonta > Strongylocentrotidae > Strongylocentrotus > Strongylocentrotus droebachiensis. The sequence goes on from JAVYIG010000098.1 coordinate 441,313, forward strand.
GGATCTATCATAACTCTTTGTAAGACGGGGCCCTGATCCACATTCCTGATTTTATGATAAAGGCATACAGTATAAAGGCCTTCATCTACATGCCTATCCAACAGTGGAGAACATTTTCAAATCCCCTACAGGCTACATTTTGCTTTACTGCTTTTCATGTCATCCTTTGTGTGGAGAATATAGGGTTGAATTTGTTTGCATCTAGTTATTATAAGACACATTCATGAGATATTAAATTTTAATTTTATGTCCTTGGATATGTTGAATTTTTTAAATCTAAATACAGTAAACATACACTGTAGTGAAACTACATTTCAACTAAAATCTTAACAGAGAGATGCAAATTGATATTGATTGTTTATAAAAAAAGATATCATTTTTACCAGCATCATCACAAAAATAACAGCCTTGAGAAGTAAACAAATCCTTTTCATTTCAAGAAACAATTTAAATATTTCCAGAGTAACAAAATACCCCCAGTTCCGATCCCAGATCACTTCACGGCATGCAGCGTATCTTATGAGATTATTGACTGCGGAATAATTTCTTTTGCCCCGAAGGCGATTTCATTTTTTGTCTCACGACACAGGCTCCAAGATGGAGTTCGTGTTTGGCATGAGCATAACGGCGCTCTTTTTAATCGTCGTTGTAGCCGCATAAGCGCAGCGCTCGTCATAACCGTTCTGAAAATGGAATTGGTTATTGCAATTTAGATAGGAATATGTAGTATTGCATTGGATGAATAATGGAAAACTGATCTCAAACCACACCTATTTGCATTCAGATGATATCTATCGGACGTTGGTGATCAATGGGGTTTCAATTTCACGGTTAGCTGTTTTCGCTCCTCATCGCTTCAAGACTGTCATGTTATTAACAGTAGCATGGTTGTATTGTATCCATGTATGGAATATTTATTTATTGGGTTGGCACAATCCCAAATAACTTTTTGGTGTGATACGCAAATATGACCCCCAAAAATGATGATGAACATTAATTTGCATTTTACATAGAAAGCTTCTGAAGCAGATACATTTTAAAAGTTTACTCAGTAGTTAGTGAGGTTGGAAGTTCAATACATATTACATTTTTGGGATTATGTAAATACTTGTTAACATTCAGTCCAAGCTAACAGTTCTCATTGTATGTTTTCAGAATCAATCTGAGTCTTGAGGGGACGTATAAAATAAATACAGGGTATATTGTGTTTTTTTCCTTTTTCTTTTATCAATCAATGTACATGTATGGTAGCAACATAAAATAGGATGACAGTCTCCAAATTCTATAGCTATATGGGGTACCTTCAGGCAAATAAACTTCTTCAATTTTGATACTGAACTCTATCCTACTTCCCAACTCTTCAGCTTGTTCTTCTCCTTCTCGATCTATAACTCCTGCCTGTATATCAAATGTTTTTATCAATCTATGCGGGCTGCAAGAATTATGTTCAAGCACAGAAATTCATTAGCGTTCACGAGTAGGAAATATCCAATGACAACGCCGGGAGTCGATTCCGAGACAAGTCGAGTTGAAACAAGCAACACTCCTTGCATTCCAACATAAATAGGACAGAAAGTCCCATTTCTAATTTTCAAAATTGGTAATCCGAGAGGCCCTCTCTGGCAAGGTTACGCGCAGGAATCATGAAATCTGCAATCGAGACGGGGCAAGGCTGGTATTTGTTACGTGAAATCAAAGTCTCTGAAGGGGTATTGGGAGGGAAAAATGACACAGAGGACATGTTAGAAGTAAAGGTTAAGACCAAGTAGTCATATTAAAAAGAAGAAAAAAATAAGAATGCGCTGAAGATAATGTTACTGGAATAAGTGTTTTCCATATTTTCTTAAATCACCGGCTCTATAATGGCGCTAAACATGCCCCGCCGGCCTAAAGAGAAAACACAAGAAACTGCACGGACGCATGTTGAAATAATCCATACAACTGAAATATGACTTCATAGATATTTTAGGTTATAAGCATGGATTTTCCATTGGTGAAAAAACAAGAAAAAAAGATTGGCTTGATATTTGATATTGTTCAAAGACAAATAAATCTATAGATTGATATTGTACCTTGGGTCTTATGCAAATGTCTAATTTGAATGAAAATAAAAGTTGCACAAATAACACCAGAACGTCTAAATATTGTTCACAGATTTTAGTAGAAGTACCGGTAGTGTAAATATTTGTTTCCAAGTTGACAGAAGTTCATGTACTCAGAACATTTCCTCTGTTTTCTCACTATTGTTCAGCAATCAATTCTTATGGTCATTCAATTTCCAAATTACAAGTCTAATTTTCTTGTCCTGCAAATTGAAATTATTTGTCGTGAAACGATGACATGCCATTGTACTATAACCTGATTACCAGACCGAGTAATGAAAGTGCATTTTTATTGTCCGGCAAACGGCAAATCACTTGCGGTACTACCCCTTGAATAGTAAACAACTCATTGGCGAGTAATGGTAAGCAGCTCTGTCATTAATCTCGTAATGATTGCTTTTCCGTCGTGGATATGGCATACTTGAAGGGACCATTCCCCATTCTCCATTAACTTTTCAATGAGCGTAGACCTGGCTATACAAGATCGTGATGTATGGGACATTCACACGAGAGGAGATTTATACAAAACTTGAATTTAAAAAATGTTGTGAAGTAGTCATTATTCAGTGAAAGAAGCATACAGTACATGTACACACATGCTAAGAATGTCTTAAAGCAGGTCTGCACTACTTGTAGCTACTTGTCCCCTCTATATAGCAAACAGTGCGTAATCGGTGACCATTGGTCCGCCATGGTCCCCTTTTTCTTATGTTAATTGAGAGCTGATTTGATGAGATAACCACCTGTCAGTGACCATGAAGGGAGGTCTAATCCCTCCTGGCCAAACTATTGCAGATAGGCTTTAAATAACCAGTTTTCAGGAGGTCAACTTATAACATAGTGATGCCTGCTTCACTAGATGATTTTTCAGACTGCAAAAAGATCACTTATCATAGCTTTACGGTTCGTATACTTATACAATAAATTTGGTAAGTCTAAACGAGGGGGTTAGATTGCCATTTTATAAGGCTCTCATATATCTTTTCATGACATGAATCCATTGAAATTGTTGATGTGAAAGTCATGTGATCTACAGTTTGGTACCAGCGACGGCGAACGTATCAAATATTTACAAACATGGATGCTCTCCAGCTGGTGATATTGAACCAAACGAAAAGTCATCAATCATTTTATAAAATGGTTTCTTGACTTCTCGCGAACGAGCGGAAATTTCAAGTGCACAATGCTCTGTAGTAAATTGTAGTTTTGCACATGAGTTCAGAGGCATTGTTTTACGTAGATAGATATGCATCATCTTCATGTGGTTTCGGCTAGTTGTGTTTTGGAAGCTAGGGGATGATAGGGGTTTATGCCCTACCCTAAATAATATCCCACAAAATTTAGAAATAATTGGTCTGGAGACTGGAGAGGCACAAAAAAGGTTTATTTCACAGGTGCCCCACTACTCTCCCAAAAGACCAGTCTACTCAAATGTTATGCATACTTTTTAAACAAAGGTTGTTCTTGACAGTCTGAGGTTTGCACGACATAGCAACAAACAATGTATGCAGACTGGATTCCGGGCATTGTGGTTCATTCATTAATAAAAGTTTAATGGAATAGCTCGTCACTAGGTCCCCAGGAAAGAAACGTCCAGAAATTTGAGTGTGCTAGGAAACTGGTCTCTTCCAATCTTCGCCGGATTAGTTATGGGTTTGCTATCTTTGTGAATGCATGGAAGGCCCCTTGGAACATTAATATATTCTGTCTCGGTAGCTCATGCTCAAGTAGGCAGTCTGTTTATAACTCCTTGTGAATGCGATGATAAATCAAACTGTACATTTCGTGACATTTCTCTCCGTTATGATTGATGGCTATGTTAGGAGCATATGTTTGTCTTTCTCTCTGTATACCGGTATCTCTTTTTCTTGCCACTCTTTCTCCCACCCCCTCCTTCTCCCCACCCTCCTACATGTATCTCTCTCTCTCTCTCTCTCTCTCTCTCTCTCTCTCTCTCTCTCTCTTTGTTCATTTTCTTTTGTTCCTCCTGCTTTCTCTGTTGTTGTTGGTTACTATGGCGTTTTCCATCGTCGTCGGATGATATTCGCCAAATTTGTTTCTTTATCTCTCTTTTTCTCTCACTCTCTGTCTCTCTCATACATTTGTTTTGTTCTTCTCCCTGTCTGCCCCCCCCCCCATTTCTCTCTCTCTCTCTCTCTCTCTCTCCTCCCTTTCACTTTCTCTGATTCTGTCTCTATATCTCTGTGTCTGTCTCTCATGGTCTTTCTCTTTCTCTCTTGCTCCTGTTCTTTCTGACCCCACTCTCTTCCTCTCCATCTTTCTGTCTCCCTCACCCTCCATATTTTTCTCTCTATCACCAATACAAAAAACAGGATTCTATCCAAAGTAGCTTTTTTAATGAAAGTGCTAAGAAAACATAAGCTTCTCGTTTCGAAAAACAAGTCCATACATCATTTATCCTGCCATTTACAGGGTGACAAAACTTTAGGAACAGTGCCTCTAATATTTCACTTCATCTTAGTCAGTTTGTCAGCAGATTTATCTCTTGATGAAATGACGTCAAGCTCATTCTTCCTGAATCACTAAAATCTTGTTTTCCTTGAGAAAGCGATGTTAAAATCTGTTGTTGGCATGGAAAACCTAAATTCCTCCTTGCAGACTCCCACTGTATTCCCCGAAGTAACCTAGTTTTTCGTTAGGAGGGGAAAGGAGATAAATTCCCGGAGTTGGGGAGCCTACGTATTGCATGCACGTAAGCGTTGTTTATCTTGTGTCTTGATTGGATATTGGCTCTCCAATAAAACGTTGATGGCATTAATAATGCAGATAATGCATCCTGCTTGAGTATTTAGCTCAGCATCCCAATCTCTCTCTCTTTCTCCTTCTCCTTCTCCTTCTCTTTCTTTCTCTTTCTCTTTCTCTTTCTCTCTCTCTTTCTTTCTCTTTCTTTCTTCTCTCCCCCCTCTTTCTCTCTCTCTGTTTCACTCTCTCTCTCTCTCTCTCTCTCTTTCTCTCCCTGTCTATCTCTGCTCTTCTCTCCTCTCTATATCTATCTGCCCCCTTCTTCCCCACCCCCTCCTATCTCTCTCTGTCATTGCTCTCCTCCCCCTCTCTCTTTCACTCTCTCCCTCTCTCCATTTCATTCCCTACCTTGCCCCTTTGCTGTTTCCAAACAGCCCCAATACAAGATGTGTCCCCTTACCCCCCACCCCCAAAAAAGGACTATCAGCATTGACATCCCTTCTTATTTCACAGTAGTCTTTATAAAATAAAGAATATATGATTTATATGATTTAACACATAGGTAATGTTTTAATATTCCGCCCCCTCCCCTTGTTTCTTTTTTTTTTCTTTTTTCTGAGAGCCAATTGGTGGTGAATCTGTGTGAAATGATTGAAGTCAATACCTTGCTAAGTTCTAGTTCCCTGCAGTCTAATTTATTTCATTAAAATGGATGAGAAGCTCAATATATTATTGCATTTTACATTGAAAAAACATTCTCTCACAATATGATTTGGATTATTAAAGAATTATTATACAGGTACAGAGAAGGCACTTGATGTTCAAACCTGCACCAGTTTAAGTGCCCTTAGATTGTTCCTCAAGTATCAATAAATCCATGCTAAAGTGAGGGTTGCACTCAGCTGTCACCACAGACTTTGGGTCTCAATAACAAAAAAATCAAATGCATTAATACTTGAATGCATTTACTTGACTGCCTTTTATCAAAATTTCCATCATAAAACTCCCATCATAAAACTAGATAGGTTATAGCTTTGAGCTTGGTTGTACTGTAGACAGGAATGTAGTTTATGTGATTTTAAATTTTCTAAAATATGAAAGGCCTAAAGGCTTTTTAAGAACCATGTTTGCTTTGAAATTATGCACATAACTTCTCCTTTCATGATCGCTTGCATTGTAGTACTAGTCATACTTGTACAGTATACAAAAGAAACATGTAAATGTATTTTCCCTGCATGCATTGGGAGACTACATCTTTTACTGGATTTCATCTCAAATAAACACCTTTGCATTTAACCAAGAAGTTACCTTCTTGATTTAACCCATCACTGATTACATGTACATGGACATAGAATTCTTGGATTCAAACTCATTGTGATTCATGAAAATGTAACAGTATTTAACTGGATGAAAAAACACATATATGATCATATACATGTATGAAGCATGTATGTTCATATAATGTATAAAACGTATATGATATGAACATTATAAAACATAGAGGATCATATATAAAGCATAAACATGTGAACATATATATAAAACATATATGAACATAGTAGCATATAATATGTTCACATATGAAACATAATATATGAACATATAAAACATAGATATGAACATATAAAACATATGTGTTCATATACTAGTATATCAATTATTTCCAGCTCACTCTCCTCATGCCCCAATACTAAAACCATCCAGCCCAAGCAAGCCCCATATCTTCATACAGCTTAAACAAAACGAGTGCATTCAAGCATCACTTATGAATCTTCTTTCATGCAAAGATATCTATCTGGTGTATGCAGTGTACACAGCAGGAGCGGCAGTAGGGGCCGGATGGCGGGAATGTTTGGGGGAATATTATCTATGACAGTTTCATTTTGTCATACTACAGGAACTGCAATCGAGAATATTAGCTGGCATGCTAATGACTTGATAGTTATTCATGCAATACAACTTATGTATCTGTCTGTTGGTGAGAAATTAGGGATTCAGAATTTCACATTCTGTTTAGGCGACTTGAATTTCAAGACATGATTTATCACATATTTGTATGGCATAACAAAATATCATCTTGCATTCCTATAAGCATTGGAACTTAAAGAGTTGTATTGTAACAAATCTGAATCTAATACAAAACATGCACCATTACATCATAATAACATTGCTTGAACAGAGGATTCATATTTTTTAAAACTGTTCTAATGAACTCCACTTTATTGTTTGGTCTTTATTAATGTATACCTTTCATCACCTCATCTACTCATACATGTACATACAATGTACATGAACATGCCTGTGGCTTACGTAGTAAATAATCAACACATGTAGGCCTTCATATACATACACATCACATGGTATGCCAGCATTTAAGAGGCAATCAGGAGCATGTGTTTTAACAGTACATCAACTCGGATGGTGCTGGGACGATCGAGACTGCAAAGGCGTGTTTCCATCAGCTCGAGATTGCCAAATATCCCGCTATTTTCAGACTCGGGATTATCCCAAAGTTACAAATCGCGTCTTCATCAGCTCGAGATTCGACCTCGAAACTTGAAACTCGACCTTGAGAAATTAGCTCGAGATATTTTGCTCAGCGTTCATGCATAGTGCGAGTCTTCGGGCTGGTGAAAACGCACCGGACAAACAGCAGGATATTATGCAAACTATCCTAAGATATCTTGGGATGATTATCCCGACCAAATATCCCGCTAATTGCAACTTCGGGCTGATGAAGACGCAAACTAAATGGATAATTTGCGATCGGTATAATTGAAATAGCGGGATATTTGGCAATCTCGAGCTGATGAGGACAGGCATCACGAGATCTTCTGGCGTTGTCATCGCTAGGATATATGACATCATCACCTTCCGTCTAGCTGATCGATAGGTCAGATGAATAAAATGCAGTAGAGATCCGCTACATCCAAGCTTGGGTTTCTATTACATTCGCTGGGTACATATAATTAAGTGCATCTTTGCATACTATAGTACAGGGTGTACGAGAATAAATTTGTACATTTCTACAATTTCTAAATTGATTTACGTATGTACATGTATTTGGATTAAGAGTTAAAACTGAAAATGATTTTTAAGAGATGCAATAGAGATCTGCTACATCCAAGCTTGGGTTTCTATTACATTCGCTAGGTACATACAATTAAGTGCATCTTTGCATACTACAGTACAGGGTGTACAAGAATAAATTTCGACATTTCTACAATTTCTAAATCGACTTTATCTATGTACGTATCTATGTACATGTATTTGGATCAAGAGTTAAAACTGAAGATGATTTTTAAGAGATGCAATAGAGATCTGCTACATCCAAGCTTGGGTTTCTATTACATTTGCTGGGTACTTACATAATTAAGTGCATCTTTGCATACTATACAGGGTGTACAAGAACAAATTTCTACATTTAGGGTGACCTGCTATTGTTTTTGGTACCATAGTAAAAGCAGTTTTGTGTGATTTTAATAATATTTACTTCCTGATTTGGTCATTCTTGTTCGTGGCTTAAAGGGTGAATTAATATTGAAAAAGAAAGATGGTTTTAACTTCTACACAATGTAGGTATATTTACATATGAACAGTTAAGAAATAAATTTCCATACCCTCACCTAGTTTTGTAATTTTAAAGTATGGGAAAAATTGACGTGTCCCGATTTATGCATCTTGAGAGTGTGACATATTTAAAAGGAAAAAACAAAGATAAAGTCAGGAAGAGGTTGTATATTTGTAGAAAAAGAAGACCTTTGGACATCCTTTGAGGCTTTGACATTATCACCTTAAACTTCCTGTATGGAATAGGTCACATGACAGTACATATATACGGAAGAGGTCATGTGACACATAGACAATGATATACTGAGGCCATGAGAAGGACAGCTCAGTTGCTCGCTGTCTATTTAGGAACTACAACTGTACATGTCAAATTTTGATAAATGAACTGGAGTTGATAATTTGTTTTATGAATTAACTTCATGTACATGTACAGTATTTAGATTAATAGTTGAAACTGAAGAAGAATATGAAAGTTGTGTACATCTTCATTTATAGGGAGATGATTTGTTTACTTCTCCTACACAATTAAGGCTTATAATGCCTGTCACATTTCAAATATAATCTCGAGCATTGGACAAAAAAAATTTTGTTCCAAATTCTCAATCAAGTAATAAACATTTTTGAAAAATATTGATCAATGGCATTAATAGATAGTGCCTTTTAATAGGCCTTCACCTTTCCATGTTACATGTCATGTATTGTACATGTATGTATGTACATTGTTTGTAGCTCATGAACACATGAATGCCAACACTGCAGACATAATGGATACTGAATGGGGTACCATGAAGGTGTATATTTATATGTATGTACCGGTACTTGCATTCATGTAGTTGCCATTACTCGACAAAGGCCTGAAGTAAAAATCAGTACATTTTGTATCTCCAATGGTTGTTTCATTTTTTCTTCTTCACTTGTCTTTTTTCGTCAACAGCTGCAGAGCTTTATTTATTCTTACTTCTATAAGTACATGTAGGTCTATATTTTGACAAACCAAATTATGATGCATCTTGTAACATTTTAAATAACTTACTACATGTACATGTATATGTAGTTACTAATATGTTGTAATCTTAAAGGTAAAGACCAGTAATGGTCATGCGATTGCATTGTGAAAGAAACGTTGTGGAATCGATCAGAAAAGGTTGATCATCTAGCATCTAGCATCTGCAAGGTTCTGGAATCATCAAAATGATAAGAAATTTGGCCCATTCTTCGTAAAGTTACAAGCACTATACACAGAAAGATGTATATGGGACTACCCTATCTCTCTCACTAGACCATGAGAGAAATAAATTTACCAAATATATGAATTAGTAGGCGGTTTCCCGGCAAATTTTTTATCATCATGTATTAGTCAAAACATATTCTTTCACATGATTGGTAATGAGAGCTTCCATTTCATTTTTTGAAATTGGGGCGTTGCCAATACTGGTCTTTACCTTTAAACATTTTCACATCATGTAGCATCGATGATATAAAGGGTGTTTCGGCTTCCTTAATTTTTGCCCTTGTATATTTGGCAAAATGACAAAGGATATTTTATTTTGAGTGTATTTGCTGACTTTCTTGCACTTGCAGCATGTGTTTTCATTAAAATAAACCTATGTTTTGGATTATAATAGACAGCCTTCAGTCAGTGTTTTTATATCTGTTAAGTATTTTGGGACATTGAATCTTGAATATTTCTCATTAATCCATATCTCACATAATTTTAGTCACTTTGCGAGAGGAGGTTGCTTGGTTAATTAATTTTGTGTCTTAAGATCAGACCTGTTTAATTACGGTAGTGAGAAAGTGATATCGCACTGCCATGTTTTTTTAATCATTACATGTAATCACTTCTCCAGATATCAGGCTTAGTGCATGTAAAACATATCCCCTTATGTATGATATTGATTATTGAACCAAATCTCTTTTTAACGTGGCACAAAAATAGATTTTCTTGGGGTGCCTCAAATAAGATCCGGCTGCTTCAACAGTAGCATGAGAAGGCCGTGCCACAGTAACTGCTAATTAACACTTTCCTCTAACAAGCTCTCTGCTGATATGTACTGTATGCAATCTCTTCCGAAGGAGCCTCATTGGGTATGTCTTCATCAGCTCGAGATTGCCAAATAGCCAACTATTTCTGATTTAGGAAATAGGCCCGAAGTTACACATCTCGTCTTCATCAGCTCAAGATTCGAGCTCGAGATATTTTGCTAAGCATTCGCGCATAGTGCAAGTCTTCGGGCTGGTGAAGACGCACCGTTCAAACGGCGGGATATTTTGCAAACTAGCCCAAGATATCTTGGGATGATATTTTGACCAAATATCCCGACCAAATATCCTGCTTATTGCAACTGCGGGCTGATGAAGGTGGAAATTAGCTGGATAATTTGCGATCGGGATTGTGAAAATAGCGGGTTATTTGGCAATCTCGAGCTGGTGAAAACAAGCCTCATTGTCTTCCTCGTTTATCTCACCCATCATTGTGCATTAATCTCATCTTTCACATCCCTTTGTCGTCACAGCAATCATTACTGCTTCACAGGAAGCGGGGTAAACAAAATTTTAATTTTGACGACGCGGTGAGGGAATGATTAACGGTCTTGCAATGCCGTGCTGCGCCGCAGTTCGAAACGGAAAAATTAATATATATTTTTCAGGGGCTACTTTTCAAGCTTGCCTGCATAAAAATAACACTTTAAAATTTATTTTGCATTGAACTCGATGAAAATTTACGGGAGCTCTTTTCTGATTTTCGGGGGCAAATTCGCCCTGAGCCCCCGTGTATTTATTTCACTGGTTCGAAAGGGAAATCAACACAGATGTATATGAACATGCAGGAACGGTGATAAGGCATTTTGTTAATGCCAAATTACTTTTAATAGGGTGGGACTGTGAAAAGTATTTGCATTTGTCAACACTGCTTGGCAAATTGACAATATTCCTATTGCATTAATTTTGGAGATTAAAATTGGATTTAGGGGCTGGAACATGTCAACACCACAACATTTGGACCTTCAATTAATCATTTACATAATGTACAGATTATTGGCCTATTTTCTATTTTGCAAATCTGGAAATTTTACTGGCATTTGATTTAAACTTTTATGCAACAACGCCCACTTTCATATGCTCAATGTACATTTACCTAGTCCCATCAATCACTAATTTCACTAATATCATGTCAGAAATAAAATAATAAAAATGGCTGAAGCATAATATACCCTTTTGATTCTTAGAAAAGCCTCCTTAAATTGAATCAAGAAACTGATATGTCCTCTTGAAAATACTGGGGGCTCCTGTCAACAATTTTAAATAAGATCCTTTGTGCTATAGAGTGAAAATTATGTCTTAAAGAGAAGGTTGAGTTCTGGGAAGAGGTGAAAAATCATTTGTGAGCATTACTCATTCTTATTATGCAAGTGTGGAAGAACATCAGATAATACATGTTCCCTGAAAAGCATGGCTCTTCAAATGCCTTCATATTCTAAATATGCATGTAACATCGTAAAAATCGGGGGACCGGCTTTTTACGCCACGTGTTCGTGTAGTCCCATATACATCTTTCGGTGTACAGTGTTTGTAACCTTACCAAGACTTGGCCAAATTTCTTATCATTTTGATGATTCCAGAACCTTGCAATACACACAAATTCTTATATTCTAGATGATCAACCTTTTCTGGTCGGTTCCACACCGTTTCTTTCACAATGCAATCGCATGACCAGAACTCAACTTCATCTTTAAAGACTACACAAACATACAGTTGTGTACATGTAGGTTTTTTTTTCTTCTTTAGTATCTCTTTGGGCAAATCCACCCTTAGTGAGGTCCTGGGTGCAGTGTATTTTGAATTCTGCTGGCAGCTTGCTACCTCTAATGAAACCCCATTTCCCAAAGCTACTTTTGGGCCAACATGAACCTCTTGGGCGTAACCAACCATTCGCCATGACTTTTCCTTCCATGACGGTTGGTCAGTTGGGCGGGGGACACACGACCTGTCACTTCGTAGTGGGTGGGGTCATTCTAAGCGCCAGGGAAGTATTAGATGCTGAGGTCAGTTCATGATTTAATTTCTAGAGATTACCCCGGCTAACGAAGATGAATTTGACTTTTGTTGTGAGCTGATTGTTCATCACTTAAAGATAAAGTTGAGTTCAGTGGTCATGCGATTGCATTGTGAATGAAACTTTGTGGAATCGATCAGAAAAGGTTGATCATCTACATATAGCATATTTATTGGTGTGTACAGCAAGGTTCTGGAATCATCAAAATAATAAGAAATTTGGCCCAGTCTTGGTAAAGTAACAAGCACTGTACTGTACTGTAATTATAGCATATGGTTCAACCTACATGTACAATGTAGTTATTTTCAGGATTGTATCAACTTAAATTATTGTTACCTCAAATATGATCCTATACATGTACAAATGACTAAATAATACCCCTTATTCTTCTTGCCCGGGTTCTTGCAGGGCTGGGAGGGGGCAAGAGTGATTCCAAAAGTGAAATTAGGCAAATGTTTAAAATATATGTTACATGTATCTCTTCATTTTGTAGTTATGAATTCCAATGCTTCATCATATTATACAGTTTTATGTGAAGTGTAAGTTGTAAGTCCTACATGTAGGTACATTTCGTGGGATCATATTTGGAAGTGAATTTTTCTTTAATTTTAATGATAATTTTTTCGCACAAAGAAAAAAAATAAGGTTCAAATTGACCAGAGATACTACACTAGCATTATTACTCATTTGAAGGAGAGTGAAAAATACTTAATGAACCTTAAAATATTGATGAATCCACTCCCAATTTGGAAGGGGATTTAACAATGCCACCATCAATTGCGGAGTATGCCATCATACTAAGGGCTCTCTATGAAAGGATGAAGCACCAATTGGAATATTCATGTGCCTTTCAGCAGCTAGGGATGTACAGTACTTGAGTAATGCTTTCATTATTGTTGTCATAGTTACGACTTAGAACGCATTTTGAATGAATAGTAATCAATTCATTCATTTTGAAGGGCCAAATTACAGGTATCTAAAGCTGAGCGTGATGTGTTTGATGAAATATTCTTATGGGTAGTGCCATCAATGTGAAAGCATTAAAAATATGAAGGTTTTCTCATATCCAAAGGAAACGTTTAGAAGTAAAATGAGTCTTTTTAATTATATGATTTGCATGTACATACTTGTACCTGTGTATTGTTTAACATTATTTCTTGAAGAATTTTGCGCTGATTTCTATCAACTATTGACTCTAATGGATATTTCAGTCTTAATTTAGATTTGATACCTGACTTTAAACGTACTACATGTATGTCCCTTTTGCAGCCAACCTCAAATGCTGTAGAACTTTGCAGGAATTATGAATATGTCATGTATGTCCTATCTGTGAAATTTAAACCTTAGCAGTGTCCTCATATTCAAATTATGCAAGGAAACCCGTTTACTTGCTAGACTTCACTGTCAGACACTATTGAGTGACTGACTGGCTTTTTTTCTGCTTTGGTAATAACATACATGAAAAGAGTTGTAAAGGGTACATGAGCATTTGTCTACATCAATAACCCACTTCTTGTGATGTCCAAGATTAAACTGATTGAATCTTTGCGCAGCATAAAACGTATGACCATTCGGTACAATTGTCTGAAAATCAAGACGATTACTTTTGGGCTCTATAGCCCTAAAGTCGATTTGACAACTAATAGTCGTTATTTTCCCACTTGAAGACATTTTCAAGCCCACCTTTTTTAGGGAAGTTCTAAATTAGTATTATCTTTCAAGTGCAGTTGGAATTTAACTTTTTCATTTTTTGGCCTGCAAATGGGACATAGTACCGTTAACCTATAAAGTGAGTGTCTTCCTTTTGTCTCTGATTTGGATTGACATATTAGAAAGTGACAGTTTCAAGAAAACTGTCCATTCAGAGGGGTTTTGTTTACATGCTCTGCAGTGCGCACTTGATATTAATTGACATCATTTTGAAATCTTATAAAAATCAGTAAGATGCAGAGAAAAATAGAAACTCTGTGAACCCTTAGAAAATCCTCTTTAAATGAGGGGGAAAAAAGAGATTCAGCTACATGTAATAATGCATACATTTTTGAACGAAATACCTGTACATCATATAGTTTGACTAGAAGGTAATTTTGTTTACCTTGGTAAGACGATTCATTCCTTTAAGATGGTTTGCATTGAGACCTGAAGGGATGGGACATCAATAGTGAGTCACCTCGTCGTCTGCTAGAAACGCCACTGGATTGCAAATCCTTTGTTTTTCATTTTGAAAATAAAGCTTGATTAAAAGCATTCTGTCAATGTGATATTTAGACTCCAGAGAGTTTTAAGGCGTACCCCTTTAAGCTGGTATGCATTGGGACCTGTAAGGATGGGAAATCAAACAAAAGTGATTCCCCACATCGTCGGTGGCATCTTGGGTATTCCATCTTGATGACTAAACCTCTCCTAGCTTCTCCTCCATCTCTTACTCACCGAGTTCCTCATCATCATCATCATCATCTGAGCAAGAGGTCCTCCATGCGTTGTCCATCTGTATCTTACACTTGAGTGTGCTACACACGCAAGCTACGTATATTTCAATATATGGTTACACACGTTTCGCTTTCCACATTTGTACTACAATACTAAAATAGAGTACCAAAGCTGTGACATCATAAAAATCTATTTACGTTACGAACCAGAGCAAAATAACACGAGTTCCTATAGGAAATCTATTTATTCAGATGGTCATATCTCAGCTAATACTTAACATATATTCAATTGGTTTTCAACATTTGGACATTATTTTTTGATGCTCTTTTGGAAAATGAAGAAAAAATTGAGAAATTCTAAACATAGATTTTTGATGACGTCACACTTCACCACTCTATAAGGGATGGTGCCCAATGTAAATTTCGCTTGAAGAAAAAAAACATAGAAATATTCTGTATTGATCTTCCAATGGCTCCAGAGTGTCTCTCTTTTATTAATTGCTGTTATAATTGGAAAGTTGTGTACAAATGTATAAAGAACTTTTGATTATTGAATTATGTGATCTTGGAGGTGTTGAGGGGTACAGAGTGTCAGACATGCTTTAGGTCTATGATGGTGATTCGATATTTGAAATGATGTGATGGGGAAAATGCAATGAGATCACCAATACTATTGGTCACTGCTGTTTGATTGCGCACCTGTTTTTTCCCTCAAAATTATGCAATAAGGATACTGACTGAAACAGAAGCTATACTTTTATCAATATGCTTGGTTTCGGTTTGCGAGTACATCTACACGCTTGTAATTTGCACCTCTTTGTACACGATATAAATGTTTAAAGAGCGCATGGAAGTTTTGCTCAGGAGGTGCGATGGCTCAGTGGTAGAGCAGTTGTCTCGTAACTGGGAGGTCCAGGGTTCGAAACCAAGTTGATGCCCTTCGGTAAGGCATTAATCCTCATTACCAAGTCCCTCAGAGAGAGGACTTAAAGCCCTCAGTCCTCTGTTGCTTACATACCTATGCTTTCTTAGCAGTTACATAGAACAAACAAACCAACAGTAGCAGTTTTGAGCAAGAAACAAAATATTTAAAAAAAATGGAGGGCTACTTTTCGAGCTTGCTTGCATGAAAATATCAATCTTGATTTGTTTTGCATTAAACTCTATGCAATTTTTTTTTTTTTTTTTTTTTTTTTTTTTTTTTGGGGGGGGGGCTATTTTATGACTTTCGGGGGTTCTTTTTGGCACTTCTGAGGCTAATTTGCCTGAGCCCCTGTGTATTTTTCCCCTCGTTTCGAGTTGGAGATGTAATGAGAAGTGGGTCTGAGAGTGGGAGAATAATGCTTTAGGGGCAAGTTAATGAGTGTTGGACAGTGATTTGGCCTCCTGAACTTGACAGTGCTAAGTGAATGATGAGTTTGACAGTGATGGCCAAAACATGGATGGTAATTATCATAAGTAAAGTGAGAGAAATTCCAGGATTTTCTGGGTAACATGACACTTTTGGCAATTAATGACCCTCCTTTGTCAATCTCTGCACAGTGAGTAATGAGAGTGACAGTGATGATGATGATAACATGGGTCGTGTTTAGGATAATTAAAAGAGATGAGGAAACCTGGATTTTGTGGACCCATAATATGGTCCCTTTTCACTGATATGCCTCCTACTCTCATCATGTGTGTATTATCAATCAAACAGAACTACATTTTAAAGCCCCCACTGCACTACTTATAGCTACTGGCGCCCTCTATGTAGCAAACAATGCCTAATCGGTGCCTGTTGGTCCCCAATGATCCCCTTTTTCTTATGTTAATTGAGAGCTGATTTGATGAGATAACCACGTGTCTGTGACCTTGCAGGGAGGTCTAATCCCCCCTGGCCAAACTAGTGCAGACTGGCTTTAAGTTTGTTTAGTGGATTTTTATGATCAAGGGGTTATCTTCTTCTGATATGAAAGCACTAAGTGGTCAGTTTGTTTCTTGCATTGATTGGCAATTGACCAATCTGAAAATTGTAGCAGCAATGGAGATGTGCACAACTGTACATTCTCTATGGTTTACACTCTAATTCTGGCGTTTGCTATCTATAAGTAAACTTGTAAAAGAGTTAGTATTACAGCTCATGTTTGGTGTCAACAACCCGCTTGCTGGCTTACATGTACATGTACATGTATTGTAAACTGCATGCACTTCAAATGAGCACTGAGGTTTCACGCCATTGTATTACATTCACACTTAATAATCCTGACCAGTGTCATCTTAATAATAATGCCCAGTGTCATCTTAATAATAATGAGGGCTTATAGATACCATTCAACTACTAATTACTCTCAGCTACATGTACATGCTACTTATTACACCTTCAGAATATATGCCATTCTCAAGTTTAGTCACACTGAGACAGCAGATAATAGCTAATCTCATCTAATCCTCTTATTGTGTCTTCATTCATAAGAGTTTTATTGTGCCATCCAGTGTAATTTACTTACAATAGAAAGTGATCAATAACACTCTACACTTAAGTGGTCTACTCAGTGAAGAGATTTTAAGTGGTGCATTTTTGTTGTGCTACTGTTTCCAAATGCTGGTACAGGCAACAGAAGAGAAATTATCTGGGCCGTTAACCAACAACAGAAAGAAGTGAAACTTATTAGGTAGTTAATTTTTTGATGGTTGGCTATACAAGTATCGGATTTATACCAGTATCTGTGCATTGTAAAAAGTAGGAGGAGAAAGCTGTTTTAACTATTCCAAGAAAAGGTGTTATTTATGACACATTATTTATGGGTTGGGTTGTAAAAGGAGTTGCAGGTAAAGAAAGTGGGAATAAATATGTATTTTCTGCAGGGTACCTTTATGAAAAGTCTCATCCAGGAGTCCAATATACATTTATAAGCATCCAGTTCTCAATGCAGTATTTCAGTTCAAGACAATGGCTTTTTAGGGTATTAGGTTATCAATTTATGGGCTTATGTTTGAAATATTTTCTGTATTCCTTGCACCTTCATTGGGCTCAAGAGGATTTGAACGAAATTATATTGATATGAAATATGGGTCAATCTGACTCCCTGAAACAATTTCAAAATTCTCATTACAGTTTGGGAGCTCAGACATTAAATATTTGGATGAGATGAGGATAGTAGTGATGGTCTTTAATTTGGCCAACAATCTTTATTTCGTGAGGATGCAAATCTTGATTCTTGAGCCACATGCTTGGAAATAGGGCCATCATCGGACCATCGTCTGCCAGACGATTAAAAGGAATTTCTGCCATGGCTTTCCCTGCAAATGATGATCATAATTTAATTTACTGTCTGTGAAGAGAGGAAGAGAGAAAGAAGATGGTTAAGGCTGAGAAGGGAAAGAGAGAGGGACAGAGAAATTATTAATATTATTATTACAGGCATTTCTGTAGCGCCATCTAGAAATTCTATTCTGAGGCGCTCTAATTATTACCCCGGCTGAAGCCTAGCTGCCATTACAGCGCTCTAGCATTTCAGGGAATTAATTCCTGCCAGGTACCCATTTACCTCGCCTGGGTCGAGTGTGACAAATGAAGATTGATGCATTGCCAAAGGATATCAGGGATCGGACCACGACCTTTGAACTTCAAGTCAAGTGCTTAAATCACTCGACTACGACACTTCAGAAAGAAAGAGGGAGGGAGGAGGGAGAGAGAAAGAGGAGGGGGTAGCCCTACTAACTTGTAGGACGCAGTTCAGTAATGAGTTCTAGGCACTTCATTTGATCTTGCTTGAGGTTTTTTTTTAAACAGTTTTGCTGGCCTCGTGTTAGAGCAACCTTTAGTTAAACTGAGAAATACTTTATCTTGAATCTTCAGGGTGCTCCGCCATGTACACATGTGATAGAAATACATGCCAAATTCTTTTGAATTCGATTATGATCTCTGTTTTGGAGAAAGACAGGAAACAAACAAAAATCTGCATTAATTTGGAGACCAGGGGGGTGTTTCACAAAGATCCTAAGTAGAACTCTAAGTTGGACTTAAAAAGTATGGACAGCCATTGGAGTCTTTAAATGAAATATATTCAAAAGCAGAAATTCAAGTATTTTAGACATTTTATAAATTCCCCATCAAGAACATGAAATCTCCCATGATAATAGAAAATATAAATGATTTGAATCAACATTTTATGCCTTTTAAAATACCTTTAACAATATATTTTCAATGATGCTAATGGCTTTCCATAATTGTTAAGTCCAACTTAGAGTTAAGTTCTACTTAGGATCTTTGTGAAACACCCCCCTGCCCCATATTTTGAACCACATTTAATTAGCTTTAATACTTGCGCCTGCAAGCTGAAGATTTGAGATCTTAATTATTTTATCCTTTGAACAACCCACAAAGATTCAATTGAACACCTTGCCAAGTTTTTTAGTTTTGGGGGCAAGATAACACCTGGTTCTTCTTAACCCACTCCTGTCCAAAAACAGGCCCTTGCATGAGGATAGGTGACCTGACATTTCATCTGTTTGACGCCAGAAGGGCGGTGACTCGTAGAAATGTATTTTAGTATAGAAGTAACTTCCTTCTGGCTCTGAACAGGCGATCATCTCTGGGGACATTTGCCATGGGCTTTAGTTGCGTCAAAGATCTATTGCGGTTCACAGTCCTGAGTCTTATCCACTAGACCACAGCACCTCTACATTTATTTATGTCATAGAACCTCCATGTACATGTATTTAGTAATTTTGGGGAGTATGGTAGGCAAGGGGTTAATTGGCTTGTCTTGCCAAAGGGATTTGAACCCTTTACATGTACCTTGTGGTTCACAGTCCTGAGACTTATCCACTAGACCACAATACCTCTACATTTATGTATATCATAGAACCTCCTTCCTTATGGTATTTATTCAGTTTTTGGAGTAGGGAAGGCAAGGGTTAAGGTTTGTCTTGCCGAAGGGATTTGAACCCTGTACCTTGTGGTTCATAGGACATCCATGTACATGTATGTAGACATTGTTTGGAGTATGGATCTATGGCAAGGGTTAAAGGCGGCAAACTCTTGGCATGTGTTTCATGTTTCTGCTGAACCTGGTGGGACGCCTGCATAATTAAACTTTGGAGGGGTTATAGCGTGACAGATTCAAGGTGTTCTGTCGTGTGGAGAGCAAACAAGAGTATAATTTGCTCATGACCAATTATTCAAAAGGAAATCAGCCCCCACCAAGTGGGTTAATAAAGGCTCCACACCTGGTCAGGTATTAATATAGTAAAAAAAGAAATTGCTCCTCTCCCTGTTCGTTTTTTAAGGGGGCTACACGATGTTACAGTTGCCTGCTTTGTCATTGGCATCATATTTAAGTCAAACTTGGTTTTTGTGACCACCTGTATAGAAAGACCACTTGTCTCTAAAAATCATATTTTATTGTTTCTTTTTAAGCGATGCATCTTATTGAAGGCGAAATCCTGACAATAAAGATCAAGTTCATTTCAAAGTCAGTGAATCTTGTTTGTAATGCAGTGAAACCTGTATATAAAGACGGCTCAAGGGAAACAAAAAATTGGTCTTTATAGGCAGGTGATCTTTATGTTCAGGTGGTCGCTAAAGCAGGTTTGACTGTATTTCCTTTTTCTTCTTCTTCTTCTGCATGTTAGCCAGCTTAAGTTAACCTTATGAATATGATGGCTGCAATGTCAGATTTGAACTACCAATTTTCATTAAATATCACGTTGTGTACCATGGCAAGAAACTTGCTCACAGTTACATGTATATTTAGAAAAAGCCTTCTGCACAAAGTCGCTAGCGGAGGAGTTTGAGTTGTTTGTCTTCTTAATGGCATTATCAATTGACTTTAAATTGGACATTACAATTGAAGCACCACTGGCATTGTGTTGAAGATACCTGCATTATCTTTGATAATTATGGGTTAGTGGTGAACCTCGTTAGCAATGATATCGAGTATCGTCATGGTGATAATTCAATTAGTTGGGTGGCCTACGTGCAGCTGGGCGTGCTGTGAATATATTGATCAAAGGGTTTGTCGTCACTGTTGTGTGTTCTGTGCCAAAGGTATTGATCCTCTGCAATTCAAAATTATTGGATTGTCAGTTGTGAAGAAGTCATTTTGCTGTACTATTTTGTTACAAACATGTTTGTTAAAGACCACATCCAAAGTTTCAGGCTACTTGAATATCTGATGACTGTATCAAGACAAAACAGAACAATAGATGATGTTTTTAATGTTAATTTAAAGCCTGTCTGCACTAGTTTGGCCAGAAGGGATTAGACCTCCCTGCATGGTCACTGACAGGTGGTCATCTCAAATCAGCTCTCAATTAACATAAGAAAAAGAGGATCATGGGGGACCAACGGGTACCGCTTAGGAATTGTTTGCTATATAGAGGACGTAAGTAGCTACAAGTAGTGCAGACAGGCTTTAAGTTTACAATTCCTTAAATCAATTTGATAATACTTGATAAAATGTTGGACATGTACCTCACACTTGCCCCGTTGTAAGCATTAAAGGCCCACTGTATTACTTGTAGCTATTTGCTCCCTCTATATAGAAAACAATGCCTAATTGGTGACCATTGGTTCCCCATGATCCTCTTTTTCTTATGTTAATTGAAAACTGAGTTGAAAAGATGGCCACCTGTCAGTGACCTTCCTGGGTGGTCTAATCCCTCCTAGCCAAACTAGTACAGATGGGCTTTAAAATGACAGGAGCCAAGCGCTCCTCGACTTTATCATGCTTGAGATTTTGGTATCTTGGCAGGTTATTGAAGCCGTGTTCTAGGTGCGGCTTGTATACCTTGTCTGCATGTGGTAAGGGATGTTGGCATACATGCATGAAATATAACCGGTGGATAATTCATGGTGGTTATGTTTTTTTTTCTTTTCGTGATATAAAAACTGTACTGTAATGTTGTTCAAGTATTGGGAGATGGATAACACAGGCAGGTAGAGAATTGTATATGAAGTGAAACTGTCAGAGTTGTGGTGCTTAAAAAAACCCACAAATCACTGATAAGCCTCCCTAACATTCAATAAATAATGTTGAAAATAACAAAATAAATGAAGAGAAATTGTTGTCATATTTTCTGGAACCTTTTGGGGGTCTAAAATTTATTGCCTTTTCACATTGTTATGATATCTCCTTTTCACATCGTGGTCAATTACAGTGTGTTTGTTAAATTATGGAGCTGACACTTACTCATCATAATGCTTTACAATTTTAGCTAACATTGTGAATTATCAATGGTAGATGTAGATATACCCTTGTGGTTTTCAAGATTGCCCTGTTATACACATTTCAAACAACCTTTTTTTCAAGTTGAGAAGCTGACATTTTTAGTTATCTTTGGTAAAATTGTAGACACAATTTGATGGTATTTGTAACATTTCCTTGTTGAATGGTTTGAAAACGATCTATAGTAGATGTAGACGTTCCATTGCAAAATATGCAACTATTCACATTATTATCAACAATTATTTTCAAATCTCAAAACAGGCTGCCTTATTCAACTCTGGTAGAACTATGATACTCAACTTTGGTTATAATATGATAAGAAGGTGATCTATGGTAGATGTAGACATACTGATACAGTACCCAACATATCCTCCTGTTCACATTGTAATAATTATAATCAGGGGATGAATATAGCTACTATATAGTCAAACCTGCTTTAGTGACCACCTGTCTACAAAGGCCACATTATTTGTTCCCCTTGAAAATGGTTTCTCGTTGAAACGTGTACTAAAGGAATCTGTCTACAAAGACCACTTTTGTGTTTACCCTTGGGCAGTTGCTATAGACAGGTTTGACTGTATTAAGGTTGAAAATATTTCCACACATTCTGTATACTTTTAGCATCCATTCTAGCATGTACATCTGCACACATCTCATATGATTGATGCTTGGGAGCTGGAGACAGAACTATACAAAGCTCTGTACGAAGCTCTGTACATAGTATAAGTGCACCAATGTACACCATGTAGTGAGCTGTGTAGGTGAAATTGATGAGGTCATACTTGGATAATGTATGTGGGGGAGGCATGCAAGGTTGTGGATATCCATCAGTGGTTAGAAGGGGAAAGAGTGGAGGAATACTGCTGGTGGCTCCCACATGTTGGATCTGTGATTATGTATTGTGAGGGGAAGAGGGAGGGAGGGAGAGGGGAGGAAAGGGGAAGAGAGAGAGGGGGAGGAAAGGAGCGGGAAAGAGAGAGAGAGAGAGAGAGAGGGGAGGAAGGGGTGAGGGAGGAAGGGAGAGAGGGGGAGGGGAGAAAACACAGAGAAAGAGGAAGAGATAGAGAGCAAGGTGGATGTATGTGATGAATGGAAGAAGAGAAATTTATAACATGAGAAATTAAGAGATGTTATTTATTGAGATGGATAAAAAAATAAAATTAAAAAAGCAAGATGGATATACATGTAGGAAATGTTTTGAAGAGGCAGCTAAAGGCTGTAGCGAGAGACAGAGAAAGAGGGAGAGAGAGAGAGAGAGAGAGAGAGAGAGAGGGATGAGAGATGAGAGAGAGAGAGGTATTTGGGTACTATATGAGAGTACGAGATGAAATTATTTATAGAGGATGAAAATGAATCGATGCAGAGTAGAGACAAGAGAAAGTAATATTGTTGGATGGATAGAGGATAAAACGAGCGAGGTAGAGAGAGAGACTGGCCTCCATGGAGATAATATGAGATGACTCATCTCAAACAAAGATGGAGGCCGGTTCACTAGTCTTTGCTGAGACTGCCGGTTTATACTGCCGAGAAGCATAGACATCTTTCAAATTCCTCCATCCTATACATGTAGTTTCTAAATTAGATATTAATGTTTTGTTATACTCCTTTTTCCTACTTTAATCATGGAAATATCATTGCAGTTGTAGGTAGATATACATTTCTGTTTTTTGTTTTGTTTAACAGCGACTGTTTGTATATCATTGGATGGCATCAGATACATGTAATGCTTTGAAGAAAAGGAAGAAGGATAAGGACCATATTTCACTCTATGAATTGATATGAAAATTGTTTAGTGTGTTGATACTGTATATATCACTACAAAATTACCCAGACATGTTGTAGGTACATGTACCTTACAAATAGGATTAATTTCTGTTGTCAGAATTGATTACATGAGAGCCACATAAATGCAATGCCTCACTTACAGTACATGTATACATACACAAGATAATGAAGTACAGTAGATTAGAATACCATCGCATAGGTGTGTATATAACCATAACACGAGATGAGCGCACTAATAAATACCTGTGTATGCGTATGTGAGCCGCACTAAATTCTCATTATGCATGCAAATGACGATGCAGAGCCCCTTGCGCTAGTGTGCGAAATGCATATAATGCCTTTGTGTATCAGAGCAATCACAATAGTGAAACTGCGTGGATGGTGAGAGAGAGAGAGCGAGAGAGAGAGAAAATGAGATGAAGACGTGCAGAGATCGTATTATGATTGTGTGAAGATGGTAGTGGTGCTGGAGGGGGAGGGGGGGGATCCGGAGAGTGTTTGGTGATGTTGGTGGTGATGGTAACTTTGCTGGTAGGGGGGGGGGGGGGGGTCAGGAGATGGGGAGAATGTTCTATGTGTTTGAGAGATGGTAAGGGTAGGGAGGATAGGGGGTGATGATGGTAATTTTGGTGTTGGTGTGTGGGTGGGGAGGGGGGCAGATGATGATCGTCATAGAGGGGGGTGAGGATGGTGGTGGTGGTGATGGTAACTGCTAGTGGAGGGGGGGGGGGGTCAGGGGATGAGGAGAATGTTCTATGTGTTTGAGAGATGGTAAGGGTAGGGAGGATAGGGGGTGATGATGGTAGGGGGTGCTGGTAGTGGTGAGTGTGTGTGTTGGGAGGGATGATGGTGAGAGAAGTGGTGTTGGTAGGAGAAGAGTGTATGTGGATGGGGAGGGGGGATGATGGTGGTAGTGGTGGTGCTAGGGATGATGTTGATGGTGGTGGTGAGTTGCACTGTGTGTAGGGTGGGTGATGATGAGAGAAGTAGTGTTGGTAGGAGAAGAGTGTGTGTGGATGGGGAGAGGGGGGCAGATGATGGTGGTCATGCATGGAGGGGGGGATGATGATGATGATGGTGGTGGTGAGTGTGTGTGTGGGGTGGGGGTTGATGATGAGAGAAGTGCCGTTGGCCGGAGAAGAGGATGAAAAGATGATTCATACTCCGTGATTAATCTGTCGGTGTTGCTCTTCTCACAGTTAAAATCAATATTCTCATTTGATGAAGAGGTCGCTTATTGCAAGGCCCTCGTGATGATGAAACAAGTTGTTGACTTTCCGTGCGGTATCAAATTCAATTCATCATCGTACCAGGAAAAACAAATGAGGTATCCATAATAATGAAACAGCGTATTGACTTTTATTCGGTTCTCTATTCCTTTCCACAATAAAAAATAATGTATTGAAATAGAGATCAATTTTATCTCCTGAAGAGATATTGCCTGTCATGTTCTTCTGTTACGTGTCTTTTTTTGTGTGGAAATGGCAGGGAGATATTAGCAGGACAAACCTGTTTTAATTACATTGTAGAGTATCAAATGTCATCCCTCAAATATAAATATGGCTAATTGATGTACAGTATATTTCACCTTTTGCTGTTATTGCAGTTTGGTGTCTTTAGTAAAATTAAGATTTGAAGACATGTAGGATAAGTTTTTATATTTAGTTTTAAGATATAAACTTGGGTGTTTGATGCAAAATTACCAAACCCAGTGATTTGTACCTGTTTATACCTGTACACAGGCACACTATTTGTTGTAATGACTTTTTAAAAACAAATGTAAAATTAGTATTCTATGAATGCCGTGAACTGTGATTTCAAAAGTTCAGTTCAAAATGAAAAATATGCAATGACTCCATCAAATTGTCATTGTAAAATGATCAGCAGGATTGTATTTCATACAAAATGATTCACTTGAAAATGTTCTTTTTTTTTCTTTCAACGATACCTGTTTACACAACAAGTGGAGAACAAATTTGAAATTTATACCCATGTATTAAATTTGATACTTCTCATATACAGATAAGATTCTTGTTGATAGGTATATTGTCCATCGCACATTCTTTGTTGTCTCTGTTTGGATTTGATATTTAAACTGATGGTTTGAAATCTGAACCTGAATAGATTAAATATTTATGTGTTGGCCTTTTGAAAGGTTTTATATTTATTAGTGTTAAAAAACAAAGAGTCACAAAAATAAGTTGTGTTGTGAATACTTTGCCCCCTCCAATCTCTCTCATCCACCTTTAGATTCTTCAGTCGTTTTGTCAGTCAGTTTGCTTTTGTTTTTTTCCTTAATTTCTCTCACTCTCCCATGCACCTGATAACATCATCGTATAAATAAACTTCGTGTCAAGAAAGTAGTTTTTAAGAGGTCAGTTGACACGATCGAAATGATGGTCAAACATGCATTTCACTACATGTATAAGGGTTTGATGTTGCAACTTTCAGACTAGAAAAATTAAATGACTTATCGCGTATAGCCATACAATTTATCTGGCAGTGTGAAAGGGGCATCAGTCATGCCTTGAATTGAATGTCTCCCTTCACGAGACTCGTGATAGGTTTACTGACAGTAATTCGATTACCAACGAGACCCACCTTCTTTTTAAAATAAGAAGTCACATTGAGCAGAGAACATGATGATGTTTGAAATGTCTGTGCTGTAGGTAGCATTTTTGTATAAACTTTACATTTAGCGTGACTACTAGAAAACATTCTTGAATATCGGGTTATAGAAACAGTTGAGTAGTAGGGTGTCAAGTGCTGAAATGTACCTTGCAGTTGCACCCATCTAAAATTATATAAATAACATTTTTGGGAGGTTGAGAAGTCCACAGGTCCATAGTATTATGTTTCATGGAATGTATGACAAAATGAAAAAAAGGATTTGAAGTGATATATCAGATTTTTTGTCCTGATGTGCATTTTATCCTGTAGTATTTCTGGCTTCTGGATTATCTGCAAACATGAATAAATCCCTTAAAATCAGCATACAGACAGCTACTAAACAGCCATTATGACCTGAGCACATTTCCAATATAAAAACACCTTTATACTTCTGCGTTACAACAACTTATACATGTTTATGAATTATTTTTGGTCATAAATACATGTACATAGCGAATGATGAATTAATTTCCACTTTGCCTTATTGCTCTTCTCCTTACAGACACATCAAATCATTTCTAATATAAAATTTCATGATACATGTGCATAACAACAACCTTATATGCATGTTTATGAATGTTTATGAATTTGTTTTTGGTCATAAATACACGTACATAGCGAATGATGAATTAATTTCCAGTTTACCTATTGTTCTCACCTTTACAGACACATCAAATCATGCACCATACTGGGAGGACGAAATCTTCAGAGGGGAGATCAACGAGCATGGGAGGCTGGAGATGCTCCCTCCAGCCCTGGTCGCACACGACCACGACGAGGGTGCCAACGGAAAAATCTGTCATTTTAACATCTTAGAAAGCGTTCCGTTTACTGCCAGCGTGCAGACCGGAGCGACGGGCGGGGCAGGGACCATCGAGGCGGTCGCCGGCGCCATCAACGCGGCCGTCAAAGACTGCGATGAAAATAGGGAGTGGAAATTTCACATTCAGGCGTCCGACTGCGGTACGCCCTCTCTCCCCTCCCCAACGTAAGTCTTAAAGTTTCATTTTTATAATAATAATAATATTCCGCTTTTATATAGCGCCCAATAAATTGATACAATTTGTCCCTATTTTCACGAAGTGACGGTAGTGAATGAAAATCGTATTCACTTTACGTT
This sequence comes from Strongylocentrotus droebachiensis, assembly GCA_035222895.1. Taxonomy (NCBI): domain Eukaryota; kingdom Metazoa; phylum Echinodermata; class Echinoidea; order Camarodonta; family Strongylocentrotidae; genus Strongylocentrotus; species Strongylocentrotus droebachiensis. The sequence continues at coordinate 468,963 of JAVYIG010000098.1, forward strand.
ACGATTTTCCTCACTACCGTCACTTCGTGAAAATAGGGACGAATTATGTGTCTAAGCACTCTACAGATATATTACTACCTCGGTCATCGGATTCAGGCTTACCCGCACACAATGTATGCACATTCTCCACTCCCTGGGGAGCATTCCGGCCAGTGGCCATTTTACGGGCACTTCTTTTTTTGTATCACTTTTCAAACCCTACAGTCCTGGTCAGGACTGCCCACATAAAAACCGCAAATTTATGACTTTAAAATGCAAATGGTAGTTCCGAAATTAAAAAAAAGGCTTCAAAATTCAAAGAATTATGAGAGAAAGAGTATCATATCAATATTGTTAAGATATAAAGTTAAACAGGAAGAAAATATTCCCTTAAGTGCTTCTTTGTTTCTGATCTCACGTCATAGCTTGTTCTTAAGTAGCGGATATTATTGTCTTGATAGTTGCTGACGTTATGTCGTTTTTAACTGTAAACACTTAAATCCTTTAAGTGCATCATCTGTCCTTGCTCCATTCGTCAGCATTTCTTTCAGAACAATTGATAAATCTGCTGTTCAAATGAATTGTTATCGTTTCTCTTTTAGCTTGACGTAGGAAGAAAAGTTATGATGGCGCAAGCCTGTTAATTCAAGGAAAAGGAAATCGTGAAAAAAAACTGTGTAACAACCCAAAGAAATTAGAATGATACTTCAAAGATCTGCTACTAGAATATTATGAATCGATGCTGAGGTCATGTTTTCCAGGACGTCTAATTCATGCATTTTGCGAAGGCCTATCGATATTATCCCCTTTAGTCCTTTGTCATTCTGGCACGCATAGATGAGATAAACAAAGGGATTCCACATAGCGATGACAATCTCAGATTTCATTTTGAAGTTTATGACTAGAATCAAAGGTTGGGCAAAAAGAGAAATCAGAAAATTGCTGATTTGAATTCAGTGATTTAAATTGCTCCTTAATGAAGTATGTGTGTTTAATGGATTCTTTTTATAAATATGATTTAAATTTCTGTTCTATTCAACATAAAATATTACCAACAATGAAAGCGAAAAAATGACATTGACTAAAAAATGCTACATCCCTTTAATATCATACACCCTCTACCTAATTAATGATATTTTAAATTTTGCATCTCATCCACTAAATCCTCCATAGACTGATGATATGTGTTTACTTTAATAAGCATCCTTGATATGTCTTACTTTTTCATGGACTTACAAATTGGACTCACAAAATAATTAAAAGAGACCAAGTTGTTAAAAAAAACTAGCATAATGGTTTTTACCAAATATAGGTCTGCACCTATGTATCAAGAATTCTTAACAAGCTAATGAGATAACTATCATAAAAGAAGAAAGGAAAATATTTTTTTTTTAAATTTTAATTCACACGCATGAAACTTTGCTAATTAATACTGGTCAACTTGCGGGAAAGTTTGATGCTGCATAATGTCAAACTGAGATTGAATTTTTTAATATTTTAAATGTGTCTTTCTTTGCATTCATTTTCCACAGAGCGCAAGTTCATATCGTCATGCGCGACCCAAATAATAACAAGCCACGCTTCTTACAAAATTCGTACGAAGCGACGGTAGAAGAAGGCACGGTGCCTCATAAATTTCTCCAGATTCAAGCGGTCGACGACGACTGCTCGCCTGGATTTTCCACGATCTGCAGCTACGACATTATGACCCCGGGGATGCCCTTTAAAATTGACATCAAAGGTAAGAGGACCCTCTTTTTTATTTTGAGAAGTCTTAGATTCAATTTCAATTAACAGGATATCTTTTCAAAATGAACAAATCTTTGTTCATTATTTTGGTAAAAAGTGTTAGGCATTAGTTTCATTTGCAAAACAGTCAAGATGAAATCCACTACCTTTTTACATGTTATCAAACCTCACCTTTAAATTATAGTTAATGCAAAAAATAACTCACTCTGGCACATACCAAACAATGTTTATTCTGAAAAGATATTTGATTTTATTGTTATTGTTGTGTATTTTGGATGGTTGTCCGTTCGATTTGGAATATGTATTTCAGTTTCCATTTATTTGTGTTGTTGTGATTGTCTTGTTGATCGATTGCTGTTAATAAATGTGTCAATTGAGTTGGGGATTGATAAAAATATGAGCTGAACCTGAATTTTTATCCCTTTTCCTTTTTCTTTTGAAAGTTAGTATTGACATAAGAATACAAAATTGTATGTATTCAAATGTTTTTGTCAGATAGGACTTACAGCCATAGATACTGTATCACTAGTCGCTTATTTACAATTAAACTTGCATTCTTAAAAGTCAATTAATATAGATCACCATTAAATAACACTGAAAGTTTCATGAGATTTTAGCACCTCTATTGTACTTGAAATGACGGGAAAAATATGAAATGTTAAAAACATGAGATAAAAATCAAAAGAAATCAATTCAATCACAAATTATTAAAAAGGCTAGGTGGATCAAACACTTCCAGTTTTCACCTCTTTGACTATTCCAGTATTGAACTTGCAAGTGTGTTTGAGTCTATAGTGCATTCAGTTTATTTGTAGGGGCACTTTGAAATCAAAATGTACATTTCAACCATTGTGCTAGTATTTATTGAGTAAAGTACTGCGCTTCAACCAGGGTCGGGTTTCACCCACAAAAAATACAAAGATTAAATCTTTCCCCCACATAGCAATAACAATAAACCTCTTTTGCAAGGCTTTTCTCAAAGTAAAGATTTGCAAGAAAGATCTGAACTTCTGAAGCTTAGAAAAACACTCCCTTTTCTTTTGAATTCATGCGAAAGATCAAGAGAGAAAATGTTTCAGTGCAGTGATGAATCACCAAACTTGGTTAGTTTTTCTGATAAAAAAAGGACAGTATAGAAATTCTATTTGTTATTCGCTGAAACGATAAAAACGTCTGTAATGGTTAAAGGAAGCCTGCAACATTTAAAGTGTGTATAATATTACAAGAACATGAAGCTTTGTGGGCGGGCATAGGGGGCAAAGCTAATGTTAATTGTCGGGTATGGGTGCAGAATGAAAGAATCTGCATTTTGTAAATCTGTGCAATTGTTGGACGCTGGCACTCGAGCTGAATGGAGTGGGGAAAATTGGTGGTTACATTCGCAGTCTTGTTGTACATAAACTAGTAGGCGTGTTATCCTGAAATTAGAGACCATGATCAGAAAGCTTTTAAATGAAATATTGATAAAGCGCTTTTTGTGAAGAAGAAATGTAAAGGGGAATGTTCTTTTTGGTTTAGAGCAATTTGGAATACTGAAAATGACTGGATCTCTAGAAAAGTTAATAACAATATTTCATGATGTATCTGTATCTGGAGATATGAGATTAGTGAATTTAGAATGGATATGAGCTTAATCTAGAATTAATTGATTAATGCAAATCAAAACCTTTCTCCTGGGAATGAGTCTAGTATTTAAATCATCCATGGCTGTACCGCATGTACTTGATATCCACATTTAGTCTCTGAGTGACCAAGATTGAAAGCAAGTTGCTCTGGTTCTATGGGGATAAAAGAGCATTAAAACCAGTCACATGCATTCCAATTTCCAATATGTCCTAAAGACAAGTGTATTTCTGTCAAATTTAGTATCTACCAAATTTGCCAGAGGTTTTTTTCCGGCGAAAAGACCAGTTTAGCTGCGGTTTTCCTCTTAGAATTACCCCCAATTACATCCTAAAATGCTTGACAGACTTCTGTACATGGTTATCTCTAGCCTACAGCTAGCATTCCACTTGCAGAGCTCCTCGAATCATGTTGTAACGAACACCGGGGCAAATCTAATATCGCTCATGTTGCCTCTCGTGGGGGCTTCCATTACAGTGCTGACTTAGCATGAATGTCAAGATTTAGAGCTCAAAATTGAAGAGAGAGAGGAAGAGAGAGATGGAGTTAGCCCCCATTTAGACTTCCAGAATGTATTGTTTAAGTACTATACAACAAGTACAGTCAAACCTGCTTTAGTGACCACCTGTCTCCAAAGACCACATTTTTTGTTTCCCTTGAAAATGGTTTCTTATTGAGACATGTACTAAAGGAACCTGTCTACGAAGACCACTTTTTGTGTTTCCCTTAGGCGGTCACTATAGACAGGTTTGACTGTACTTAGTTTTTTCTATTCTGAATGTATATAAAGAAACATCGTTTATAGCAAAACACTTATTGAGCATCATTTCAAACAAAATTTGCTAAAGAATCATGGTCCTGTTCTGGTCTGTACGTCGTATCGTACCTCGTATAATCGTATAACTTGGCGGGGCTTACCGTGAGCCCTCACTGATGATTAGTGAGATGTCATATCAATGGACTTCTTTAAAGTTAGTTTCTTTATTCGACGTTTGTTTATCCGACATTGTTTTCTAGTCTGAATGCTCCTTTTGATTTCTGATGTTTCTCTATACGACGTTTCTTTCTACGATTTCGCGTTAAAATTCCCCATGGTCTGAAGGCGGGGTTTGAGTTTCAGTTGTACACGGAAGGGAAAGGAAGAGAGAGATACGGTGGCAGAGGAAATTTGGAGCACGAGTAGCGGTTAGATGTGATTGGATAGTCTGTAGTCTGCACATGTAGATACTGTAGCAAGTTGTTGACCTCTTTATTCCTCTTCGCCCATCCAGAAGAAAAATCATCAACAGCTCCACGTATCTCCCCCCCCCCCCCCTTCCCCCTTAAAGCAGCTACAAGTATGGAAACCTTCAACTGAATAAACTTGCATGTAGGGTGTCTGCAATAAGAGGCGATGTAAAGTTGAAATTGAGAGGGAATTAAGGCGGGTGCTATATATATTTGTTTGTTGATGTACTTTGCTATTTATATATTGTATCGTGTTGCCTACATTAAAATTTATATAGCACTTAACAAATGTCTCTAAGTTCTAAGCACTTTACAGATATACTATTACCCAGGCCATTGGATTCAATACTTGCCAACAAACACTGTGTGCACAATTTTCCACCTACACTCTTCTTTTTTTGAAATTGTAAATTAAAATCAAGTGTCATCTCAGACATAAAACCTTGAACTACATTTGGTAAGGGTAATTTTAGAACCATCTCATCACATATCTGGACATAATGTAATTATAGATCTAACAAAGACTGACATATGAATATTTCTTTTAGCAAATAGGATATTGGCAAGATGATTTCCCCAAACTGATACTGATGGCTCGTACAGTTGGACCGGCATCTCATTTCCACCAAATATTCATGTGCAATCCCTTTGCCAATATCCTATGTCCTGCTCTACACCCAGTTTGAAAAGGGATGATTCTAAAGGCTCCATTCACACAAGAAAAGTGAAATTGAGCATTCCCACACAAGAAAAGAAGTTAAATTGAGCAATGATTCAAATCTGATCTTTTGTGTACCCATTAAAGTACATTTCCCAATCTCATTTCTGATGACTTTGCATGGTTGTAACACAGGGCACTCTTCTGCCTGCTCTTGTTTAAAATAAAAATCATGCAGCAAGTTATCTTAACTATTCACCCAAATGCACCATGAGTACAATCAGAATCGTGATTAGAACCTCATAAATTAGTCACATTTCAGCTTTGTTCACACACACTCTAGTGAGATTTGCAAATCATTTCAAAAATCAACTACATTTATGTGTGAACTGGCCCCTGGTAACGTCAAGTCTCTTGACGTAGATTCAACCTGATTAGGGTGGCAGTTAAAACTGAGACCTTCCCCTACGACTGCTGTCCTGCTCCGGTCCGATAAATCTTCCCCCGTGAATCCGATCTCGACTTGAATAGATTATCGCACTCACGTACTGATTAAGACCCCCGCATTTTCGCGGGTGCTCGTCTCTCATCTTGAATGAATGGAACGTTGAATAACCATGGTTACGTCAACTCTCGGCATCAGTCTGGACAGATGCTGTCGTATCGATTCAGGGATTGCAACCCAGAGGACTTCTGAAATATTCATGTCATGTCGATGTCAATTTTGAAAAAAAAATTAACATGTTTCCTCATTCTTGTTATATAGCAAGATTAATTTAAGACATAGGCGTAAAAATGGAAAAGAGAATGTATGTACTCTGTAAAAACCTCAGAGAAGTTGGCAAGTTGATCTGTAGCTTCCTTCATGAAAACAGTTGTTAAATGGTTATATGACAATTGCACCATGGTCAATTTATAGCTATAACCAATTTCTAAACTTCAACTCATGACCTATCACCATACCAAACCCTATAATAGTATAACCCTAAACCAACTTAAAACCTCAAACTCAATCCATACCTGCCAACCATTCCCATTTCAGAGGAATTAATGATTCCTACTTTTTGGCCCTCAAATTAATGCCATATGAACCCTAGTCTCCTTTTTTTCCTGAAAACTTCTGTGTGAAAAGTATTCAAAATAACTGTATTCCTAATTTAGTCTTGAGGGACTCCTAATATTTGCTTTGAAAGGTTGGCAGGTATCAGGGTATGTCAATCGTACCTATGAAGTAAATACCTGAAGCATACTGGATCAACCGGTATTGAAGTTGGTCATGGCCTTTGAAAATGCAAATCACGCAGAAGTGTTCCGCGACAATACCACGCAGGAGTAAGAACCACATGGGGTCAATCAGTCGAGCAGAAAGCTTTAATTTCTTAGAGGAAAGCCCCTGAGGCTTTGCTAATTAGCCCCAATTCCACCGTTTTAATAAAAGGAAATGAGAAAACCTCGTTACTTCCAGACCGGAGAGTTGCGATTGAGTCCAACCTGAGAATAGCCGAGCTCCTTGACTTGGGGTTTTCTTTAAAGGGATCCAGTAACTTTGTCTTAGATCCTTTAAATAAATCCTTTATTTAGCTCATGCTGCAATGATAATTATAAACCTTTAGGTCAGTTTGGAACCCCATGACTTTTACAAGCCGATCACCTGTCTGATTATCAAGATATTTATGATTGAAAATCGAAATCAAATTTTGCATTTGCCAAACAGTTTTCATAACACTACAGTCTATTGGGGGAAACGAGTATGGTAAATCGGTCACTCAAAGGTATTTACTTTTTTGAGGCATCCTTTTGAAGCGCAATTTTTTTTAGGGCTTCAATATAACACCATATCACAGACACTGATAACACGTAGGGCCGTGCATCTCAGATTTAACATTGTTAAACAATCCCTTTAAGGATTGGTCATGCAGGGTTGGTCCGGCGTAATGTCTTTGAAAAAACTTCAAATCTCTAAACTTGTTAATTCGATGACAGCACTCTACTTGATCCTTTCCTGCCCCAAATTAATTTAATTGTCACTGTTAAGCATGACTTCCACTGACCGATGCAGTCGTTATTGGCATAAGGAAGCAAGTATCTTTTTGAAGTTGAATGGAAGTGCAATGAAAGTTCAGCATCTTGTCTATATGCTTTCAACATAGATCAGAAAAAACACAATCGCAAATATTTTCGAAAATCAGTACCCTATTGTTATAAAGCCCGATAGATATCATGTTCCGATTGCATAATATGTCTTTGTTAAGTTCACACATTTCAATAGGTGACTCACAAGGCTATGATTTTTCTAAATTAGTCGCTACCGAAGGCATCAAGACATCCTTTTGTGTTTGTCCAGTTTTCTGCAGCCTAATTGCTCGTAATTTTAATTGACCCCAAACCAACGGAAATGATTGCTATCGCTGTAATGATGTGTGTCATATGGTGTTGAAGAGTGAAGTGTTTTATACTTTCCTTTGAAGAATTCATAGTGTCTGTAATCATGCATTTCCCAACATTTGCGCTGGTGACATTTTGGTTTTATTTCATCAAAAATACACACTGTTGGGTTGGCTACAGGTAGTGTTGGGGTTGCAGTTTAGGTTACATGTAGGTGTAGGGTTAGGGTTAGGTTCATGCCTCATGTTTGGTTCAAGATTGAAGGTACAAATTACATAAGAGTAGGAAATTCACTATGTAGCAATTATTACTGGAGTCAATCTTCTGTTCGGAGCCAGAAGGGCATTGACTCATACATGCGTACTTTATGACAGAGCTAATGCCTTTCTTGTTGTGAACAGATGATGTGTTGTAGAAACAACGTTTTCCCAAAACTTTCAATGAAGCAACGAGCTCAAATACAGAGGCCTAATCAGTCTATAAAGTTTTGAATGAGGTCTGTTGTTGATGTTTCCTGACCTTTTTGATCTTCACTTTCACATTCTTCTAAAACCATGATGCAAAGACAAAAGAAACAGTCATTATTTTCTTAATTTCTCCACATCTCCACATTTTCACATTGTATTTTTAGCTACTGCTGTGAACACAAGAAACGTTTGTTTGAACGCATTCACGAAACATTTTTAATGATCGACCCAGATATCCCTAGGCGTTCTCTGGCTCACCTGGTGGTTGGGAGACCTAGTTCTGTTATTATTTCATTATGCAGGACAACATGTCAAGGATGTATATTTGACATGGAACACTTATTTGATTAGGGGATACCTAGACAGGGTATAGAGGAACTTCGGTAAAGCCATATGTGGAAGGCCCCTGATTGGGCTTAGCTGTAAGTCTATCTTTATAGTTGTCATAATTGTTTCAAAACTTTATTCATTTGTTATTATTTCATTATTCAGGACAACATGTCAGGGATGTAGAATTGACATGGAACACTTATTTGATTAGGGTACCTCGACAGGGTACTGAGGAACTTGAGTTAGCCATATGTGGGAGTCCCCTGATTGGGCTTAGCTGTAAGCCTATTTTTACAGTTGTCCTAATTGTTTCAAAACTTTCTTCATTTGTTATTATTTCATTATTCAAGACAACATGTCAAAGATGTAGATTTGACATGGAACACTTATTCGATTAGGGGGGACCTGGACAGGGTATACAAAGGAACTTTAGTGAGCCATATGTGGGAGTCCCCAGATTGGGCTTTCCTGTTAAGCCTTTCCTGTTAAGCCTTTCTTCACGAAAAGTATCCAGTTGTCATAATTGTTTTAAATTGTATTTCATTTGTGATTATCAACTTGTTATTATTTCATTATCCAGCACGTCATATCAAGGATATTTAGATAGGTTGAAGAGAACTGCATGCAGTATGGAACTTTCGTAAACAATATATGGAAGGTCCCTAATGGAGCTTATTTTCATGAAAATAATCCAAGTGTCATTAGTTGTTGTTGTTCCTTTTTTTTTTGGGGGGGGGGGTTACCTTGCCAAGATACTGTTTTGGATGGAGTTGCTGTATCTGGCAATCCTTCTGCAAAGTCCTGGCCAAGTAATATAAGCAACATAACTTTGGGTGATTTGATTTTTATATGTGAACACCCCCTTGTAGAAACATCTCTACATGGTGCCCATAACCCTTAACCCTGCCCAAAACAAAATACGTTTTTCATCTTCACAGTGGCACAATAAAAAGGTAAAAAGAAATTGTGATCATAAGACTGCCTGTGGCATCAGTCTATTACTAAATGTTATGTAGTCTTCACAAACAACCTTTTGGGATACCGGTAGATAAGTACCTCATAGATATATACACCACCATACCATACGTATATATCTGTATAGCGCTTAGAGAGGGCCTGTGGTCCTGAAAAGCGCTAAATACATGTAAGAACGAACAATTATTATTATTATTACACTGTAGGTCTACACTACACACCATGTAAATATTCTATTTCAATATCGAGGCAACTTAACAAGACATGAATAAGAATATCTGAGGATTCATTTGTTTTTTTTCTTCACATTTTTCCATCTTTCTTGAGGACAACTATCAAATCAAATAAATCTCTGTGGTTTCCAATACAAGGGTTCCAATCAAGTCTGTTTTTTTTTAAACTAACAACTTTCCAAAATGTCAATAAAATTGAGAGGGAGAAAACTGAAAAAGTTGCACCCCTGGAATCAAGTGTATCCCACCTCCCTAGTTTACAGACCCTCAAGCGGGACTCAGACAGGGTGAAACTTTGGGGTAGGTTTTCAGTCTGGCGCAGCGGGGACACACACTCGAGGAGAGCACAGGGCACACAATAATTTATGTGTTTTTAATATTTACTAGGAATAACAGAAAGTACTGAAATAATTGTATTCTCTAGGAAGCAAATGAAGCATCATTTGTAGAGGTGTAATATTCGAGTGGTTTTGTGTGTTTTTGATATTTACTAGGAATAACAAAAGTACAGAATTGATTGTATTTTACTCTAGGAATCCAAGCAAATGCAGCATCATTTGTAGAGGTGTCGTAGTCGAGTGGTTAAAGCTCTTGACTTGAAAAATCGAACGTCGTGGGTTCAATCCCAGACATGACACTAATGTCTTTGGCATTAATCTACATTTGCCACTCCATACCCAGGAGAGAAATGGGGACCTGGTAGGTTGACAAAAGCCTTTGTAGTGGTAATTGTCATGTATGCCCTCACATGACCATTTGGTAGGAATACTCCCCAGGGAGTGAAGATGGTGTACATTCTGCATGAATTAATCTGATGACCGGTTAATATCTGTAAAGTGCTTAGAGCCAGTATTTCATATCAAGCGCTATATAAATCCAGATTATTATTTTGTTTTATTAATATTTCTCTGTGAATTTCAATAACATGATTAACACAACACAGGACGTTCTGTCAGTTGGATAAAAGTTTATAAGTCTATTCCGCAAGCTAAACAAAGTATCGGTAAATAATGCAATGAAATACAGTGCATGTAGATCTTTTAAACAGCCTCTAAAAAATGCATGTCTTATTATTATCAGCGGCATCTCTCTCTGTCTCTGCAAGTAAACAACAGCTATGATAACAAAAAGACAAGACTGGATGAACAAACTAGTAAACAAATAAATCAGGATGCGTGCATCTTGCAGATCTTCGATCAAGCTCTGCTCGATAAACAAGATACAGTGTATATCTGGCATTGGATATATATACGAGGAAGATGAAACAAATTCATATTTCTTGTTTTCATCGAGCGTGAAATGATGTCATTCAGCGCAGTGACAGCTGGCAGTATGTCATATGTCAAAAATGGTATCATATCATCGTAAATCCCAAGCCATATGTATGTTCCTTATTGCTGGAGGTATGGCCAAAGCAGTAAACTCAGTAAACTTGATATCAGTGGACTGCAGAGGTGCACCCTTTTAATTTTGTTCGATTCTTTTTAATGTGGCTCTGATGGTTTATAATTGAATCTGATTTGTTTTCTGCTGTAGGGGGAGTGTCAGGATGAGAGTTCGAAATTGAAAATACATGTTAGTGCCAATTTTCATACAGAAATGGAAACAAATATGTAAATTATGTGTGCATTTCAGTACAGCTGCTAATATATATGTAAATGACACAAGACATAAATTCAGGAAATGTAAATGGTGAGCCTTTGAAGGATGTGTGTATGTGATTGAACCTTCCCAGTTGTTCTTGCTTTTCACAAATTTTGCGATTTCTCTGCATTCGTCAAAGTTTCATGCCGCAAATTGATGGTAATACCAATAGAACAATAATATCATACAATCTGCAGTATAGGTTTATGCCACATAAATGGCAACTGTTCAGGATTCTCAAAGGTGTGTAGTGTTACAGTAGTTTCCAAGGTCCTCCAGTTCTTTGTTGGTCTACACATTATCATATGAATGCAAAATAACTGCAATAACTTCAATAGCAACTAGCATCATCTCAAGAATCATTTCTACCAACTCAGAGACTCCTATTTTTCCCCCTCTCTCTTGAAATACATCAGATGTTTTTTGCCAAGTATTACTTTTATACATGTAGCATGAGTTGCACTTCCAATGCGAGAGGTCAGAGATATATGAGTATTGATTGAATTCATATTTTATGAGGATAGTTGTTGGTCTAGCGCAATTGAATTACATCGAAAATGTCAAGCTAAATTACATTTGCGAGCCTGTCAATAATACTTGGTTTTCTGTTTTGTAAAACAGACTGCTCTCTCTATCTCTCCAATATTCCAAGAAATAAAGTGCATCTCTAGCTAAAAAGACATTGCATGTAGAATAACAAGTGGTTAATTCGAGGCAGCTCATGTAGCCCACTACTGAAGATATTTCAATCCATACTCTTTTGATTTGATTTGATTTGATTTATTTATTTCTCTTCATGGGCTTTTTTCCAAAGTTACAAACTAGTTACGATGCAATCATGATGATAAACAAATCATATAATTAATACATCATCAATGTAAAGTACTTATATTGTAATACTAACATAAAATAATCATTAAGAAGGATTGCCACATAAGCTCAGATTGAAGGCGTGGCAATCCATTATGATACTGATAAATCATTGTTTTTTGTGGTACCATATCTTAATAAAGAATTGGTTTATTTTAATAAAATAATATAAACAAGTTATTTGCATTTTATCTGTATCCTGATTAATAAAAATGATTTACATATTATAGTAGCTGTTTGAGGGTGTCATAAGCATGATGTAGACATTTTGTAGTTTAATAAATGTTTCCAAAATTTTCTTTTTCATCATTGTATTGTAATTTTTAACATACATGTGTCATGTACTCGTAGGACTATATTATAATAACGAGCCTGACGAGAACAAAAAAAAGGCTCCATTGACATTATATACGGTAGCTACAGCCAACAATTTCACGAACTATTGTTTGTGGGGACAATAACACTTTGTGAAAGCAATCAAGACAAACTTCTTGTTTCTGTATATTAACAGATGGAAAACCACATACATTAGCTCCCAAGCATAACACATTAAAAGAGATTTCCCTCGCTACCATTTCCCAGTCCGTGTATAAACTCAAAGATAGAAAAGGTTGTCTTTTTTTCATGCGTGCCTACCGTAGCATAATGGAAGCACTTCTTGTAAACCTTTAGGCCTGTCCTCATCAGCTCGAGATTGCCAAATATCCCGCTATTTTAACTATCCCGATCGCAAACTATCCAGTTAATTTGCGTCTTCATCAGCCCGAAGTTGCAATTAGCTGGATATTTAGTTGAGGTACACTGTAGTCATCCCAAGATATCTTGGGCTAGTTTGCAAAATATCCCGCTAATTGTCTGTTGTATCTTCACCAGCCCATAGACTTGCACTATGCCCGAACGCTGAGCAAAATATCTCTAGCTAATTTCCCAAGGTCGAGTTTCGAGGTGATGAAGACGCAATTTGTAACTTCAGGATTATTTCCCAAATCAGAAATAGCGGGCTATTTGGCTATCTAGAGCTGATGAAGACAGGCCTCTTGTAAACCTTTGATCAGGAAATGTGGTGGAAAGTCACACACATAGATGACTAAATCATCCGTTTCTTGTCTTTTATCGGATTGAAGCGTTGCGTTTGCAATTGACGTGGAAAACACCTGCCCCAGCCGACGGTTTCAAGAGGCGGGGGATAGATGTGTGGGAGGAAAGGGCGCAGGAACATCTTTGATTTTGAGATGAAACATCAAAAGTTTTTTTTTTTCATCTTTAAGACTTCAGCTTGAGGGAATATTGTGCATTAGGATTGAGAAAGTGAATATAGTGACATTTGTTTTCTTTCCAACTCTTTGTGGCAAAGAGTGGATCTGAGTATTTTGGATATGTGCATAGATTTCCACGAGTATCATAGGGGGGGGGGGGGTGGGTGAAAGGGATTTCTTACTCAAACAGACTCGTATCCTTTATTTGCTGCCTCTTTTTTTTTACAACAGTATATACCTCAATTACTTTCAGTCATTTCAAGACATTGAAATCTGAATGGCTAACATGTTGTGAATCATGATTTAATTACATATCATTACATGCTACACATCTTTATTTTTCTTATTTGGAATTTGTTTGTGTCTCAATTTAGCTGGCAGATTCCTCTAATGTCGCCTATGGTTTCTAGGGCATTGACCATTTAGTCAAACAAAAACTATCATGTCATTACCCATTTATCCAGTAACCTCAATTCGTTAGACCTAGAATAAAATCTTACAGTTAGTGCCAAGAATGATTATGTCACCCCCAGGTAGTTGGGGGACAAACAAATCATTGCTCTTTTCCTAGCTATCATGTCTTATTTTAAAGGGATCGTTTAACAATGTTAAATCTGAGATACACGGCCCTACGCGTTATCAGTGTCTGTGATATGGTGTAATATTGAAGCCCTAAAAATATTGCGCTTCAAAATGATCAAGAAGTGCCTCAAAAAAGTATAAATCTTCGAGTGACCGGTTTTACCATACTCTTTTTCCCCAATAGACTGTAGTGTTATGAAAACCGTCCGGCAAACGGTTTTCAAAATTTGTAATTCCAATCATAAATATCTGGATAATCAGACAAGCGATCGGCTTGTAAAAGTCATGGGGTTCCTGACTGAGCTAAAGGTTTATAATTATCATTGCAGCATGAGCTAAATCCAGAATTTTGTTTCAGAATCTGAGACAAAGTTACCGGATCCCTTTAAGATTCAGAAAGACATTCAGTCCCAGGAAGTTGGGGAACAAACAAATAATTGCTCTTTTTCTATCATGTTGTATTTTTAGATCTAGAAGGACATTATAAGTCACATGATTTTACATAGGAGTTAACACCCTTCTGGCTCTCGTCAAACCATGTGTTTATTATCAGGTTTTTTTTTCTCTTTTTAAGGCCAGAACACGTGCACAGGCATTTCATGTAGGAGGATGTATCAAATTTTGACGAGCTATATATATGATTTCTTCTTGGCATGGAGAAGTAAATGAGCTGGTTAAAATCCACCCATAAATACATGTAACATTATATAATGTATATCACATACATATACTGTATGTAGTTATGACCCTGCATCAAGTACAAGTAGATCAGACTTGAATAGATAATGCTTGTCTTTCAACTTTTGTGATTGACTAACTCTGATTTAGTCTACCATGTTTCAACTGTGTTTTAATTGATTTTGATTATGTTTGTTGGGGGGGGGGGGTGTCATCACTGAAAACAATTATGTTTGGAATACATGTACATGTAGGCCTACAGTCATTATGCTAGTTGGAAGAAGAAGATTTTGTTTTGTGTACTGTATGTCGTATTGTCGATAAACATGTATGATTTCTATTTCTAATTCTAAATTCACATTTTAAGGGGCTCAAGTAACAGCTGTGTTAAGGTCACAAGCTTCATAAGTAATAAACTTTTTTATGGAAAATTGGCTGTTCTAAATTAAAAAAACCTTTTGATTTTTTTTAACCTTTTGATTTTTTTTAACCAGTTGGAAATGAGCAGAATAGAAATTGTGTGTACACTAGTAGCAGGAGGACGATACATGTATATTCTCCTGTAGTGTTAGGCTTCCATTTGACCTTTTTAATTCAGATTTATCTCTCTGATTTCATTGCACATCAATGAGGTTAAAAAGTTGTCCACAAGATAGATCCCTCCAGAGGCCAGTGCCATATATTGGGCTATCAAAACATTTAAATGCTAATGGGAAGAGGAGAATAGTTGGCAATTGTGTGTATGGTGGGAGGGGGAGGGGTAGTTGAGCATCATTTTCTTTTTAATTTTTATGTATTTATATAGGTCAATGGGAAGTTGGAGGGGAATTTTTTTGCTATGAAAACAAACTCAAAAACTTGATCATTTAAGTATCGTCTACTCTTGCCATCATACTATCTGCTTTCATGAAGCCCCAGCTGGAAATAAATTGAATCAAAATATCTTTTAATGATTTCCTGACTTGAAAAAAACCTTGTATTCAAGGAGAGTCTACTTCTACACAAACAGGTGAAAATGTGAATGTATAAAGAGCAAACATCATAACTATATGCTTATCTCATATGCTCTTGCCCCTGTACTGCCTCAAAAAGGCTGTACATGTAGGTCTAGAGGAAATCATAAAATGCATGTTTATCCTAGAAAAGCAGCCAGATATAGGTTGCCATGGTTACGATGTCAGGGAAATATGAGCGCAGGTGATGAATCTTTTATGACAGCAGGGGCTTGCTAAAGTTGCAGTGGCAACCCAGAAGGGTCACTGGGGTCACTCCAAGACAAAACAAAGGCTGCATCCTGGGAAGCAGCAGGAATTATGGGAAAATTGTAAGCCATTGTTTAGTCTTGGTATCAGATTTATTATATCTCAATAAATAGCTATGACTCACCGTGTTTTCATAATCAAATCACTTTTGATGCAGAAGTTTAGACATACAGTATGTATATCAGACTGTGTGTCTAGACAGCCAGTATATTGAGTTTGATATTGTCATACTTTAAGTGTAAATACTTTTAGTTCCATCTTTTAGGATTGTAAGTCTTTGATATTCAAATATATTTTGAACATATATTCTACTTGTTCATTGAAATATCAGAAATAAATAGGTTTTTATAATCAAATTCAAATTCAAATTTTATTGTCAACTTAAAAAGATGGACAAAATTGAATCTTCAGAAAAAATTCATATGTTAGATTTAGAGTTCAAGTTATATTACATTGAGGCTGTTAAGCTCTTTTGCAAGTGAAGGGAAATACAACTGTTATCTAATTTGCCAGAAGAGATAAAGGGCTTACATGTACATCATGCATGGAACACATTATGATAAAATACAGCAAGTGCTTTGTTGAAATACTGCAGTATACACTGTAAAACAACCACTTACACTGTAAGTTCTTTCAGGGCAATTCTGGGAGTAAAAAAAAAGACAAACTTGATTCTCCATCAGGTGAATCGTGTTGCATACTTTATCTGGAAGACAAATCTTTATCTCCTTGAAAGACGTTTGTCTCGGCCCAAATTTGGGGTTGAGACCTCGTGAGAAGGGAAATAAAGAAACTAGGGAGGAAATGAGACAATCGTCAAAACCGAGGACTGAAACTCAGTGAACTTGAGATGTTTGTCATATGATGTCATTCCTGTCTATGTAGGAAGTTCCCAAGAGATTTATACCTGAACTTAAAGGTGTATTTATGTCTCGTTTAGTTTCGGGAAGCATGCTGGTCAGCAGATAAATTACATTGATCTATTCAGAAATGCATTGTCTTATTTTATTAGATGGATAATTTCAATGATTCATTGACGAAAAAAAAAGTAAAAGGATTGTGTTTAAATGAGAAAGACACAGAACTACATGTACATGTATGGGAAATTTTGATGATTCTTTTGACAGACCTCAAGTATTACTTATATTTTCTGCTATTATTTCCTCTCATTCATTTTGTTCTTCTTATTTAATGCAATTGATGCAATTACATCCTGTGGTTAGAGATTAAATCAATTAAAATATGAATGTATACAATTGGAAGCATTTTTATCAATGAAAATTCCCCAAATTAATTAATATTTAGTTGTATAAGTCTCAGATTTTAAATTGTCCTGAACAGTCCTGAATTAAATCATCAACAACGATTAGTGATAGAAGTATTCACCTAATTATTGATAGAATAAATTATCGAAAACAATATGAGGTGACAAAGTTCATTTAACAAAAACTGAATGTGAATTGACATTAATCAACTTCACATTAAAAGTGGAAATTGTTTGGAATTGAAATGCAAGGGCTTTCCAGAAAAATTGTTTGGGCAATTTCCTTTTTTTTAGCAAATTGGCATTGTAAGGTAATGGCTAATAACTTGACATGAATAGTGAGTGAGCCCATTGGTTATCTCTTGGATACAATGGATGACAGCTTATATATATATGCCAAAGTGTCAAAGTGCATTGAAGGTTGATTTATGAGTCGTGGTGTGTCATGGGGGGGGGGGGGGCAGTGGGGAAAAAATATACAGGGGCTGAGTGCTACTTGCCTTTCAGGTTTTTAAAGCCACTCTCATTGGGAGGGGGGGGGGAGTAAAAATAAATTCCCATCAACGAATTGAATAAGTTGATTTTGGCATGTAAGTGCCCTCGTGAATGACCTTTGAACACTTCGGGCTGGTGGGTGAAAATGACAGTGATGCAGCACCTCGGCTATTAAGCAAACTATTCCAAGCCATCATTAAAAAAGGAATACATGTATATTTAATTGACAGGTAAATTTATGCCCCTAGAAAAAAGGACATGAGAAATTGTTTGAACATAAGTTTTACCAATACACCCATGTATTAATCCACACAAATATCAAGAATATAACTTTAAATATAATTTTGAAAGAGCTATTTGTAGAGGGGCTTTAACTTAATAAGAGCTAACATCTTTATGGCTTTGCCGACAATATTTGAGTTGTATCTATGAATTTCTTTCCATTGATTTCCATTGATTACAAACGGCAGGTGGCATTTGTGCAGCACAATGACAATTATTTGTTTTAAATTGAGATTAATCAACCATTGCTGAGTGCAAACACCTAAAAGAGATAATAAAAGGCGATAAAAAGCTAACAGGCCTTTGCGTATAGCAATTATAAATACTTACACAAGTAGGCAATGCATGCAATTATCACTTGTTTGTTTAATAACAAGTGTCTGAGGTTTGTTGTCATTGATTTATGCATTGTTTTATTCTTGCCGCATATTGCGTTATTCTTTCCACATATTGTGGACTTTGTGGTAATATTGTGTAGCAATCAATGTAAAATTTGCCATATGTAAGTGTGAATATTGATTAAGTATTCTGATGTAGGCACAGTACCAGTTTTCTGATCTGAAGAGAATTTGAACTTCTTAGCAAAGGGCTTTTGACTTCTTAATATTAATTGCAATTTCATAAAATATAAAGGATAAATCCAGCTTAGACTGGGAAGATGTACAGGGTCACATGACCAATCTAATTTAGTTGTTAAATCGTCCCTTTTCTTCTAGATATGCAAAAATGCTGTCATGTTCTTGCAAATTTGCAGGAGAAACATACAAAACATTTCCACCAATACTGTTCAAAACTAGGTCACACTTGGAGCTAATTTTAATTCCTTTTATAACATTTTGAGTGATAAACTAAAAAAAAATTGTAAGTATTTTTTAAACGAAAGTGTCAGAGTTTCAGTTAGCATGCATGACTTCAATCTAAATTTACACTCTTTCATGTAGACAATGCAAATTATGTAAATTGTATTTTTATTGTGGTGCCATTCTTCTGTAATGGGAAGTCATGTAAATTTTGAATGAATGGAGGCCTCAAATGCATTTCAACAAACCTTTTGAAGAAAAAATAGCTTTTAGCACGAGACTTTTGTCTACATATTGAGTAGTGTTTGACGGATGCTCGTCTACTACCAAAACACCACACATACAACTTCAGATTTACAACTACAAAAAGAGCTTATTTATTTGAAAGCAGGTGAAATCATCTCCCCCTTCTCTCTACCTGCATCTTCCTATCTCTCTCTCCCTCTCTCTCTCTCTCTCTCTCTCTCTCTCACTCTCACCCATCAATTTTACCAACTCCCTGCCATTCTCTCTCCTCTCTCTTACCCTCTCTCTCTTACTCTCTCTCTTACTCTCTCTCTCTCTCTCTTACTCTCTCTCTTACTCTCTCTCTTACTCTCTCTCTTACTCTCTCTCTCTCTGACTCTCTTTGTTTGCTCTTTCTTTTCCTCCCTGTGATGCTCTAATTTTTCTCCATCTCTCTCTCTTTCTCTCTTTTACTATCTGTTTCTTCTTTCCATTTCCCTCTTCTGTCTTTTTTCTCTCCTCCACTCCTAAAACTAGAGCTCAGTGCATTAAACCCCTCATCCCACTCGCTGCACCGCGCAGTGCGTGCGTCATAGTCGCGTACTAGCTCGGCTCTCTCTCTCTTCGCGCTAAACTATCATGGACAACCTCAAGAGGGAGAAAATGGCGCACTTGACGAGAAATAATTCAACGAGAGCAAGCAAGACAGGCAACTGCTGGATGTATTGCGGAGCCCTCCTCTTAGAGGGATGGGTCGCCATGGCGACGAGCGGTCAGCTGCGGTGTCATCACCTGCTGTCGGGAGGAGATTCTTCACTGAAATGATATCTTATCGAATCTGTAGTACTTGTTTATTGATGCACAGATTACATGTACATCATTCCGCTTTATAATGTTCAGGGTGTTGTTTTGCTTAATAGATTCGCACTTTATACAAGAAAGAAAAACTGCGATGATCAGATAACAGTTATTCAAGATCTTTTGATTAGAACTTCTAGAATAACATACTTGAGATCAATCAGATAGGTTGGAACTGGCTGTCAGATAGAAATCAAATATTTTGAATTTCGTTCAGGGATAATACACAGCTTTGGAATTGTTAAAATATGTGTACTATTTTCAAAAAATGAGAAGTTTTTGTTGTGCTCTACAATTTACAGATTCTTGGTTAACGATAGAATGATATCCAACTTGAACAGAGATTGCCCCTTAAGCGAATTGGGATGAAACCTATTCTTAGTGATTGGGAAATTGTGGGAATACCGTAGAAGTTTTTTAAAAATATGTAAGGGCTACTTAAAAATGAGCCTGAACTCGGCTATCATGTTTTGTGGTGTCATGTGTAAATACATATTGAAGATAAACAAATTTAGGGGTATCACTGCCATTTTACTCTAACATTATTTAGATTTTCAGGGTCATATCATCTTCTTAAGTCCTTGCTATAACTTTCTCACAGCTAGACAAAGTATTCTCCAGTAAGAATATGCAGATGATTAACAATACAAAGAATAATTTAGGGGCTCCTCACTCATTTTACCAGGGCACTTCTTTAGATTTTTCAGGATCAAATCCTCCTCGATCGATCAGCCCCCTTTTATTCTTTTTCTCACTACCACCAGACAAAAGTGTTCTTCAGTATTGAAGGGTACATGCATGCCGATAAAAGTCTGTACAAGGGAAATCATTACAAGCTATTCCGGGAGGGTCGCTGTACATATATTGATCGGTGTCACAATATGGAGGACTCGCATCTAGGGCATGAAAGAGCTGGCAGAGAGGAAAACAAGAATGGAGAAGATGATGAAAAAATTTTGTCTTGAGAGAGGGATTATTGCATCGAAATTCAGCCTCTGGATGTCTCTTTGTTCTTGTATTTGGCTTTGTGGAGAGGACTAGAGATGAGAGACATTCTTTAGCTTTATTTAAAGGTAACATTTATAGGTCCCTCCCTCTCTCTCTCTCTTCAGGGAAAAAATACTTCGGGGGCTACTTTTCAAGCTTGCTTGCATGAAAATAACACTCTTTAATTTGTTTTGCCTTGAACTCTATGCAAATTTGGGGGGCTCTTTTATGACTTTTGGGGGCTCTTTTGGGCATTTTGGGGGCTAATTTGCCTGAGCCCCGTGTATTTTTTTTTCATTGTCTCTCTTTTTCTCTCTCTCTCTCTTTCGTTCTCCATCCCTCCCCTCTCTCTCTCTCTCTTTTGCTCTCCATCCCTCCCTCTCTCCATCTCCATCTCCATCTCTCTCCCTCCATCTCCCTCCCTCTATCTCCCTCCCTCCATCTCCCTCCCTCCATCTCCCTCCCTACCTCTCCCTCCCTACCTCTCTCCATCTCCCTCCATCCCTCCATCTCCATCTCCATCTCTCTCCATCCATTTCCATCTCTTTCCATTCGCTTTACACAAAGGATTATCAAACCAATGTGGATATATATTCTTTTCAAATCCAAAGCCAGCCGGCCCACAAACCAGCCCATATTTTGAGAAGCAGTCAAACGTTCTAAATGTTACGTTTGCCAGCTAGCTTTTTACTCCGCCTGTTTTTCCACCGATGTAAAATCCCTTGCCACGGGGGAAGTACATTTCATCCTTTGTCAGCCTGCCCTCTTGCACTTTTTTCGATGTGTATCGAATGACCGTCTTCAAAATCCTCAAAAATTCATGCCATGGTATGTGCGTCGGGTGCATGAAGAAGAGGTTCACATCGGGTAAAGAATTCACTGAATGCGTAGCAGAGGCGATCTTAAATCGTACTCTATGTGAACACAAGAAGAAATCTGTGTTCAGACTGGGGAGCAAAAAAATATAATGTGTAATAATTTTCTTGTAAATCTCACTTACACAGGGAGTATATTAAGATTATTGCCATATGTAGATAGTTCTGCTGTCTTCACGTGAAGAAATTTGGGTTCCAACTGGGCACCAAAAATATAGATCATTGATATGTAATTATTCCCCTTTAAAATACTTTTACACAAGGAGTACATCAAGGTTATCAAGATATGTAAATAGTTTTGCTTATAATTCAGGACTTAAAGGCACACTGCCATACTTGTAGCTACTTGCTCCCTCTATATAGAAAACTTCCCCAATCGGTGCCTGTTGGTCCCCCATGATCCTCTTTTTCTTATGTTAAATGAGAGCTGAGTTAATGAGATAGCCACCTGTCACAGTGACCTCGATGGCTCTATGTGTGGTCTAATCGCTTCTGGCCCAGTAGTGGTGACGGTCTTTAAACAAAAGCTTTCATATCTTTATGATTTTAAGGAGACATAATATTGTTCCTTATCTCTAGCCAGCATTCCTAGTGTAGTTTTCTTAAACTTTTTGATTATTTTAAAGAGATGATGTTGTAGCATGTTTTGTATCAACCTGGGAAGAAGATAAACTGGTTAAATGAAGGCTTTAAGTAATAAGTACTTTTTAGCTGGCCAGTCAACATCAACGATGTATCCATGTCTAAATTGAACAGATACTTGTTTAGCTTGATGATAGAATATCTGTAAGTGTGAATGGGACCTGTAGCCCTTGTTAGCCGAACGGAATGGCCCTCTGAGGTTTCTAAAAGGGATTTTCTGGCATGAAAATACAGATTTGGGAAACGTAAGACGCGACGAAAGATGGGAGAGTTAGATGGTCAGTTCGGGGGATCGCCTCGCCTTGTAGAAAGATGAAAAGGATACCTCGAAAGGATACCTCAAACAAGGAAAGGGTACTTAAGCGACTCAAGAATAATTCTTAGAAAAATAATATGAGAATTTGTCGCATGAGATGTTAAGTGACGTGTGTCAGAAGAAACAAAGTCATGTTTAAATGATGGAAAGATTACATCTTCTTTGTTTAAACTTTCAAACTTTGTAAACCGAACCTACCGTTTGTATGAAGAGTAGAATATGATACTTCAACATAATGGAATATTGTAATAAAATCACATTTTCCACATATAAATTTCCCTGATTATAAATCACAAGGTTTCAACACAAAAAATTGGGATCTTCAAGTATTTACATGCAGTTTCTAGATGCACTCTTAGTCATATTTCAAGCTGTTTGTGAAAATATGTTTTATTTCTTAGCATTGTTAAACCAACACTTTTTTCATTCAGGTACCCTTAAATCTTATCAAATACAATTGTACATTTGCAGGTTTGGATATGGGAATCTGGATCATTTTGTTATCAAAATAAAAATAAAAATAAAAAGCTCTCATGTTAAATTGTCAACGTGCAGACTACTTCAAGTAGTTGAAACCTTCCATTGTCTCAAATGGTAGTATAGAAATTTGTTTCATATTACCAATATCTATTTCATACATTTGTGGTTATTGGAAAGTGGAAATATCTTTTTTTCTTTGCCTCCTCGATCTTCCTCTCTTATTTCTACTTCTGCCGTCACAAAAACATGATGCTGGAAAGGAAAATGAAAATCTCATTTTGTTGTGCAGATGATGAGTGTGTATATAGACACAGTATTCTGAGAAGAAAGAACAATAACAGATTTCTCCCCTTTCACCGTTTGTGTCAAAACAAAAGCATCTCAAGCAAACATTCGGAATTGCAGTGGAAATTTTGTCTTTATATTGTATCAATGATTTATATATCGCAGCCTCCACCCTCCCCCCAAAGTTAGTCTCTTACTTAAAGAAGAAAAAAATGAAATGAAAAGTCTTGCATGTAGAACTACTACATGTACAAGTATGTATCCCTATTACATGACAGTGTCGATTCTTAATTCCATTTTATTCACAAGTATCGATTTGCAGGTGTTTCTTTCTATCGCTCCTGCCCTTAGGATTCCAAATTTTCATAACGTGTTTGTGGTCAGTAGACTAACCAGTTTGATCAATAGTTATCCAATTTATACTGCGGCCCGAGGATATTCGCATCCGAAGATCAAGTATGTTATGAAATATTAAAGAAGCATGTGTTTCTCTTCTTCCCCTTCTTTTCCTCTCTTGTAACATCCTCTCTATTCCCTGCGGTGTAACCAGAACTTTCGTGAATTTTGTTAACCGACAGCTGTTTTCATAGCAAAGGGAACATTCGTGAGGTGCAGAAGTCTGATGTTGTTGTTCATATATAAACTTGCAAGTCTGGACAACTCATGGGATCACTTGAAATCTGGGCATCGTTTCACAAAACCGTCGTAAATACAAGTTCGCTGACATCACATTATTAAAATTCAATCATTCACACAATGGGATGTCGGTGAAC
Organism: Strongylocentrotus droebachiensis; assembly: GCA_035222895.1. Lineage (NCBI taxonomy): Eukaryota > Metazoa > Echinodermata > Echinoidea > Camarodonta > Strongylocentrotidae > Strongylocentrotus > Strongylocentrotus droebachiensis. The sequence continues at coordinate 493,163 of JAVYIG010000098.1, forward strand.
TTGAAGCTATGACTGTAAAACGATGCCCGGGGTTTAAAAGTTGGAGCCTTAAAAAAAAAATCAAAGTGCATTATTTCTTTATTAAGAAACACATCCATCAAGACTTTGCTGATTAAAAATTAACTTTTTGACAATTGATATGAGTAAACATAAAAATGAATATGATGTGAAACTACAACACCACTTCTCACTTGTATAAATCCTTTTAATTCTTGATGTAAAGGCCTACATGATACAGTAGAATCAATGAAAGGAGTAGGTTACCCAGTCCACACAATGCACATACATGAGTGTACACATTTAAACATGGCTGTTAGAAAGGGCACTTAAACAGGTTTACCAATCGCAATATCGATCAAACGCCTTCTGCTTGGCAAAATTGAGGTAGATGAGCAGGAAATTAAGGATGGGTAGGAGAAAGGATCGGAAAGATAATAGGCCGGTACTCTGGTGGTTTGACGGTACAGAGAGTTGCGCTTCGCAGCGAATCTTCATCGAAACTGCAACAAAGCATGACTGTTTATCGACCCTACCCTGTGCTCCCCCCCCCCCTGCGCACCCCCTCCTCCTGTGCATCCCCACCCCCTCAACTGCTTGGATTCAGCCTTGAGTAAGAACTAGCTAGATAGCTTGAATCATGCTGAAACAATAAAGTTAATATATTTAATTCACTTGATACGACTTGAAACAAGATATACTGTGGGGTATATATAACATATATGCTGTTAATCATTGGACATAGATAGCAGTATTAATTTTTAATATATTGAGAGTAGAAATTGTTAAACCTGATACTTCTACGAGATGTCAATCATTTTTAATTTAATCTATCCCCTGTCCAGTTTCCCCAACTTTCTTGTAAATTAGGCACATGTACTTTGCCTCAGTCGTTTAATCTAGTCAAATTTGATTTTTCTGCCCAATGCCTTGCCAACTCCAATTAGATTGTTGCCGACAACAAGGTTATTTTTCTCATCACCTCTAAAGCGAATGTAGCCAACGCTGAAAGTTACGGCTAGGTAGATGTTCTCCCGGCAAGAACATGGGATTATTGGGTGTAATGAAAGAAAAGTGAGATCCTATCTTATCCAATTTAAGTTGAATTAGATTAGAAATTTAGCCTTATAGTCCCGTCCATAGATTTGTGCGTCGGTTGTGAGTCACGGTCCCCCTGTACGGCCTTCACCACCGAGGGCACTGTTTGACCCTGTGAGTAGTTGAGAGAAAGACAACTTCATCGAACATGGAAGGGATTATAAGCCACCTTAATCTAAATTGGATTTGAAATATTTGCTGATGTTTGACTTCTGTAATCTCTGTACTTATTAATCAGATATATTGAGAGGGGTAGCGTTGACAACTTGACATATTTCACTTAATGCAGATGTTCTCTAATCATAGGTTGCATGTCGAAACATATTAGGCTGTATTTTATTTCTGAATGAGTATGTAGGATCGATGATACGAGGCAAATCGCTGAAGTCCTATTGAGCATGTTCTGTGAATCATTAATTTTAGATGATATGTTGAATCCATGGATAGGATTCATGCATGAAAAAAAATCACAATCTCGAGTCTTGATCTACATGTATAAGGAAAATTTCGAAATAACCAATAACATCAAAACAGAACTAAACATGCTGTATATACCTCTGCGTTGAATACCACAATCTCCCATCTGAAATATGGAAAACAATTCTTGCGGGAGAGAAGCGAGAAATATGTCCCCGCCGGCAAGACGCAGGTGAATAATGATTTCAAAACCCTTGTTTGCAAAGTTCTATTTGTTGGGTCCTCGGGCTGTGGTTCTTGTGAAGATCAAATAAGAAACTCTACTCCGTTATATTGTGGAGTGACTCAGATACTTGCGGATGCCGAATTATGACGGTTGTCATAAAAAAATAGGTCAAACGTTCAAATAAATTTTTGTCGTTGATAGTATTTTTCTCACATCAAAATAGTTGTGTAAGTTGTTTAGTCTAATGTTGTTCAAATAAACTGCAATTTTGAAATGATAAACTCCTATTTTTAGATTACGTTATAAACTCCTGGATAGGCGAGTATCAACATGGAGATGCTATTAACATATACGATCAAATGACAATGCTCTGACTTTTATATCATCAAAGATATAGGGTTAGGGTTAGGGTTTCAATTGTATTTAAGGAAGATTTAGGGTTAAGATTAAATTGAAGTTAGGAATTCTGTTAATCTCAGATATTGATCATGGAGTAATTGTCAACAGAGCTAGTGTCAAACAACCTAGTTTACCTGATGAATTCAAATATTTATTTCAGGAGACATTAAAATTTGATGAATGTTTCAATGTACATGGAAGGGGTCGAGTGTATTCTCCAGCTGTGATCTTCAAATTGGCCACATGTCATACAGGTGGAATGAACATCTATAATGTACGTCTGAGGTACAATTTGCAATGGGGCATCGTCACCCCGGCCGCTTCGATATTGAAGTGCTTTGGCCCAGCGTGCCAACGTATTCACTGCACCGAAATTAACCCAGCACTGCTGTGATACGGGGCTGTAATTGATCTGCGCTGCGCTAATATATATGCAAATTCATCCACCAACAGCACTTGGAAAAACCGACATCTATCTTACCTGTTTCTAGTCTCTCTGTGACCTTTTGCGATGTTTTTGTTTTATTTGTCTGCGGTTTTTACAAAAGGCTGGTTATGTTAGTCACTTCTTGCTTTATTGGGTTTTCCATCAACTTCAGAGTTGTATTTGTACTGCCTTTGACAAAAATACCATGGAGATAAAGAGTGATGATTTTGTTTCTTTTTATGGGAGGGAGGGGGGGGGTGCTCTTTCTTTTTAATTTTTTCTCTTTTTGTTTGTTTCATTTAATCATAATGATCAAAAGCCCACCTTTTGATACAGAAATGCCACATACAATGTAGCTAAAATGGCTTTTTTATCATTTTCCATTGCTGTCATCAATATAGTCCGTCATTGAGCTCTTTTTTCTCTCTCTCTCTCTCTCTAGATATATATATATATCTCCCTCCCTCCCTCCCTCCCTCCCTCCCTCCCTCCCTCCCTCCCTCCCTCCCTCCCTCCCTCCCTTCCTCCCTCCCTCCCTCCCTCCCTCCCTCCCTCCCTCCCTCCCTCCCTCCCCCTCCCTTTCTCGCTCCCTCTTCCTGTTTTGTTATTTCATTATTTTACAGCTCTCTAAACTTAGCACTGTCCATATTATGATGTAGATGGTTGTCTCTGTTATGATGGGACTGAATGATTATTAGCTCTTTAGACCGAATGTGGTTTCAGCCATCGTTCGTGTCTCTGTTTTTTTGTTGTTGATGGATCTCTCCCCCAAGTGAAATCGAATGTGCGTGACTGACATACTCAAGCCATGTTACCAAATTAAAATCGAAAGTAACAGCGTAGATGTACTGATTTTGAATTCATGTATGCATGCGCAAAGCCAGTTTGAAAACAAGTACCGGTAGTCTTCAAATTCTAGTTTGACGAAAAATGCAAAACCATTAAAATAATACCACAAGATTTACAGTGAATGTAAGAAACTAGATTAGCAAATCAGATAGAAAGTTAAGCCAGGATAATTTGTCCAAAGGACTTGATAATAATAATCGCCATCATCATCATCACATCATCGTCGTTGTCGTTGTTGTGGTCGTTATCAATAATGATAATAATAATAATTAATTGATTTGTTGCTTACTAATAGCTGGAATACAAGAAGATTTTCCCGATCTCAATGCCTATGTGTAATGAAATCATCTCTCACTCAGTATATCATTCTATACTCTACAATTTCCAATATTGCTGCAAGATTGCGATCTCCTTCCTTCTCTTACAAGTAATGTGTTCCATTGCCTTCGATTCAGCTGAGATGCTTATCAAACTCTCAGTGCAATAATTCATGAATACAATGACAGTCATTGCACGCGAATTTGCCCATAAATCATGTGTGCAAATTTGTTTGTGGTGTGAACATTTTCTGTATTCATTAAGATTTGTATTCAATCAATCTTTGACAGTTTTTATTCATGATTCTAATCTAAGCATCTGCTCATTGTAACCTTCTCTTATCACAATTTGATATTTATTGTTCCACAAATTTTCTTGATTTTGGATACAGTATACAGTACCAGGATTTAAGGCCAAATTTGTTCTTGTTTCTGTATATGGCTGATTTCTTGATCAATCATTTTCTCAATACATTTCTTTATTTCTTTACCGAATTGGAATTTGGAGAAGAAAAAAAGTTGATGCACCCTGACAGAATACCCATTGTTACTATAGTACATGTACATTCACAGATACATTTCAGCAAAACCATGGTCAAGCCTCAAGACCAGCCAGGCTTGTATTGGTCTATGTCCAAGATGTACTGCAGCCTGTTATGGAAGACTACATTTGCTCTTGCTGATATCCTTTGCATCTGATTAACCTGTATGAGTTCAGGTGTCCAGGTGTGTGGTGCGTACCTACCACAGATCAATATTGTTGGTCTGGTTCACATAGCCCCTCTTCATTCTCTCGGGACCCCAAAACTCGGAAGTGTATACTTCGAAACCAGTGCACCTAAACCTTTTAAAGCCCCACTGCACTACTTGTAGCTACTTGCGCCCTCGATATAGTAAACAATGCCTAATCGGTAGCCATTGGTCCCCTGTGATCCTCTTTTTCTTTTGTTAATTGAGAGCTGATTTGATGAGATAACCACCTGTCAGTGACCAAGCAGGGAGGTCTAATTCCTCCTGGCCATTCCAGACTCCAATTGTTGGGGTTATGTCTTGTAGATGTAGATCAATCAGACTTTATCTCATGTGTTGGTGGTTGTATGTCCCAAGTTCTACTGCAGCCTGTCTTGGAAGACTACATTTGCTCTTGTTGATATACCTTGCATCTAATTAACCTGCATAAGTTCAGGTGTCCAGGTGTGTGGTGCGTACCTACCACAGATCAGATTACCTCATAAGTAGCTAAGGCATCTAGGTCAAATACATTTGCTGCATCCAGCGCGTTTAATTCCTCTTCTTTAGATGACACTTGATGTTCATATAGTTCCTTAGTCTTTGGTAAGGTGCATCAAATGACCAAACACAATTTTGTTCTGCACCATGTCCTCTTCAGTCACAGTGTCAAGAGTTCAAACGTTGGAAATCATCCTGCCCCCATCACCCCTCCCGAACTCTGCTCCCTCCCCTAGCTTCCCAACAATCCTCTATCCTGATCAACCTCCAGCACGTCAGGTGTTACATGTAGGTTATGAGTGCGGTAGCAATACCGATCTAATTTCGTTTTTATTGTGCCACGGTGCCAAACCCCATCTTGTACGCCCGACGACATGCAATCGGCCTCTCCTCGTTCTTGTCAGATGTCTGTCCTCATTAGCCCAAGTTTTTAAAGTAGCCCTGCCAATCCTGATTGGGGCATATGAAACATTCAGTTAGTTCAATCTACGTTTGAAGATGCAAATAGCTATTATAGCTATTATCCCAAGCAAACTAGACTAGAGCTTGTTTTGGCCAAATAGCAGGGGAACTTGCCAATCGAAGACACTCTTCGCGTCTTCGGCCATAATATCATCTTTTTGGAGATACAAAGGCATCAACTCCAGATGATAAAGTATATGATGTCCTTTTGGCTCCTAACGGGGCATACCGTATGCGCTGAAACTCGAGACAATGTTCCTCAAGTGAGTGGGATGTGCTTGACTCGGGCTAGTGGAAACAGGGAACTACAAATTCACATGCACCTTTTCTATTGAAGCACTTCTCTGGCTGATATCCCAAGCCTCAGACTGCCTGGTCTAATGGAGATCCACTTCTCCCGATGTTCAACTGACGATTGGAGAATGGGTATTGCTTATGCACACACATAAAGACATTACGATTCTTGTGGCACAGCACTCTATGATCCAATTTGGAGACCCCATTTCAAGGCCGAGACCGATTCCTTTTGATTGACGCTCCTCTCGTCAGTCGACCATGCAGCGATATTAGATGCTGGGTAGATGTACATGAATGCTAGTACTATTTGAAGGTTTTCTTTGTATCATTCTGTGAGCCACACTTGGCTGCAAATAGATAGGCGTACATAAAGTTTGACAAATCCTTTGTCACGATAGTTGCAGAGAATGTTTTTTAGCACTAGAAAGTATGCATTAGCTGACTCTCTGTTAGTGGATAAAGCAGCTTAAAATGGAATACAGTTGTCTTCATTTGAAGAAATTTAATCATAATATCCCTGTAATTATTTTGCTGAGGTGTTCAAGATTATATTGCAATACTGTTTCTACAATATCCAAAGAATTAGAAGGGTTAATTTGGGGATGAACTTTTTTCCAAAGCACCTTTAATACAGTGCATTTGATTCTATGTAATAGTGACTTTCAAGTTATACAGAGCATATGATTATCTTTTTTCATCAGAAGTGAAGAAATCTGTTTTTGTTTTTTTTTCATTTTGGCGATCTCCATCCCTTTTTTAAATCTTTCAGCATCTCTCTCATCTCAATGACAATTGGGGGTGCTTGTCAAAATATGTTTGACAGACACTGCCTCCTCTGCCCCCCCCCCTCAAAACATATCTTGCTTTGCCACTTTAATACCATTCATCTCTTGAAAATGACTGACAGTCCATTGAATACCACATCCTTCCGGTACATAAACATCCTCTCTACATTAGTCACTTCTCGTTCTCACTCCATTTTATTCCATCTTTTCTTCTTAGATGGAAAGCTTTGTATCAATTTTCACCTGTCATCTTATTTTACTGCATGGGAAGATGAAAACTCTCAAATTTTGCTCTTAATCTAATTGTTCATACTGCCAAAACAGATTGATTTGTATGGAATATTGTGATACCGATACACATACACTTTTAGGGTAAATTGATTTTTTTTTTTCCGCAGAGTTGGTAGAAGCTTTGCTGAAGGAAGTTTTGTGTTTGATTTCTTGACGGATTGTGGGGAAGAAAAAAAACCTTGATCTGTTTTACTGATTCGATTAGGTATGAAATGAGATATGTGCATAGAAGATGGATGAATTGTGTTAGGCCATAATAGTGTATGCATTACAGAATATATTAGATAAAACAAGATAAAGAAAGAATTACTGTATGCATTACTGATTTATATTGGTTGTTAAAAGTATGGGAGATGTAACAGAAATCAGAAAACAGAAAACTAGTTGTTGTACTTCTCTATATTCCTGGTAATTTTCAATTAATATTGAATTGGCAACAAAAGAAACATAAAAAAGAGGATGAGGAGATGTTCATTTAATAAGAAAATATTTGTTCACGAAATGGGGGTAAATATGAAAATATTAATGGGAAGTCTTGAAGGGTCAATGAAAGGAGAGAGACAGAGACAGACAGACAGACACATACATACAGAAGGGGTGTACATGCATAAGAAATAAGATAGGTAACAAAACATAAACAACAATGTTATGTACATGCCTTCAATACAACATACATCTCATGCAGGTCATACAATTCTGCAGAAATATATAAGCCAAAGAACTGGATCTCACTTGGGAGGCGAAGCTTTGATTTGAGGGGTTCAGTGAAACCATGGCGAAGCTCTCCCTGATGGGACTTAATAGGATTAAAAGCATTTTACCAGTTTTACTGAGCCTGAAATCTGCTTGAGTACAGGATTAAGATTACAATCTGATATCTGTCTGAGATTTGATAGGGAGGGGACACTGGGGGAATCCCCTTAGACAAGAAGGGTTTCATCTGACATCAATAGTAAACACCCTTGTTTTCCCCCAATAGAATTCATGTTTTTTTTTCCTACTTCCATGTCGTATACATGTAGGTTGATATGTTGTTTTGTTATTTTATGGAAATGCAATTTATTGTTCATTCCTCATGGAGTTTGGAGGTGATGTCAAAGTAGTTGAAGATAAAAAAAATCATTGGATTGATATTTTGACTTGTTCACTTTGTGAAATAAAGTGACTTAACCATATTTGGTCTTTCATCATTTTGTAGTGTTCAGGGGATGGGCCTGTATTATATCAGATCATAGATTAGGAGCAGAGGTTCTTACTAGACATAAATAGAATATGGATAAATATTCCTTGCAATTGATGTAAATGTACAGGGATTGCAGAAAATGGATGTGGAAGTATTAAAAACTGTTCTGAAAGCTTATGAAAGCAGAGATCCTGTTGTGACTAGACCGATGATCACGAGTGGAACATTCACACCCTCGCGTTGGCCTTCATCCACAAAACCTAAAGATTCAGCAAGAAATCTCTCAAAGTTGTTGTAACTGCTGAACTTATCGGCAGAGATATTCAGTGTAGATCTCAAATTTGTCTTAAAAAGAAAGTGTTAAATGTTTATTTGGTTTCAGCAAGATTCAGCAAGAAATCTCTCAAAGATGTTGTAACTGCTAAACTTATTGGCAGAGATATTCAGTGTAGATTTCAATTTGTCCTAAGTAAGACTGTGTTAACTGTTCTTTAGGGGCAATAATTGATTAGAAGGGAATTGCAGACTTTCCTGATGAGCCAATTACATCTCTTTTGGCAATGAGAAATGCAGCAAGACTCTCAAAATTGTCATACCCGCTAAGTTTCTTGGCCGATATACATCAGCAATTTTGAATTTTCCAGAAAATGTGATATCTAATCCTTCAGTAGACAAGGATTGATTTAAAGTCATCTCCAATACATAGACTGAAATGTACACGGTGATGAATTATATGAATTATAGCAGATTTAGAGAGGGAGAGAGATAGGGAGAGAGACAGAGAGAGAGAAGGAGGAGGAGGTACAGGTTGTTAAATTCACATGGTTTTTACAGAAGAAGGTACTTGGCTCAATATGCTATTTATACAGTTGACGAAATAAAATATCGAAGGAAATGAAAAGCCAGAATCAAACCATACTTAATTGACAGCTTAGAAAATAGATCATGGTAATTTTTGTTGTAATTCAACAAGTACTTGTAAACTCGGCTAAAATAGCTCATAAATCTTCTCCATGGGGATTTTCATGAAGTTAACTTTGAGATTGTCTGACGAAAACCCGGATTTCCCTAATGTGTCAAATTAGTTTTTTGTTTTGAACATCTGCTCTGGCTATAACTTCCTGAAATACGAACTTTGATCATCAGAACTCTTCCTGTTTTATCTTGTCTTTGCCAGGGACAACAAATGTTAGTTTCAATTTGTATTGAGAGTGATATAGTCTAGCTTTCTATATACCATCTGTAGTGCTCATTTCCCATTGGTAATTGTGATAACGTCATCTCTTAAAAATATGGAAAGTGGAAGTAGTCGGGGAATGTTACAGAAGAGTTTGAACTTCCAACAGGAGAGGGAGTTAGAAACATTTCAAGAAGATCAACACTTTATTATTTGTAAAGTTTGACAATTATGAGCAGAGATCAAACTAAAATACAAATCAAATGAATTTTTTAAGCTATGAGTGATGAGTTCTTCCAGCTCTTGGCCGGAGATGACTTTCCTTGCACAATTTTTTAAAGAACAAAATTTTTAAGGGATTCAAATGCTTTGTTTGCCCATCCACTAATAGGGCTACCTTGTGTACAGTAGGTGCATGGAGGCTATATGTCATTCATAATTGTGTTAATTTCACTGAGCTCATTTTGTTATAAAACTAAAATTTAAATTGTAAACTGGTTCTAGGACAACCTGCATGCCTTTGACCCTCTACACAGCAGATTTAAACCAAGTTTGGAGGTTCCACCGCGATACGCATGAAACTCGAAATCATGTCGGTGGAAAACCCTAAACAAGTCCACCATGAATGAGGTATAATGGCCCCAGCGGTGTGGAACATTGGTGGTGAAATTATCATTATGTCGCCAGTCGCAAATGAGTGATTTGATCACCAAGAGCGGTCATGGAGAAGTCAGCATTGTTCTCTCTGCATCGTTGCAGGTTGTGGGAATCAGAGGGTTATACTAAAAGTTTTTTTTCCTTTTGTCAAAAGTTTGCTGTCTCTCAAGCGTAATATTCTTTTCAGAAATGAAGTGACAATTAAGCAGGTGTTCTGTCAAGACTGGACAATAGGATAAAGCAAGAATTATCTTAAATATTGTAGTGGGCTTATATAGATATAGATATGGTATATATCACCTTTTTTGTAGAGCTCATTGAAGCATACAGCTTTTAGAAATGAATTGTTCAAATGTGAACATAAGTGACTCTCAATTTTGATGACATGACAATTGTCTAAGGCTGTGATTGACATATCAGTGATATCATATTAGGGAAATAACAATAAGAAGTTTTTTTAGTAGAAAATGTAGTCAGCTGTCCATCAATTCTCTCTCGGTCTCTCTCTCTATGCTGTCTCTCTCTCTCTATTAAAATATAAAGAAGATGAAGCAGCCATTCTTATATCCTATCCTAACTACACTGCAGAAGAATGAAAATTTAAAACAAAGGAACTTTGATTGCAACATCATTTTCATTTTATCACTTAAACAATATTTTGAGCAGTCTTTGACTGAGAACAGAAAAGTATGTGCTATCAAATGAAAAAGAAGTCAATGCAATGATCTCTGTTTTGGAAGCTACCCCTGTATAAGGTTTTGAATACTAGCTGTCATATCCATATCGCAGCGTGTAAATCAAATCAAGAGGTATGTGCAACTTGGGTATGTGAGTTTGTTTATCAAGTCAAACATTCATGTATGAACGAAGAGATCGAAGGTGCTAAACCACATTTTCTCTCCCGCCCGATTAGCGAAGCGACGAGCCGGCCATTTTCACACCACATTCTATTTGGTGATGGACCAGGCATGCATGTGAGGCGATGGGAAGATTGAAAACACTGATTTTGGCGTTTAATTGGTTTGCCGAGAACTGCATTTCCGCCTGCAAATGTGATGTGTGCCCCGGTGGATGCGTTTCGTGTGATATTGCATTTCATGATCAAGAAATATGCATTGCGCCGTCTCTCAGGGGAGCGTGTGATGGGGGATGTTGATTTCAATATTCAACCATGGTGATGTTTATTTCAATTTTCAACCATGGCTGATGTTGATTTCAATATTCAACCTATGCTCATTTTTCTCTGCTACTTCTCTCTAAGCCCCAATGCTGTCTTCTTTAAATTTTGAGAAGGAGACAGGCAATATTTAGGAAGAATAAAAGGGTGAAAACAAACGAAGAAAAAATTAATACAGATGTATTCACTTTCTAATCGTTGAGAGAAGGTGGCAGCTGGGGGAATATAGAATAGAAATGTTAAAACACTCCCAAAATATAGTTGGTGTAATTATTCGCATGTTCTATGCAAGCTAAGGAGAGAGATATATAGGTTTTTTAATGGTTTTGGGATATGCTAATATGCTAAGATGAAAGAGAAATACATGTATGAGAATGCATGCTACAAATACAAACTTGGAAAGAGGGAACAATATAGAAATAGAAATGTAAAAATACATGATTAACAGTCAAAAGAGATAAATATTATCCAGACACGCATTCTTATGATTGATTTATAGGCAATGTAGATATTGTAGGGAAAAGGAGATGAAAGTAAGATAGGAATTGACCAAGGTTTTTAAATAAAGAAGTGTCTATTTAAAGCCCCACTGCACTACTTATAGCTACTTGCGCCCTCTATATATAGCAAACAATGCCTAAGCGGTGACCATTGGTCCCCCATGATCCCCTTTTTCTTATGTTAATTGAGAGCGGATTTGATGAGATAACCACCTGTCAGTGACCATGCAGGGAGGTCTAATATCTCCTGGCCAAACTAGTGCAGAGGGACTTAAACTACATTGAAATTCTCAACAAATTTCAAAAGAGCTTGACATTTAGATGAGGAAAGATAATCATCATGGAACAAAGCTTTTAGATGCAACAACATTAAGATTACCATCAAAACTATCACCAATATACTGCAAATACATAGCCAGGAATCTAGTATTTGAACAAACATGCTGTTAAGCCTTTTTACGCTGGAGAAAATCATTCGTTGTCATGGAAACCACACGATAATGATGCCATTTGCCCGAGGCAAAAAGATGATCTAGATACATCCTGGTGATGGGTTTGGGATCGGTTTGTTTCATCTTACATTTCACAAAGTACATGTACTTTACTTTGTAGGTTATCAATATTGTCTGCTTGGGAAGGTTTAGTATATATGAAATCAGTCATGCTCTAATATCTTTAATTTTCAGTCCTAATTGCAGTCCACTACATTTGTTTATTGAAGGGTAATCCCAATTTTGGTAGCAAACTTCTCTAGAGAAAAGGAGAAAAATAGGAGAAGTAGTCTGGTAATAGTTTGAAACTGCCAATTTGAGATCCGCATAGACTTAGTGATCTTATATTTCAAACATTCATAACTTTCTTATCATTAGTCCGATTTATTTCAAACTTTCTCCATTCTGTTTATCTGATTTTCCGCTTTCATACAATAGGAACTTATTACAAAGGGCTGGATTTCCCTTTAAAAATGAACATTAGAAAAAGCTTTCTTTGTATGACTGAGATAGGTGGTGATCCCAATTTGACAATTATTGTGATGATGATGGCTAGCGCTTTTTTTGGTTGCTCTCGTAATGTGTTTGCAATCCCCAAACGACACTTCTGGATGCGTACAGTCCTCTATCTCTGTATAGCAGCGCTTAACGTGTGTAACCTTTTACCTTTGAAATTCAGACATATTTGTCGTTAGATGCATCAAACATGATTTCTGTCGGGAGAAAGGGATGCATATTATATATATGATCCTTTCTTGTTGCTTGGATTATTAATCCTTCAAGTTTTGACATTTTAGGATAGTAAAGTGTATTCTTTCTGATGCAAAATGCAGCTGTACTGTGGCTACCATGTTAGCTTCCCAAGTATTTTGTCAAACGTGAGGTGTACTCAACCGATGCCCTTATAGGAGAAAGTAGTAAAAAGATTAAGATGAAATTGATGCATCAAACAATGACATTGAACATTTCCCACTACGCTCCGAGGCGCGACACACCTATTGATTTTTTTCATACATCCAGAACCTTGGTGTTCATGATCCGTATTTAATAATGCTCTGTATATAGCCCAGCCAGCTTTTACATGTATGCGACCAATGTTTGCCCATTAATTTTTAAGCCTTCTACTCCAGAACATGTATACACATTCGTTCAGTAGATCACTAAATCAATGTTGTGCCCTCGTTTTTAATGTGGCTCATCAACGAAGTATCGTGCCACATCGCCTCTGTTTGAATATCGTCAGAGTCAGAAGAGCGTTAATTCTGTACTAATTACATGAGTTAACACCGTTCTGGTTCCAAACAGAAGTTTGTATGTGGGAGAGTACTTAAGGACTCGAGGCCAATGTAAGTTAAAATGTCAGGGACAGCCGTGAAAAGCAATTATGGAAGGATGAATTTATGATCTTTTCTGTCTACATTCGTTTCCTCCCCTTTGCAATACATGCGTGTATTTTTATGTACCATAATTAAGAGAGCATTAACGACGGTCCATTAAGGACACACAATAAAATACATAAGAGTTAATGTGCATATACCATGTATTTGGCACTCTTACAAACTGAATTTTTGTTTTACTGTGCTAATTATGTCATTAAGAATTGGATGAATTAAAATATTTTTGTGGTTATTCATTGGTTGTCCTTTTTTGATAACCAAAACGGAAATCAAATAATAATTAATTAAAAACAGGGCAAATTGCAATTGACTTGTCGATTTGTAACTTTTTTGGATTTGATTGTCTTTATAATATTTTGTAAGTTAAATGTTTTCATAAACATTTGAAATTGATTTTTGTAAATGTATCTTTCACATCACTTGCTTAGCAGTAGATATTTTTTAATCTGTCATTATAACTTAATATTTTATTAGAACGGACCTGTCATAATTATAAGGTCACTCTCCCATCTTAACACTCAAATCACAAAAGTGAATTTAAGAGAAAAACATTTTTGCAGGATTACATCAATGCAAAAGGATTTGTGTATGTTTCAAGGAGATACTACCTTATACCCCCCTCATATACTTTTATGAATGATGGATCTTAAATTTGAATAATTTTTCTCTATTTGCTGGATGGAAATTGAAAAAGAAATCTAGGATCAGTAATAGACATAGGCCCCCCACCGTTCAACTACCAAAATATCTTTTCCTAGAGACGTACGTGTCCTCCTTGCTAATGTTTTCATAAAACAAGCTCCGAGGGTTAACGAGCACCGATTCACAGTGCCCTATGTTACAGAGCAAAGCATTGATTAGAAACACATTTAAAAGAAGGGAAGGGGCCATCACTTAATTATCTCGCAGCCCAATCACAACATTGTCTGCGCTGAAGTCTACGTGCAAATCAATACGTCTCGTTTGCGTTGATTTGATATCGAGAAGTGCTGTAATAGCGTCTGGAAATTTAAGTCAAATAACGTTTTTAGTAACCTATGGATTTCACTGATGGTGTATTTGTAACCTTTTCGTTCCTCTTCGTTGAGTGTTTTTTGTTTGTTTTAATACTAAAATGGGTCTCTGAACAGACCCTATGGTTGAAATGATGCTTATAGGAACAGTGTCCAGAAGTTGCAGGAGAATTGAAAAGCCCTTGAAATATCGCCTCCCATCTTTCTACCCTTTTTAAGACAAAAGCTTCAAACATGAATGTGGGTTAATGGTAGCCTGTCTTCAGGCATTTGATACATTTTCCCTTTACCCTTACTTTATAGATGATAGCCTATTTCCAGACTAAATAAATCCCGCTTAGCCAGGCTTATAAAAGTGAGATGGAAACTTGAGACATGTAGACCGGCATGTACCAAAATGGCTCAATGTTCCATGACATTTCGTTTCGAAGATTTAGCGTTGTCTATCCTCGGGGCAGTATATTTAACTCGTGTTTTGCTATCTATATAGAGAGCTCTTCATTACCATATCTTTTTATTCTTGTGCCTGTCTATAGGCTTAACTGTTTTTTAGTTAAATCTACAGGGGAAAACAACGTTGTGGATGCCTGCAAGAAGGTCATTGCTGCCATTGAGAGTATGTAGATCTTACATCTTTCTTGCAGGCAGGTGATAATACATGTAACTGCGCGTCTCTTTGGCTGTAATAAAAATTCGTGTTGTGCAATTAAGATACTCAGGTGTGCAAACTGCATAGCAATTAGTGATTGGTTCAAAGTACATGTACAGGTGTACTTCTTACAGTATGTTTCGTTTAGATATTATTCCCATGAGATTGTGCAGGGATGTAATAATTCCAGTCATCCATCAAGCCTTCATTTTCGTTTGTTTGGTTAAACTTTCGCATGAAATATCAAAATATGTAACCTTTGCTGAGGAGGATTTGGAACATGCTTTTGTTTCCAAGAATTGGCATGTACATGTACGAACAGTATGTAGTATCAATTTAGAGTGTTATCAGAGGTAAACCTTAATAGACTCAGAGAAAGTCTCTCGGTTATTAACTGGCAACAGGTATACAATAATGATGACTCTAATCTAGCTTTTGATAAATTCTTAGAAATATTTAATGAATCCTTCAATACCAACTTACCATTAAAGCGTCCTGCTCAACCTAACTACAAAAAGGTGCCTAGATCTCCTTGGATTTCAAAAACTCTCTAAAGGTCCATAAATAGAAAAAACAGATTATTCTATAGATATAAAACTGAACCAAACAAAAAGAATAAAAGTAAATATACTCATTATCGGAATAAGCTAACTGTTATACTTCGCGTAGCCAAAAAACAATATTATTCCCTGTCAATGCAACATATTCAAGTCCAACATCAAAAGTACGACGGTTCTTCTATGAAAACTGGAAAGCTCAAAAATATCTCGGGTAATCTTAAAAAGAGCGTGTGTAGTAAGTATTCCCTGAAGGGGGTTCCCCTTTTTACAGCTAATCCAGAAAAAGCTCCTGTGAACAAAAAAGTGAGTATTATTGTCAGAAGATATGTGCAAGAAAAAATATGTTTTCAGGGAGTTTCTAAAAGATAAAACCTCAAGAAATTTCTATAGAAAAAAGATGAGAGACAACAGCTTTTTTAATCCCTGTTAGGATATAATTCAGTTTGGCACCAGAAGAGCGTTAATCCATATACTTTGAAACAAATTTATGCCCTTCTGGCTCCGAAAAAACGATATGAAGCTCGTCGATTCCTTGAGATATTAAGTATTCGAGACGGACGCAACCTCTCTCCTGGGCTGACCAGATTAAACTTTAAAAACTTTAAAAAAAAGCAGAAACACAAAGTTGCAAACCATCCAGAGACTCCTAGTAAATTGCGTTACTTATTAATTAATTATATCATTACAAATCTTTATCCTCAGTTTTCTTATTTATAACTGATTTTCCTTATAAAATTAAAGATAATTATGGCGTATATATTCAATACTGAATGAACGCCATTAAACCATTACCCAACAACAACAAAAATCTCTCCTGTTTCTTACCAAGGGCCGAGAAAGTCACCCTCTGTAGGGCATCATTTGGCAAATGAACGTACGTATCTCATTTCCCTTCAACTGGCGGCCTTTCAATTTCTGTCCAAATACTCCCAGATATAGATACATGTATACCGTGAATGATAACTAATCATTAAAAATATCTGCATTCATTCAACATAACAAAGACTTATCGGATGGGTAAAAGGTTCCTAGATATTTTTTCCATTGGTTTTGCGACAGGTACGTCTCGCTTAAATCTCAACCCCGTGAGGATGGTAGCCTCTGTGATGGATTGTGGGTAAAAACGAAGGTTATTCTGCAAGTTGCTTCCTGTGGTTACCTGCGGCCATACAGGCTAAAGGACGCTAGGGATTCATCAATCAATCGTTTGAATACCTGCCTTGTTTTCTTTGTTTGTTTTCCGGCTATTGAGGTTAAAACTACTTCCAAAATTAATGTTAAATTTGCCTAGGGATTTCAATCATAAAATATCACAATACTTAGGTTGGGTTGATATAGAGGGTGAGATGCAGGCTTGAGAAAAGAGCACAATCTGTGGATTTTTATTTGTCTTTTTATATTTTATATATTTTCAGTTTCTTCTTTTTCCTCTTTTGTTAATGATGAGACTCTGATAACAAACAAAAAACTAAAATTAAAAGCAAGAAGATTTCAAAATTTACACCTGCTTATTCAATAGAACCTATCTATTCTTCTATTTTAAATGGTCTAAGGATAGAGTGAGAACAAAAACCACCTGTAATTTACTTTGATTGGAAGAGCTGGAAAATGAAATGTAACTCTATCAGGGAAGAGATTTCTGAACCTTTGGAAATTGTGTTCAATATATCGATTTAAAGTGCTATTAACAAGTGGTGATTGCATGCTAAAAGTAGATTTGAAATTGTAGTGATGATGGTTAAGACTCCAGCAGTAGGCATGTGGTTTTACAAAGACATGTAGATAATTCTGCTAAGGCATGATATTTTGCGCTGGTTTATTGCAGATCTATGTAATTAATCAGCTATAATTTCCCTGTGTTGTTCATAAGGTAGAAAATATAATGTATGGGTGCTTTTTTGACAAAGTTTTCAACATCTTTTCATTTCAATCAACATTAAACCTGTGTTCCAAATCTAGATAAACAAATACCCATGATCAATATGAATTAACAATTTGCCTGATCAGAAATAATGGGAAATTGATGAAAAGCAATTTTAAGAACATTACAATTTCCCCTTTTCATCATTTTTATGCATGCATATTGTATGAGAGGCCAGCACCCAATATGTATCAACATATGATTTTTTTAAAGGGGGTGGATTGCTTCAAGAATGTTTATATGAAAGATATTGATTTGCATGTCAATTCAGCATGGGAGTGGGGGAGTCTATGAGAATTACTGAATTTACATGTTGATTTTTTTAAGAGAAATCAGCAATTTCAAGGTAATTTCTTTAGATAAAGTTGCTTGTCAACGTCTACTACTTCTACTGATCAAGTTTGGAAAGTGTTATTATCGCTACAACCTTGAACTTAATGAGTGTTTTATCGATTAGGGGTCTGGGGACCAGAGGAAGAGAGGGGCGGAGAAGGGTACGAAGAGCGCAAGAAAGGGAAAGTGGTGGAAAATGATAAATTGTATAGATAGTAATAGAGAGAGGGGGAGGAGAGGGGGAGGAGAGGGGGGGGGGGAGGGGGTAGAAGGAGGATTAGGTAGACATGAGAAAGAGGCGTTTTATAAGAAGTATTTTAGAATGTAGATATAAAGAGATGGAAAGGAAAACCATAAAAAATATACTTGTAGTTTATGGAAAGAGAAGGGAAGGGGGAAGAGAGGACTTGGTAGGAAAGGAAGACTTCCATTTTGGTTAATAAGGAAGCAGGGAGGGAGAGAGAGAGAGAGAAAGAGAAGGAAAAAGAGAGAGGGAGAGAGAAAAAAAAAGAGAGAAAGAGAGAGAGAGAGAGAGAAAGAGAGAGAAAGAGAGAGAAAGAGACGAGAGATGAGGTGGGAGAAGAGGAGAGAAGAGGGGAGAATAAGTAAGAGAATAGAAAATGAAAAGAGAAAGAATTGCTAGGAAGAGGGCCAGAGGATTTGAAGTCATAAAGTTAAACTGAAAATGAGTCACAGAGAGGTAAAGAAAGAAAAAAATAATTAGGGAGAAGAAACATTTCAACCCCAAAGTGCACAACAAAATAGAAGGAAAGAAGAAAGAAATGATGCGAGAGGTGTGTGTGGGTGGGGGGGGGGGGTTGGGTGATGCTCTTTGGCAAACTGCTGAATTTGCTTCTATCATAACATTTGGAATAACAAAGAAGACCTCCTGACCCACAAATCAGTAGCAGCACATGATTTTCCGTTTAGTTTTAGTAGGAAAAAAAAGTATCAGCAGTTGCCAATAGATCAAGGATTCTCTGGAAGAAAGAGGCGGGAACAAGATAGATTGAAGAAAAGAATAAAGAGGAACTCTTAACAAGATGAAAAAGACTTTTAAGATAATCAATTCAAGGGCAATTTATACATTATTATTTTATCATCTGCTTGGAGCCTGAGAGATAATAAATCATAGATTCTAGCACAGAAGGGCTGTAATCTCTGCCTGAGTAAACACCTTTCTAAACAATTTACAATTTCTAAGTCACACCTTTACTCTTGAAATATCTTATCGTCTGTTTGGAGCCATATAAGGAGCATAATGCATATGATTTAACACAGAGTATAATGCCATTTGTATTCTTAAAGACAACATATGACAAAATATACTATAATTGTGGTGGCCCTGAAGGCATTTAGTTTGATCTGGAAGCAATTGGTCTGAATCGCCCACGAGGAAACCCGAAGCTACCACTTACCTTTAAATCGTCACCCCTCTCCCTTGCCGATCACCCCTACCATTCTGCAGAGACCAAGATCTGACACCCCCAATTATCATCTTCATTTGAGATAATGCATCTACCACTTCTATACCTATTCCCTCATCATCCACCCCTTAGGACCAATGGCGGATCCAGGGTTTTGTAAAGAGGGGGTGGGGCACCATTCTGAAGAATTTCTAACATTAACCAAAGTTTATCAGAAAATTCATCATAATTTTCAGGTGCCTTTGGGGTAAAAAAATATAAAAATGAAAAAATTGGGCACTCTTTTGTGCATTTGGGCTACATGTAAAGCACATTGATTTTAAAAGGGGGCGTTGGCCGGGTGTGCCCCTCTCCCTCCCTCTCCCCCTTTTCTCAATCAATCTGGCAGTGCCCTTAGGACCAGTGGATGGGAAATTCTTGGAGGTTATCTTCGTCCTCTCTGGTAGACACATTAGGAGCAGAAGAAGATCTTCTTAGCGGGGCTGGGCGAAGTAACAAATAGGGTACTTGGTTCTGGTCCAGTTCTTACGTAGTGGTCTCAGATGACAGCGTGATATTATAAGTGTCTCTTCTTTATGCATATCATGCCAGTCATGTACTTCACAGAGCTCTCTTCCACATGTATAGAGTCTTAGAGATAGCCTCATTTACATATGACAGGCTATTAAAGTCTAGAACTACCTAGTAGATCACTGTAGCACCACACATCAGAGTTTTGCATTTTTTTCCTTCAAAGTTTGAAAGTTTCTAATTCTAAATGACATTAAAAACTTGGTTACGGCTTGGGTGTCATATTGCAATGCTCAAAGCATACATGTAGATGTTTATCAAGGAACGTCTTCTCTACAAGATAATTCTGGAATGCACCTGGGTTAAGAGAGTCTGTTTTCTTAAGGCATAAATATTGGCTTTGGATTAATTTGAACCCTCAACCTGGTGATTGAGAGCCAAGTGTGTAGTTTGCTTTTCTTGGGTGTCCTCTTTTGAGAACTTGAAGAAAGTTAAACTTGGTGTAAAACGACAAAAGCAGACCATTCATGAGAAGAGCAATAATGTGCATGTATAGAGGAAGATAACGAGTTAAATAACAAATAGAGAAATATCAAACTACAATGTACACATATTCCCTTTGCGGTGCAGATATAATATTGAAATCATGAAGCACACCCTAACTGTACGGTAGCGTTTGCAGTTGATGATTGAAAGAAATGTAGAATATACTAGATGTATTTGATACCGCAATCATATTTATTTCCAACTTCCATGTCATTTGATCTCTGTATATTCTTCGGTCCACATCTATCAAATACTAGTAGACAAATATTTCTATCAATTTCAGTGCCATTTGCACAAGCCTTTCCATGTAACACTATCTGGCTACGAAGGTACACCCACATGTTTACAGTTCACCGTAGATGATTGTCTTTTCTTCGCGAACAATTACAGACCGTTTAGAAAGCCGCATCCTGGCGTGTCTTCCGTGACAAGACGAACCTCGTCCATCCGGGTCCTTTGAAACGATAAATGAAACGAGAAATGAAAACAGGTGTATTGGTTACCTCCCCCCAAGGTGTGCAGTTCTCGTTATGACGATCGCAAACAGTGTTTTTTTCCGCGATTCGACCGCTCTGCCTTGTGACAGGCATTGTGCGGTAATCTCGTCCGTGGCTGCCGCGGCGGCGTTGTGTAGCTCCTCATTTGCATATGTTCGGAAATTTGTGGCGTGCGCTCTGGCGACTGACGATGCAGTCGTATTGTCAGGTGGTTTCAATGTACATCCATTGAGATGTTATCATGTCAATACCCTACGGGGGCTTTATTAGGGAGAGACCTCAGTTTTGTTGTGTCTATCATAAACATGTTGATCATTACAGGGAATGATTTGTAATAAACATGAAAGCAGTGCAGGTGAACCTCATTATAACAAACTCTTTTTAATTAGATTAAGGAAATAATTTTGTTAGATTAGATTTAGAAACAGAATACAAAGAAGTTTGATTTGCAGAATTCCTTTGCATAAAGTAAGAGTTTGTTATACATTTTCTTTCTTATTAGGTGAAGAGTACTGTGCGTATTAACTTGTTTGATAATATGGCAGCGATTACAAGAGTCTTTAAAGACAACACTGTACTGAACACACATTTTCATAAAAAACCTTACTCAAATGAAACACTGATTCGTTCTTTGACTTGCAGTTTCATGATGAGAATGAACATGCTCATAAGGAATTGCAATACAGAGAAGCAGAGAAAAACATCTAGATACCATGGAATCATATTTCATCCCCAAAGTAAACCAGCTACCCATCGTAACACCACTTCGTGTTAAAGGTAGTCTTGTTGTAAAACTAGCCTGTGGTGCCTGGCTTTTCGCTGACATCCTTTCTTGAACCACCTCCTGAGGGGTGTTTCACAAAGCCTTTTTTCAAAGACAAATGACAAAAACCAGTGACAAATCTGTTGATAACCAATCAGAAGCAAGGATTTCAGTAGCTTATAACAACAACTGTCATTTGTCACTGACGACAAGTTTTGTGAAACACCCCCCTGATGCTAATATCCCCACGCACGATTTGCAACATCTACGGTTGGCGATGAACGTTAACAAAAGAGTAATGCAAGAGAGACAGAAGATTTAGGTCAAGTCCGTGAGGAGTTGTTATTTTTTTAGGGTATTTACACATCCTTCCTTGGCGATTTTATTACACCTGCAATAAGGAGAGAGATAACCTAGCTCTTGCACACACAGAGGGAAAGAGCGCTTCGGGGGCAGTGCTCTGTATCGCAGCGGAGATCTGCGTTCCTACGGTGTTCCAAGTGTTTTTGGAGGATGCGTTTGAGTAATGAGTGCGGCGTGAGTTACACGGTCGTGATATGCTCGCCTTTGTTTGGCTGCGAAAGAGGATGAGGGAATATGGGATAGTGTGCTATCTACTGAAGATTGGAAAAGGTTGGATGAATTTCTTCATCTGAAAGACAGTGGTACTCATGTCGTGATGGAAATGATCTGCATGGGTCGGGAAGAAGAAAGTTCAGAGGGAATCTGAGTCTTTGGAAAAGATGTTATAAGAGAGAAGATGTTTTTTTGTTAAATATATTGGTTATTTCAGACAAGAAGGGCATCAACCTTTAAACATAGAGAGTACATGTACGTCTTACATGTACATGTGTTGGATATTTAGATAGAACTAACATGTAATACTGTGGCATTGTCTCCTGATTGAGATCAGAGGGGCATTAATTGTGTACAATTACAAAAGTTAACCAGTTAAAGTTAAAGTTAATCAGCAGAAGATGTAACCCCTCATTGATTCCTGTTCGATCTCAGATTTCTGTAAATTAACATAATGACATATTGACGTTTCAAATGAATGAACAGTACACCCAACCAGGGCCCCGTTTCACAAAACTTGTCATCAGTAACAACTGACAGTTTGTGTTATAAGCTAGTGAAATCCTTGCTTCTGATTGGTTATCAGCATATTTGTAACTGAATTTTGTCATTTGTCATTGAAAAAAAGGTGTTGTGAAACGGGTCCCTGATGTTTACAGTTTGTAAATATACAGCAGAAAACAGTAGGCCTAAACAAATCATGAAACAGATTAGACCATAATGTATATTCGTCTCCTTACCCTTAACTACCACGTGCCCCCACATTGCAATTACGATCCACAAGGAAACAAATAGGTGCCCCCCGAGCTCCGTACCGATTTGGATCACATTCATTCCTACATCTAGATTGCCATGCTATGTGGACGTCCTGTGGGAGTGTTCTCCTGGATGGGGGATTGCATCGCCTGATGAGGGATGACACGGATAACATGTGATGAAATATTTAGTCATGGACTGCCGTATAGTCTTGCCTCCAAACTCTGTTGATGGCTGTTGTCTGTTTCTGTGTAATATGGATTGCAGTAGTCTTGCCTCCAAACTCTGTTGCATGAAGGGGGATGGTTGTGAAGGGGTAAATGAATGGGGAATACTTCCAAAGTTGACTGTTTAAGGTTTGGTAAATCAGACATTTTACAGGTTTCAGTTGCCTCCAAACTCTGTCGATGGCTGTTGTCTGTTTCCGTGTTACAGTGAGTGTCAAGTGATGAAGGGAAATGGTGGTGAAGGGGTAATTGAATTGGGAATATTTCCTATATTGATGTTTTAGGGTTTGATTTTATAATTCAGATATTTTACAGGCTTTCAGTATTGTCTGTGACCGTATCTTTTCACACAAAGAGGCATGTACGTGGCTTGTGTTAAAGGTAATACAAAGTTTTGGTAAGGGGTCATGAATTCGGTTAAAATGAACATATTTGAAGCATATGCAATCCGACAATAATCAGTGATCGTTGTCGCGGTTAAAATCGAGTCTAAAGTTATGAAATTATAAATAATAAACTCTTTATAGTGTATAGCTCCCTCTCAAGGTCAAGATATCAATTAAGCTATAAAACAATGTTTCTTGACTAAAATCGACCGATTAGCTAATCCCATTTGGAAATAATATATCACACCTACATCTTCTGAGATTTTCATGGTCGCAGCTACCATTGTACGGCTGTAGGCGCTATTTCAAATTTATCAAAATTTACCGGGAGCACCGGTAAATTTTTATATTAAATTTTTCTCAAAAGCAGAAGTGTTTTAGGGGCTAAATTTTCTAGTGCTTATGAAACATCTACAGGGGCATCCAAAAATATCAAAATTGTAAAGAATCACTATCAACCCAATTTTCTAAATTTCCCAAAACTTTGTATTACCTTTAAGAGCCAGAAAGACATTAACTCCTATCATTTTACACACAGTTAACACCCTACTCGCTCTCAACAGATGATGGCATAGTGTATGTTTGTTTTTTTGTATTATTTTTGGTATTACTAGTTTCATATTTACTACATATTCAAATTGATTTTAAAATAATGCTTTATATCATCACCCACTGATGACTTGCATTTTTAACCTATATTCTGAACAATTGATTCATTGCTTTCTCTCACACTTACCGCTTGAAGCCCTTTCTGTAAATAATTTAAAAATAATAAAATAACACCTTGGGTGCAGACTAGCAGAGATGGGTCGTCGTCGTGTCAAGTGTCGGAGCCTAGGGGATATTTCCATGTTCAATCTCTAGCAATTTCCATCCAAGATGATTTAGTATTGGGTGTGCAGATGAGATTCCATAAACAATGAAACAACCAGGCATACAATTAGGGATGTCTCCATCTGTATGCTTTGGCACAAAAACAGAGAGGCTTTTAAGACCCAAAGCTGTCGTATACTTGTTTCAGATTTCTTCTGTTTTGTCAGAAAATTGTATACTCTTAGGGCTCTAAATTTCATGTGTCATCAGAGACTTTCATGCTCTTGAAGATAAGGATACGTCTGATGACTAGATAAGAGAGAAGAGAAACAAGTGATTTAGAAAACAAAATCGTTAAGCTATTTGGAGCAAATTCAGATTTATCTGTAATAGTAGGAGAGACCTGCCCTGTTAATGTTTTATTTGTAACTTCTTTACTGGGGAGCACTGTTAGAAGAAGTGAAATACTGAGTGGTAGGAAAAATTGTCTGTTGATCAAGAGCCGGAGGGAAATTAACTCTGTGTAAAATTAAAGTTGCTGGTCAATAGAAGAAATAGCTGTTACTGGTTGATATAAGAAATAGCAGTTACTGGTTGATATAAGAAATAACAGTTACTGGTTGATATAAGAAATAGCAGTTACTGGTTGATATAAGAAATAACAGTTACTGGTTGATATAAGAAATAGCAGTTACTGGTTGATATAAGAAATAACAGTTACTGGTTGATATAAGAAATAGCAGTTACTGGTTGATATAAGAAATAACAGTTACTGGTTGATATAAGAAATAGCAGTTACTGGTTGATATAAGAAATAGCAGTTACTGGTTGATATAAGAAATAGCAGTTACTGGTTGATATAAGAAATAGCAGTTACTGGTTGATATAAGAAATAACAGTTACTGGTTGATATAAGAAATAGCAGTTACTGGTTGATATAAGAAATAGCAGTTACTGGTTGATAGAAGAAATTGTCTTTTCAGAGCCAGAAGGGTTCTTACTCTGTTTATAAACAAATATGAATTAAAGCTCATCTGCCCTTCTTCTAAACAGACGAAATAAAGCTTGCTGGTTGTTACAAGAAACAAATTGCTGGTTCGTAGAAGAAATAAAAAAGCGCTGATTCGTAGAAGAAATACCTTGTTGATGGATGAGTCGTCTATGGAATGATGGATGGGTAATCCCCCTCGTCAGACACCAAGGAATCCCAGACTGCCCTCACAGCTTGACAGCTGAAAATATGAAATGTCTTTGCTTAGTTCTCTGAACTTCACATCATTAACTCATTGACTACTGAATTTTCTTATTCCCATAGAGTTAACACAGGGACCACTCGGTTCTCGTAGCTAAAGGGTTAAATACAATTTTCTTGAATTTTCCCCACAATGAGAAGAGTACGATAGCATAGTTTACCTGCCTTCCAAAGCCACCTAGATATTAAGTTGGTTTTAATAGAAGCAGAAAAAATGAGAGGAACAGGTCAGCGAAAGAAACTCTC
Organism: Strongylocentrotus droebachiensis; assembly: GCA_035222895.1. NCBI lineage: Eukaryota > Metazoa > Echinodermata > Echinoidea > Camarodonta > Strongylocentrotidae > Strongylocentrotus > Strongylocentrotus droebachiensis. The sequence continues at coordinate 519,015 of JAVYIG010000098.1, forward strand.
ATTTTCTTAGTTGTTGATGATGGATTATAACATTTTCTTGAATTTTCCCTACAATGAGAAGAGTACGATAGCATACTTTACCTGCCTTTCAAAGGGAAGTCCACCCAGGTATTAATTTTGTTTTAATAGAAGTAGAAAAAAGAGAGGAACAGGTCAGTGAAAGAAATTATCATTTTCTTAGTTATTGATGATAGATTGTTTTCCATTCAGGGGTTGTTAGGAACATATTTGCAATATTTATATCTAGGGTGTATATGTATGATTGCAAATTTTCTTTAGAGAAAACAGAAATATCTGTGTTTTTGTTGTACAGAATAAATGGGAGGGAACCTCGCATGATTGTCACACAGAGTTGCCAATTTTCGTTTAATTGATCGCAACTTCAAAAACTCATAACTTTCATTAATTTTAAACGAAGGAAAGGAACTGGACATGGATGTGGTTGCACGGGACTATGCAAACATCTGGCATCAGAGTTATTACAAAATAGTGTATTATTTTCTGGTTACATTTACATTTAAGATATAAGATCACATCAAGAGCCTTCCTTTTCATAAAATGTTTCTGCCGTTTAAATTCTTCCGCATCTGTATGATAGAGAATGAGATGGCTTACAAACTTTCAACTTAACGACCCCTTCCTTTTTTACCCTCAGTTCCACTCCATCATACTGATTGAGGTGTTGAAGCCTCCAGCTCTCACGATCAGCATTTATTCTTCTTTTTGTCCACTTTCTGTCTCATTTGGGGATAGAATAGCCAAAGTTTTCCTAGAAATTCAAGCATAAACGTGGCTTTTGATACATTGGTAGTTTGATATGTGTCCAGTCAAACAAATTTGTTAATGGGTATTTTCCACTGGAAAAGCTGCAAAATTGACATTGATGTAAATGTCGAACTGCGCAGATTGGACCAAATATCCTTGATGTATAGTAACCTCCGTGAAAATATCCAATTTGTTCAAATATAGCCTTTTTATATTATCAATCTGCTAATTCTGTTTCTCTTGAAATGTTCAATTTGTCAAAATATGGTCCTTTGTATAAAATAGTCCACCTGTTTCCAAGAAATGTTTACGGTTACCGGTAAGTGTTTTTTTTTACGAAGTTTGAATAAAGATCAACTTTACTTTATAAAAGAAACATCAATAAGAAACATGATTTATTAAAGTTACATCTTATAGGACTTTCACCCCCCAAAAAGGGAACATATACATAGGCCATACACATGCTTGTATAAATGTCAGGTTACATATTAATTTCCTTTTCCATCTTCCATAATCTTGATATATTTTCTTGTTTTGTACTTTTAAGAAAGTCGTAAATGCTTCAGGCACTAAATATCAGTTCTTTTTATCGGGTGTTTTGAATAATAGCATTCATGCTCATAATTTTCTTTTCCTTTGTGTTTATCCCTCTGCTGCCTATTTCTGGTGTCTTTATCTATTACTTTCGCTTTTATATCCACATCTGTAAAAGTCTTGAGAACCTCCATAAAAAGGGTTCATTACACTTTCCTATTTTTTTTTTATAAAGAACTTGTTTTATCTTCCGGCCATTTGTGTCCAGCCTAAGAGCTTTTATGTCAACTCTACGAAATGCGATGCGATAACAAAAACTTTGCCATTAGCGAAATGCAGTTTGTTCTTATTATTTCTGCCAGCCAGTTGACATAAATGTCAGGAAAAAAAGAAATAAAAAAAGAGGCAAACAAATATTTTTGTAATGGATGAGCTTCCTCTCATCGTTTTAAAGTGTTTGTGCATGCAATGTTAAATCTGCAATTATTCCCACTGCAATATTGTTAGCAGTCCATTTATGGTTAACTTTTAAAAAAACGAATTTCTTAAAATCGTAATTCTGGAAGAAGCCTCCTTAAAGAAATTATGAGTGATTGCACATGCAGTATACTCAGCTGACGAGCTGAGAACTAGTAGGGCATTATTGTCATTTTCTTAAACAAATTGAATTAAAGTTTTTAGCAAAGTGTTTTGATCAGTGTTTAGACTTCAGAAAGTATTGGGTATTTTGTTTTTAATTTTACTTCTATATATTGTTCATTGAATAATGCTTAAAGGGATCGTTTAACAATGTTATATCTGAGATACATGGTCCTACATGTTACCAGTGTCTGTGATATGGTGTAATATTGAAGCCCTAAAAAAAATTGCACTTCAAAATGATCAAGAAGTGCCTCAAAACAGTAAAATTCTTTGAGTGACCGGTTTTACCATACTCGTTTTCCCCAATAGACTGTAGTGTTATGAAAACCGTTCGGTGAACGGTTTTCAAGTTGTGTTATTCCAATCATTAATATCTTGATAATCAGACAGGTGATCGGCTTGTAAAAGTCATGGAGTTCCTGACTGACCTAAAGGTTTATAATTATCATTGCAGCATGAGCTAAATCAAGGATTATTGTTAAAGGGTCTAAGACAAAGTTACCGGATCCCTTTAAATTAGCTGTCTATATCTATATCTTATTCTTTTCATTTTTTATCTCCTTTCATGTTATCGGTTTTAATTAATTAAGTGGTAGTGCTTACCAGTACTGATCGCATTTTGCATGCTTGTAAACATCAGGATTTACAATTCTAAATGAAATTATTCTTTCATTTTTGCATTATAAAGTGGAATGGAATATCCCAGTAGTACAATATTTAATAAAAGACCTTTTTTTTATAAACCGTTACATGGCCGGATGCCGTGTTTATATTGTTAGGTAACAGATGGAGAAAGAAGCGTAGTAAATCAAATCCGGTTGAATCCTTGTAAATTGAGCGGTAGTCATTCTATTAAATACAAATTTTTAAAAATGAGATATTGCCCCGACCTATGTGGAAATGCTATACATTGATTTTAAAACTAATTCCTCCCTAAATGCAATTTATCAGAATGAAATTTATCAGAATGAAATCTGAAATAAAGTTTGGGAATGAGGTAGTACCTTATTTTTCTTGAGGTAGGCATAAGAGAAGAAACATCCATGATATATTGCTTGCAATTACATATACAATGGGAAATATGTAGCTGTTTCGAAATTGCCAGGGAAATGCAAGATAAAAGAGGATTATATATTTGATTTGCAGGAATATTGTTGAAAATCAAGAGATAAATATAAATTCCAGCGAATGTTTTGACAAAAGGAGCGTCATGACATTCTGAATTAAGCCTGAGGGACGGGGTTTGATGATGGAAGATTTCACAGTGGATAAATTTGAGTTCACAGGAAATTTAGGATAATAGGGGATAATAAAAAGAGAAAGAATAGGGGAGAAAAGAGAATAGGAAGGAGATCTAGCAAAACAGGGAGAGATTAAGAGGGGGACAGAGAGAAAAAAGGGGAAGGGAGAGAGGGGAGGGGAGAGAGGGGAGGGCAAAGAGCAAGAGAGGGAGAGAGAAAGGTTGAGAGGGGAGAGAGAGTGAGAAATAAAGAGAGAGAGAGAGAACACAAGATAGAGAGAAGGGAATGAAAATACATTTGTCATTAGCCATTTTTTCTACTGAAAGTCTTGAGAAATCATGTAAAATTATCAGATATAAAATTTCATTTTTAGAAAAGCTGTTAAAAAATACTTTCCAGACCTTTTACATTATCTCAAGGGACCGTTTTGGAAGCTGAAAGAGGAGGGAAAAGGGGAGTGCAAGATTTACAGAAGCCAATAAAGAAATCATGTATTTTTACACAGTTTAGTTGAAGTCATGTACAGATGATATCAGATATGGAAATTGAGTATACATTCCCTTATTTTTAGTACAGATAACAAACTCGTAGATGCAACTTCAAACATTTCCGCCTTCCTCACGGGACCCTTCTGAAGGCAGAACGAAATAGATTCCAAGATTTATGAGAGCCAATTAGTGCATACGAGTGAGGAGTATGTCTGCTTCATTAAGTAGAAGTTTGTTTGGATTCATGAAGGTCAAATCGACCTAATGAGAGATCACAATCTTGCTGTCAAGAAAGAGCAGAGCATTTTTTAAGACTAATGTAGGTTTGCTAGACTAGATAGAGATTCAGTTCATGTAAATAACTAATTTCCTTCAGCCTCGATCATAAGTAGTCCTGGAGATGATTAAATTTTAAATTGAATGTGAAATTTTCCCAGTGTTTATCATAGAAAATCATTCATAAAGATGATTAAATTTTGCTTAATTTTGACTTTTTGCCAGTTATGATCATGAATAATCATATGAGTGATTCTATTTTTGTTTAATGATGAATATTTCTGTCTGGATTATGAATAATCATGAAAACGATTGAATCGTAAAGTGATTAGGAAATTTCGCAAGTCTTCATGGTATGTAATTATTACAGGTTAGCTGTAGTGTGAATTTTCCCAGTACAGACAACCATAAATAATGAAGATGTTCAGATCTTGGCTTTAAGGCTAAATGTTAGATTAAACAACAATGCATACATGTCATGTAGAATTAGCCGAATATAATTTATCGCAGCAATACTACACTGTGCATCGTGTGAAAATAGGGGGGAACAATCCTTTAGCTCTTTAAAAAAAAATATAATATCGACTTACATACAGGGCATTTCTTCATTTGGTCTTTGAAGGGTTAATTGAGGATATATATGAACATGTAAAACACATACATGTACAGAGGGAGAGATCAATTTCAATACAGAGAGAGAGAGAAAAGGGGGATCAAACATTTGTGTACATATTGATTTTTCTCTTTGCCAATTTTGTTTTCCTCCTGTTGAATTCTTCTTCATCAAATAGATTGTAGTTAATCACACAGGCCTGTCAATCAGATTAATAAACCTAAATTACATTCAGGGAAATTTCATTAAGAAATCATCAAAATGAGAATTTGGAATAAAAAAGTGTGCCAATGTTTGATGACTTTCTCATACACGTACTGCCTCTTGTTTTAAGAATTTGGGATTGCAGGCAGCGCAGAAAAGCGAAGAAAATTCTGTCACTCAAACCCCTTATTGGGCCTAATGTAATGACATTCTGCAGGGCATTGGGATCGTAGTCTCCAGCTCTCAGACTCTTTGATTATTTCATTCAAATATAGTAGAAAAATCGAACCTTTCCTAGATGCTTGTTAGAATGTTGGATTTGTTTCATCAATGACATAGTTGTTATTCTCATCTATGACCTACAAATGGATAAAAGCAGATGCTCACAGTCGTATATACCGGTAATGAATTTTCTATAAAGTGAATCTACATGTCAACAACTTACATGTAGGACGATGTAGCATGTAGTCTAGTTTACAAGACTAGCTGTACTATGCTTTAGCAAGTTCAATTCTCGGGTTATATGTTGCAGGGCATACAGCGAAGGGGTAATTTCTTAATGACTGCTGTATCGAAGACAACAAACAAAAAAGGAAGTGTGGTTGTAGTCTATGTAACCAAACTTAATTTTGTCTTATGTTGTTGTGTTGAGATCTGTGGTAGATGTTGAAGTGTTGGAGATGTTGAAATGACATTTCACCTGCCTATAAAGACCTTGATTGGTTTCCCTTGAAACGTTGCTTCTCATTGCAACATACTTGAAGAAAACCTGTGTATTAACACCCACCTGGCTATAAAGACCGCTATTTGTGCCTACTATGGGCTGTCTTTCTATGCAGATTTCACTGTACATTGAAATTCTTGTAAATGTTGGAAGTTAAGAGACATTATGGCGTCATGCATGAGCCTACTGGCTTCAAAAAATTGCCCCCTGGTTCTCAGTGAGCAATTCATTCTAGCTAATCGATCACATCGATCTGTGTGCTGTCTACTACAAGAACATGAACTCTACTTTCAGATTGATCACACTGCATGTTCAAGAACAGTGCTCTACTCTTAGCAAAAAGTTTATGTGTTCAAGTAAACATTTAAGCTAACCCTAGTGGAAACCAGCATTTTGCTCAACTTCGTTTCATGTTCTTGATCGATTCAAATGTTGTTGTTTTTTGTTACAAAGTGGCATTGTGGAACAGTAGGAAAGATTTCAGACATGTAAAAGATGGGTTCAACAAGTAAAAGGAATGCCTCTACAAACACTGAGGAATTGTTCATGAATTAGTCCTATTATTCTTTAAGATTGTGAGAGGGTGGATTTGGTTGACTACTACAAAATATCTTTACCAATGACATATTCACCAAACTCCTGGTAACCAAGGCTAGCTGAGAGCAAACGACATACGTCTTGAGTTAGTCTCCTACTGTGCGGAGGCTTGACCGCTAAACCGCGCTCAAATTAAATCCTAGTAAAGAAAGCGAGGAACTGTAATAATGCCCTCAGACGCATAATGCATGGGTTGATTGCCCGAGGAACTCTCTTATTTCTCACCTTATGAGTAAGAAATTAGGGCAGAAGTGTTTTATTATCAATTTAGGATGCAGGGTAGTTTTGCTGAATTGCTGATACTGTAATTGATTGGGGTATGCTAGACACAGTGATGTTTCTTTGGGGAATTCTTGGAGGAAAACGTTGATAAGTAGGTTACTTAAAATGTCAAACTCGATGGATCTTAGCACGCTGCAATATTTGACACCGTTTCTGTTTGCAGTCTGTGTTCTTGCAAGAAGAACGGCCATTTTAGGATTTCTTTTACCAGTATGATTACAACTACCACCACCATCATGCCTTTACTATAGTTATTAAGAATCACACTTTCATTTGATTCATGATGTTGATATGACATCATTTCTTTAAAAACCCCATTTAAGTACCCTTTCTTCTGGAGAGGCAGAAGTTGCAAGTAGAGTGTAAAGTTTTAGATAGGCACTCTATGATTTTGACTTGTGGTTAGCAATTTCTTTAAGTAAAACAAATGGAGGTGTATGAAATATTTTCAATTTTAGCAACCCAACCTATTTAAGAGAAAGGGCAATTTTGAAGTTGTATGTCGTTACAATTTTGTTGTTGTTGATGCTGTTAATGTCAATGTTGTTGGTTGTTATTTGTTGCTTTCTTAAAAGATGAGAATCATGAATAAAACTGACAGTAGTGTTGTGTCCAACATCTACATGAATCTATTGAGTATCTTACTAAAGATCAAATCATTAAATTTCTCTTCCTCTTCCTCTCCTCCTCTCTTTCATCTCCAGGTCGTATTTCTGCCGTCTCACCCCTGACATCAGATGGTGGACCCACCTACTCCCTCCAGATCAAGTCCTGCGACTGTAGCGGTCTCTGCAGCGAGACCATCCCCATCAACATCCACGTATCGCAGCAGTGCCAGCCTGGATGGAAGGGCGTGCCCAAGCGCATCGAGTACCTGCCAGGTTCCAAGGCCACCGCTTTGGCGCCCAAGGCCTTCCTGGATACCTGCGGACGTCTGGTCTGCAACTCGTCATCGCTGACCACCACGGTGACTCTCCAGACCGATCATATCGGGTTCGGGTGCGACAGGGAGACCTATTCAACGCAGTCACAGCGCACGCTTTGCAGTAAGTTTGAAGATAGTACCATTCTTTCTCTTCTAATTCCTGTTCAGACATAATATTGTATAACTACAAAGATCTGCCACTGCACAAGTTGCATGTTAAAGAATGGCAAGAGGCAATATGTTAGGGATTTTTAAAAGCATACCTACAAACATTAAAGAATCCCTACTGTATGTGCATTCAATGATCTATCTGTTATTTGATAAAGAAACATCTATTTTATTTTGCTGCAGGTTTTGTCAAGTGATTAAGTGTTTAATGTCTGAATCTACCTTTATAATGTATGGAAAAGCAATTTCTTGAGAGGGATGGCAGGAGCTAGGTATTCATGTACATGTATCATACCTTTCTGATGATGTTAAATGTTGCAAGTAATCATGAGGGGTTCATCAGGGTTGGTTGGGGTTAGAGAGCTGTAGCTTGTGTGAAGTTTGTGCTAAACTCTATTCAAGTATTCAAATAAATGTCATATCTATTAAAAAAAACGCTTCTCTCCTGTTCTCACCGTTTCTGTCCCTCCCTCCCACCTTGTTCTGTATAGATGCTGATGCAGGCACCTACGATCTCCTGCCCCGCCCCAATGCCGGCGAGCAGTGGACCAAGAAACTGACTTCGGACAATGGCAATGAGAGTGACCAGATCTACCAGTTTGATGGTGTCCAGGATGCGGTCATCGTTCCCGAGCAGTTTGCCCCGCCCAACAACCTGACCTCGACGTTCTCCATCTCCTTCTGGATGAAGCACCGGAACATCGTCGGTGGAGACCCGGAGTACATCGTCTGCAAGTCAGACAGCAAAGGTGAGAGTCTTGAGCCTTTCTGCACTAGTTTGGCCAGGGGGGATTAGACCTCCCTGCAAGGTCACTGACAGGTGGTTATCTCATAAAATCAACTCTCAATTAACATAAGAAAAGGGGGATCATGGGGGACTAACAGGCACCAATTAGGCATTGTTTATAGGTGAGGGTCTTGCTGATCAAAAACTTTGAAAGCCTGTCTGCACTAGTTTGGCCAGGAGGGATTAGACCTCCCTGCAAGGTCACTGACAGGTGGTTATCTAATCAAGTCAGCTCTCAATTAACATAAGAAACAGGGGATCATGGGGGACTAACAGGCACCAATTAGGCATTGTTTGCTTTATAGAGGGCGCAAGTAGCTATAACTAGTGCAGAGGGGCTTTTAAAAGAGTTTCTTTCCATGAAGAATGATTTGTTCTCTAGGTCACTCGACATTTGCTCCAGGAAGTTTTTCTCAGAGCTTTTATTTCGCCAAAGATACAGGGGCAGGGTTTGGGTTAGATTAGCACTGGGTTTTTAAGGGTTGGGGTTTATATCTGGTTAGATGAAGTGTTTCAGTTCAGAGCTTAACTTCAGAGTGAGGTTAATGTAGAACATTGACTGTGAGGCAACTTTCACCACAGGTGTGGTCTTATGGTCAGCTCTATTTAGACCCATCAAGATCAGATATTTTTAACAATCTCTTCCATTTGTGGGAAATTGAGGAAAATTTATTAATGTACATGTAGATATTGTCTTGAGCATAAAATTATACTTGCATGGTGTATGCATACATGTTGAATAGTAAAGGAAATAACTAGCAACTTCATAATGGCAAAGTATACTTCACGATGCAGGAATTAGTTCAAGGAAACATTTTCTTGTAGATGCTACAGAAATATTTCTTACACTTTCAGATGTGAATATGATATCATAAACATATGCAAGATGAAATTGTCCTGGGCCCCGTTGCATAAAACTTACCATTGCTGGTAACTTTGCCATCAATGGCAACTACCATGGTAACAGGGCTCAACAGCCAACCAAAATCAAGGTTTCCATGGTAGTTACCATCAATGGTAAGTTATTGTGCAACAGGGCCATGTAGTCTTGTTGGTTTAACATCTGTTGAGCACGGACCCTGATGTAGAACAATTCCTGATTCTAGTTTCAGATAATACCCCCACGGCTGATAGCAGCACCGATACTAGCACATGCTCAAGTAACTGGTGACATAGGGCTACCTTACAAGACTCAATCCTTGAATTATTATCATTTCGAGGAAATAAATGTTTGAGAAGGAAATATCGTCTGTTTGGAGCCAGATGGGTATTAACTCATACACTCTAACACGGAGATAACGCTCTTCTCGCTCTGAATGAATGATAAGTGCTCTTGTCATTCATGGGTGGCACATTTGTGACACGCGAAACCTTCTTCACCCAAAGGCATCGCGGAAGACAACATCCGACTCTTGTGTTATAGACGAGGGTGTCATTGACACACTCCACCAGAAGCCGATATCTATCATTCCCTCTATATTTGGCAGGGTCTGTGGTGGGCGTTCACCTCTAACGCATGGTTCCCTCCCAACACAAGTCTGAGGAGGGGTAAAGGGGTTGCGTGAAGGGGGATTAATGGGGTGCGAGGACGGATGCTTTCTATAAGCAGAAAACAAAAACCAGGTCACTTGCCATGGCCTTCGATGGCTGGCGAACCCCCCGCAGGCTGAGCAAAATCAAATGTTTTTGATACGCCAGGGGTGGAGGAATAGCAGATACATAAGTAAGCCGACCCATATTTCCTTTCACGGAGAGCAGACGTTGCTGGCTCTCTGTAATTTCCTGCCAACTGTTTTGTTCTGTTTGTCATGCTCTTCTTGGAGAGTACAACCAAAAGAGTGTATGTTACAGGGTGATGTACGCGCGCAGGCAGTTCTTGAATGAGACAGCCCTTTCGATTGTAATGAAGACGTTGAATTTAGAGGCGACACCTGTTTTGAGAGACGCTCGGGAGATTTAAGGAATTAGCATTTCTGGAGCACACAGTGAATGAGATTGTAGATGTTATACCTTGAGTTGTAGTATGGTTATTTGATAAGAATCTCACTGTAGGAAAGAGGGAAAAGAGGAAAACATGCCTTTGTTCATGAAGAAGAAATAAATGGAAACCCAGAAAGAACATTTGTAAAAGAGCAGGGAAATAACAAACTTACTCAGATTTTTATTTGGCATTTATAAGCATTTGAAGAGTCTACCAGTATTGGACTTTTGTACTTTGTGAATAAAGAAAAAAAATCTACTTTATGAGATTAAAATACTGTGATAACATTTTTGTTAAATGAAGCTAAATCATGTCTACAGTATAGGGAAATTCCAATAATAACTAGATATCCAAATAAGCTATGTTAGAAAATATTAGAGTCTCTTGCAGGGACTACATGTAACGCTAGTGTAAAGACAAGAAATTTCAAATGCACATCTCCACGCAATCATCATCTATTCTTTCTTTCATTCATTCATTCATATATTCCTTCATTCTATTCATCCATCGCATCACACATTCAGTATGTTACATATCACTTTCAAACATGGCCTCCTGCCCCCAACACACAGTCAGCACATTTTCCAATTTGATCCAGTCCCAGGGCTATTGGCTCTCGACACCTCACAAGTTTGCAAACTCATGTCGCTACGTTAGCCCCTCCGGGTGTTTGCTACTCGAAGACACCCGTCTACAAGTGGTATGGTCAGGAAGGAATCGGTCTAGGGTGCGTTCAACCGACATTTTTTCACCCTAGAATCACGGTTTTCAAAGACGTTCAGTTTAAAACACGGTTGCAAAAATAAACGTGTTTAAAAACACAAACATGAAACGCTGAAAAGATGCATTTTGTATAATGATTCTGGAGAATCACGGTCACTAAAATTCGCTTGAACGAACGGAGATCTCAATTATGATTCTATGACGTCATAATCGTGGCCTGTTCTGGTTGGACCGATAGTGGACTGTAAACACAGACAGAAAGCACGCGGCGAAGTTGACCTTCACTTCCTGGGTCAAACTGCACAGTGTGATGAGCAGTGGCTGGGCTTGAAATGAGCGAGAATCAGCATTGATGAAAAATCACTATAACGCTCTCCTGCAGAACCGTGTTTGTTAACTGCGTTTTGATTTGTGACTCTAGCTTCAAAAAATAGCTTGAACGCACCCTACAAGTGGTAGGATCAGGAAGGAAGGAATCGGTCTAGTGGTGACCATGAGGGGGTTAATCCACCTTAGATTACTTGCCTCATTTGGTATTACCCTTGTCAAGAATTATTTTAATATAAGCTCATTGAGATATGATATACATGTTTGAGCTTCATGTACTTATTTGTGAATATATGGAACAAAATCTCTCCCTTTTTATCCCTCAAATAAATACAAAGTTCTACGAGTCACACTCTATCCGGAAACTCGGGTCTTCCCAAAAGTCTCTCTTTACTATCCCTCATATAGATACAAAGTTCTACAGGTCATGCTCTTTCCAGGTTGCATCAGCAGAGCTTTGGAATAAAATGCCATAATATATCAAAACCTTGAAAACTTCAAAAGTTCTTAAAAATTATCCTTTTAGAAACAATTTCCAGGAGATATATTGAGCATGTCTCAATCTTCTCTGTTAGTTTCTTTCCTTCTCCCCATTACAGCGCATAGGGACATATTTATGATATGGGCTTTATAAGTTTGGCATATTATTATTATTATTATTGTGCTGTGGAAAGAATCTGGTCACCTATACCATACACTGAAAGCCAGATTGACATGAACTCATAACTTAAGTTTTTTATTATATTTTTTTGAAAAATTGAACCGTATAAAAGCATAACATACAAAATAGAATACATCAAACATACAAAATACAAAGAAAATATATATTACATTATGCTATAGCCTTCAGGCTCTCAAACAGTCAATATGTACATCACAGTATTTCACTGCAGTATGAATATTCTCTTATTTTATTTTCAATCCTATTAATAAATCATCGAAAAAACATATCAATTGAAACCTGACATTTCAGTTTGTCACCTCTGTGGAAATTCCACCTGCTCAGTTGCTTACAAAGGTCAGTGTGTTAAACACTTGAATTGTAAGGATAAGGTACATGTATATAAAACCTATTTAGAGTGACCACCTGTCTATAATTTTGTGTTTATCCAATATTTACTGTTAACAAATGAATTTTTCATGCCTCTCGTAAATTTGATGTTTTTTTTGTTTTCTTAACTCAAGAATGAAAGGTGGACCGGTTTAATTAGCGCCTTTGTTGAACACTTTTAGATGTAAGCTTTAATATGTCTCATTCTCAAGAAACATGAATTGGGACAAATCAGTATTTCACATACTTAACAAAATTACAAAAACTTAGTAAGAGTATGCATAATTTAGTTGTTAAGTTTATATAAAACCTATTTAAAATGACCACCTGTCTATAAGCTAATTTGTTATTTATCCAATATGTCAATGTAAACTGTATCAACATATTTTATTTGGCATAATTTGTTGGCCAAAAGGTGAAAGTAAAGTGTGCAAAATCAATTAAAACGAATGTACATTGTTGTTGTAAACACAGTATGTTTCCACATTCATCATTCATTTCGGTTTAATAAAAATTTGGAGTGGACTATTAGGCTATTATTATTATTATTATTATTATTATTATCATTAATCTTCTCATACAAAAACTTATGTAGAACTTGACGTGAAAATGACTTCTCTAAACATCACTCCTCTTTATAGCATTACGTCTCAAAGTATAAACTATGATAAGGATTAAAAGAGACAGCTCGATTAAATACAAATCATACAATTTAATTGCTATTGATTTCAGTTATCAAACCTCTAGCATATTTCCTGCACAACAGGAACCCAGTGACACCCCAATCACAATTTGACCCCTTATCCGTTCGCTTACCCCCCTGACCGTAAATCCATAGCAGGAAGGGGGCTTTCCGATCACCATGGAGATTGGAGAAGGGTAAAGAAACTTCCCCCCTCTCTAAAATCATCCTCAGTGACAGGTTAGAGCCACACAAAAAGGGGGAAATGGATTGCTTTTATTGCCTGGGACCATCAGTGATATTGATATCAGAACCCTATAAGTACTGTGAGGAGAGAGAGGCGTGTTTTATATCAAGAGGTGCCTGATGTTTGAATTTAAAGGGACTGGTTAAATTCACTTAAAAAATTAAAAAGATGCTTGGAAGGTACACCTGTTTTAGCAATTAAGTGTTGATATGATATGTATGCCAAAAAACATGCTTGTTTGATTGTTTGAAGGGTATACTCAAGCCTTACAAAATAGTGAGAAAATCATTAAAATTGTATTTTGCCATAGAAATGCAAATTTAGTACTTGATTTTATGTTAAAGAGAAAATCAAAACGAAGGAAATGTTGTTTTGATTTTGGATTTGTGCAGTAAAATTTATCTATCTGTGATGAATAGATATCAGCAATAGATGATAGGTATGTTGATTTAAAAAAGTACTGTATCCTTTGATTATGTAATCACTGATTACAAAAGGCAACAACAAAAAAACATTTAACAGACCTTGTCACTTCATTTATTGGCAGTGCATCAGGAAATGCAGTGATCTTGTTTTCCAGAGCTTTCAGATTACACTGTTTGTGCCCTCAATTTGTTTTTTGTTTTTTGAACTTTACTTACTGAGAAATACTTATATATATATATATATAGATTTTATGAAGAGGGTTTACTTTTTCTCCTCATCATATTTCTTCCCTATTCCATGGTCATCTTCAATTTCCTCATGTACCTATCTGCATCCTCTATCTACCAGTTTAATACGACCTGTCTTCTGCTTTTCCTTTGTACGTCTATCCTTCCCAGAAGTTTTCTGTACATCTGGGGGGTGTTTCACAAAACTTGTCATCAGTGACAAATGACAATTCTTATTATAAGCTACTGAAATCCTTGCTTCTGATTGGTCGTCAGCAGATTTGTCACTAACTTTTGTCATTTGTCACTGAAAAAAGGCTTTGTGAAACGGGTCCCTGATAGACCTTCTGCATTACTGAAGTTTTGACAGAGGATATTAGTATGACAAGGAGGTCAAATTGATTTGATGACATTGCATTTTATAAGATAACTAACAAATTAGTATGATTTAATTAGGATTTGTTCTGCCTCATGTTTATGGGCAATTACCGGTACTCTTTAATTGACTGCTGACTTTATCAATGCCTTAACGACTTCTGTATTGTCATTATAAATAGCTGTAATACTCATGTAATGATAGATAACTTATCAATGATTGGGTAGTCACGGGATCATTCAAAAGAGATAGTATTTGATATATCACAACTTTGAACCATTGTCCACAGTAAAGATAGCTACATAGATACAGTTATCAATAATCTAATTTGTTTGTGATAACAATTAATATTCTAAACTAGTAATACTGATACAATTGTCCACATTGATGAACAATTCGAGACCAATTAAGATCACTAATTGTCTGAATTATTTCAAACTCTCAACCATGGCTACAAATTCCTTGAGAGAATCGAGATATCATTTAATTTTCTGTCCAGGGCTAACAGCTGCTAGCGGAAGCAAACCTTTCCCCTGACTTCCCTACGATGTAAACTTCACAGTAGTTACAAAATCTATCGCAAAATCTCTAACGAATTAAAAGACCAATAAGGCCAGAGAGCTCAACGATTTAATCGCTATCTATACTAGTGGTCATCCGCATAATCCAGCCAACTGCCCACGGACCGTGGCATCAATAATGTTCATCTCTACTTCATTCCTGGGACCGTTTCTCAAAGCCTTTTTTCAATGACAAATGACAAATATCAGTGACAAATATGTTGATAACCAATCAGAAGCAAGGATTTCAGTAGCTTATAACGACAAATGTCATTTGTAACTGATGACAAGTTTTGTGAAAAGCCCCCCCTTGTCTGTGGGGCTAGGTCCTTGGGAGCAATTTGATAGTTCCTTCTGCGGAAGGAAACGTGACAAGTTATGTTACTTGATTTGCACAACAGCAGCCCACGGTGTTAAACGAGTTATCCAAGACAGGCTTAGGTTTAAGATGGTTTAATAAGGGGAAGGCAGGCGAGCTCCAGTTTGTCCTGTGTGTGGTTAGGTGATAGGGAAATTAAAGGAGTATGTCAATTGGAATTTTGTTTTTAAACATATGAAATGGTTATGTTTGAAAGTTAGTCTGGAAAATTTATGTACATACATTTCTACAGTTTGAAAGATCACTACCAAAAGGTTAGCGGTATGATTTCTTTCACAGCAAAGGACCTTTAAGAGCATGTTTCCAATTCAGCTAGGAGTTTGAGTAAACATTTTTAGTGGAGAATATTGAAGTTTGTCAAATCTTCTGTACAAAAGAAAATAGAGAAAACCAACTCACATGGGAAAGGACAACTTGCCAGTTAGTTTAATGATCTCCATTTTAAGATTTGCCTACTAAACTTTCTTAATATTTGCTCTCATATTTCTATTACTTAGGCTGACTGAGTATGTAGTTCATATCCTCCAAATAGTGAGCTTAACTCCTATTCAATATGTCATCCATTTTAATCTTTATAAAAAGATGTGTTTTAGATTAACCAATTCTTAACTCCAGAATATGAACTTCCTATTCAGCTCTATCACAAGCAATTTTCTAATTCTAAAATTAAGACAAGCAAATATCTGCAATTTAGTTATGGTACAAGTATTTTCATATGATCATACCCTAGAGAGAGAGAGAGAGAGAGAGAAAAGAAGATGTTGGTTCAGAGGAAAACGGAACCACCGGTCTGTAAAATTGACCCTTAGGCCCAATTAGCCAATGTCATGGTTAAAGAGATTCATTTCATGGTTGATAAATGGTCTGTCTGTTTTAAATGCTGAGATCTTCATTACCATCCTGCGTTTATGATCAGGTGCGAGGCAAGAGAGAGTTGTGAAAAAATGAAAGTGGTGCTGAAAAATATGAAGAGAATAAAAGAGACCAATTTGACAACGTGAGAAATTAAAGCGTTTTTTTTTTTTCATTGGTTTTAGCCAGGTTCATGGAGATGTAGGTTAGTCGTTATATTTGGTAGAAGTGCGCCCCTTCACCCATGAAAAAGGAAAACTTTGCCAACTAAAGGCATTTAAGGGCTATTGGGAAGTCTGTCCTCTTATATATAGTGAAGCCTGATTTAGAAACCACCTGTGTTGAAAGACCATCTGTCTATAAAAATAAACACAGAAGTTTGTTTTCACTTGAACAGTGGTACTCAGTAAATCCAGACTTAAGAATCAATACGTGGTTTGATGGTATGTTTAACCTGTCCTGACTGCTAAGAAAGAATGTGTATGCTTGTAAGTAAGCAACCAGGGCACCGACGGTTGTAAGTCCTCTCAGAGGGACCTGGTAATGATGATTAATGCCTTTACTAAAGGGCACTAGCGCATCGACTTGGTTTCACTGCTCTACCAGTGGAGATTGTTTGTGGTTGTACAGCACATGCTCTGGTGACGATTGCTCCGCAGTCCAATCCTACACTGACCGAATCCCACCTTCAACTCCGATCCAAACATTATACATGCGCCTAAGTTTAACCATCAACCTAACCTGAATTCTGTTTGCAACACTAACCCTGTATCTGTGAAAAATATGATGTAAAGCTACTATGGTAACTTTCCTTGAATAGTCTTCATATCAAGTTTTATTCCCATCCAGTAACATGGAAAGCAAGACAACTAAAGATGAAAAGAAATGGGTACTTGAATGTTCAAAGTATGTTGAAGTAAAATGTTTATCCTTTGTTCATTACTAAATTTTCTTTCTTCCACCACCCTTGACCATACAGAAATGAACCGTCATCACTACGGCCTGTACGTCCACAACTGCCGGTTGGTGTTCGTCTCGCGTCAGGAGACGGGCGATGGTTTCTACCCCTCCATGTACCGATGGAAGCTGAGGCAGGTGTGCGACCAGGAGTGGCATCGCTACACCATTAATGTAGAGGAATTACAGGTGTGTAAAACTTTGGTTTGGTCTTGGGTTGTGAGTAGGGTCAAAGGTTTAAGCGTCAATGGTTAGGAGTAGGGTCAAAGGTTACGAGTAGGGTAAGGGTAAGAGTGGATGAGGTTTTTTTCACGTCAGGAGACAGTTTCTCCTCTATGCACCGATGGAAGGTGATAGTGTTGAAAAAAGTGATAGTGGTGTTGATGATAGTAATAACGCCATTTGTTGGTGATGATGGTGGCAGAGATTATGATGATAATGAATGATGATGATGGTGATGATGGTAATGATGATGATGGTGATGATGGTCAGGATGATGATGTTGGTGATAATGATAATGATGATGGTGATGATGATGAATGGTAATGATGGTGATGAATGGTGATGATGGTAAGGATGATAATGTTGATGTTAATGATGATGATGATGATGATAGTGATAATGGTGATTTGATGATGAGGAGGAGGAGGAGGAAAAACATGTGTTGATTAAAAAATGAAGATTAATGATTCTAGTGATGATGTTATGAAAACTGTGATAGAAGTTACATTTACAGTGACTCTCAATTATCACGTTTTCACACTCCATTTCATTACCAGCTGATTTTCATTCTGCTTAGAGCATGAAGATGGAGAATAGGTGAAAAAAAAATTAAGGACCATTTACTTGTATTGCACATACATCTAACTGTTAATATATTTCTTCCTGTTTTACCATTTAGGCCTCCTTGTTCATTGACGGAGAAGCTCAGATCGGCCCTAGAGTATCTGAGGATTGGCCTCTCCATCACACCACCACTCCCACATCTACAACTGTAGGAGCATGCTTTAAGGGTATGTATCAATAAACATCCTGGAAGTTATTGTATTGTGATAAAAGTTTTTGAGTGGTGTTTGATAATGTATCTAAGGATTGTTCCCTACGTCATACTAGAGAGCATTAGATTTGCAAGGCTGATGTGATCTAGGACGTGAAACTGGCACTGAGACCTTCTGCGCATGCATCCTACGACCGCATTTGGGGCAAATCTACGTCATGAAAACAAGAACTTTAGCTGCATACTTGTAATAAAGTTGTGAATAATCTTAGAATTAAGAAGGTGTACATGTCTAACCAGTACATTATCTTTTATCCCTGCAGGAGCCCAGGACAAGTTTGCCAACTATTTCCAGGGCTACCTTGCCGGTCTGAGCGTCCTGCCCGGTCAGATCGAGACCCCAGAGGTGGTCAGCTGCATGGTCAGATGCAAGGAGGGTCTCTCCTTCAACGTCGGTAACCTGCCAGTCAGCGTGGCTCGCATCAACACCGCCCGCACCAACCTTACTCTCTCCGTAAGTCTCAATACAATTTTGTCAATTTCAGATAAAACATTCATCGGTCAAAGCTTGTGAACATTCCATTTAAAAAAATGTTCTAAACTGATCACAATTTTTAAGGGGGACCACAAACTAAGGCTTGTGATAGCTTTGTGAAACCCTGCTCTGACAACTAGAATGCGCTGGTTTTCATAAGACAAAGTAGAGGGGGAGATTGTCAAATGGGAATATCCAATTGTTAACAATGTAATCAAATAAAAGTCTACTGTCTCTGGAAGTTTGGATGTGACTGAAAACAGAACTATGCAAACTTAACTGAGAAGTGGGGTAGTTCAAAATAATCAGAACTAATAACATGATGCTCATATTTTGAAAAGGCAGGGAATATGTCTCATCTCTTTCAGTAGGTTATGATACAGTGTATATTAGCAACAGTCAAAAAGTTCATACACCAATGAATCGTGTGAGATGATAATAGGAATACATGCAGCAGATTCTTATATTGAGAACAATACATCACAACGCATTTTATAGGGCTGATACAGTATCATTGAAAAAACACCAATTAATCAAGCGAGTTTGTTGGGAGAGTTTGTTACAGTTGATTCTCCCTTTGTGAAGAATATTACTAGGAAGATACTCTGTTGATTAGTTTGTTTGATTAATGAGAAACTCTTTTGTCAGATATTCATTGTGTCTTTGATTGAGAAGGATGATTGGTTCATTCCAAGAATGAGTTACTTTCACTATCTTCATAAAAAGATAAAAAGAACTTCATAAATTACAAAAGGCTTTTTATGCCTCCGTTACGAAGTAGCCGGAGGCATTATGTTTTCGGGTTGTCCGTCCGTACGTCTGTACGTACGTACGTACGTACGTCTGTACGTACGTACGTCCCGTTCTCGTGATCGCGTTATCTGAAGAACCGATTGATGGATTCCTGCCAAACTTTGGTCATGTATGTATCTTGCAGAGCCAATGAACTGATTAGATTTTGGGGTCACAAGGTCAAAGGTCAAAGGTCACAGGGCTCATTATGTATGCAAAAACAGCTCGTGATCGCGTTATCTCAAGAACCGATTGATGGATTCGTGCCAAACTTAGGTCATGTATGTTACTTGCAGAGCTGATGAACTGATTAGATTTTGGGGTCATGAGGTCAAGGTCAAAGGTCATGAGGCTCATTATGTATGCAAAAATAGCTTGTGATCGTATTATCATTAGAACAGATTGATGGATTCCTGCCAAACTTAGATCATTTATGTATCCTGCAGAGCCAATGAACTGAGTAGATTCTTGGTTCATAAGGTCAAAGGTCATGGGCTCATTATGTATGCAAAAATAGCTTGTGAACGCATTCTCATTAGAACTGACAGATGGATTACTATTTAACTCAGGACATCTTGCAGAGCCAATGAACTGAGTAGATGTTAGGGTCATGAGGTCAAAGATCAAAGGGTCATATATGTATATGAGAAATTGCTTGTAATCGCGATATTCTGAGAGCCTGTTAATGGATTACAATTAAACTTGAATTAAAAAAAAATCTTCTGCTTTGGTTTGTAAAATTGCTCTATGACGGAGGCATCATTTTCGACTGCGCGCAGTCGAATTCCATCTAGTTTTTTAAACAATTATGTTGGAAGATGATGTTCTGGGAATAGGGATTTTGTTCGTTTGATTTTTAATTGTTACAAATAATGTATTTTGTTTGTTAGTATTGCATTTATAAGAAAAGAGATGGTATATTCCTTCTTGTAATAATCATAATAATGGTAATACTAGTAATAATATACATATAATACACAGCAGTGAGGACAAATGATTTGTAATGTTTGATAAGATGTTTTATTTGTTTTATAAAATGATTTTACTAATGACCGGTCATAAGTATTTACTAATGACTGGTCATTAGTAAAATTACGTGTTAGGCAAAATAAATGCCTGGTCACATGTACGCTCTCAGCCAATCATTTTATTAGGATCTGCTTCATAATCTTATAATGATGATTGTTGCCTTGTGGTACATTATATTATAAAATAATAATAACTTTTTTTTCCTTTTTTTTTCTCTCACCCAGGGTGAACTAACGGAGCAGTTTTCCAGCGTACTGCAGCAGGTTGGCTACATCAATGAGAGGACATTCCCCACCCAGGGTCGACGCCCTCTTACCATCTCTACCAAAGCTAGGTAGGTCCAGGGATGAATTGATCTCTTTTTTGATAGGGACAATGGATGGATAGTGAAGATGGAGTGATTAGGTGGTATTTGTGATATGGTGATGAATGTGGTAGTTGCACAGTGAAACCTGCCTTTGCAACCACCTGTATAGAAAGACAACCTGTACTTAAAGACCACCTGCCTACAAAGACCACTTTTATTAGATTCCCTTGAGCGGTCGCTATAGACAGGTTTGACGGTAGTAGTTAATACTAATGAAGATGGGGAAGTGTATTTGGAGTGATGGTTTTTGTAATGCTGATGATCCAATGTAGGGGTACTAGTAGCGATGATGCTGGTGCTGGTGTTTTATTTATGATTGCAATGATGATGATGGTGGTGGTGATGGTTATATTTATCCTTTTGGTAATATGATGGTGATACTGTTTGGGTAGTAGTGATGATGATGATGATGATGATGATGATGATGATGATGATGATGATGATGATGATGATGATGATGATAGCAATGATATGATTAGGTGTGATGGTGATGATAAGTAAAAGAATAGTAAAATCTGTTTCTTCTCCACCCATACGCTAAGCCAAGTATGACCATTCTTCACTGTGTAAACTATCAATTATAAGGAAAGAGGTGTTGTGGTCTAGTGGATAAGTCACCCAACTGCAGATCACAAGGTACAGGGTTTGAGTCCCGCCACAGCACTAATGTCCTTTGGCAAGACGTTAATCTACATTTGCCACATTCCAACCAGGTGTTAAATGGGTTCCCCGTAGGATGCGAAAGTTATTGTGGTTGGATGAGCAAGTGTGTGCTGGTAAAATGGCGACTGGCTGGAATGGGAGTGGAGAATGTGTATACATCGTGTGCGGGTAAGCCTGCATCCGATGACAGTGGTAATAATATATCTGTAAAGTGCTTACACTGTTGTATCGATGTATTGGGCGCTATATACATGTAAAAGCAGAATATTGTGATTATTATCCGTCTCCATCCATCCCACCTCTCTTACAGCTGCAACGGAGTCGAGATCGTCATCCCTGACGTCTCCTCCTACGTGATGGTCCTCCACCCTCACGAACCTACCATCAGCATCACCGGCTCCCAGGCAACCTCTCAGACCGTGGTTAACCTCGTGGCAGGCATCGCGCCCTTCAAGACCATCACTATCGTCAGCATCATGACAGAGCAAGAAGAGGAGGAGCTTGGTGCAGGTCGGTGGAACACACCCTTCAATTTTTTGTTTTCTTGAATGGACATAATAATAATAATAATAATAACTTTTACTTATATAGCGCTTTTCATAAGACATTTATATCAAAGCGCTTTACAATGTTTATACAATTAAAACTAAACAGAGTAATGACAAGAAAACAAATATGAAGTGAAATTATGAAACATAAGATAACAAGGTAAGGTAACAATTTAAGAACTAGGTAACAATTTAAGAACTAGGTAACAATTTAAGAACTGGGTAACAATTTAAGGACTAGGTAACAATTTAAGAACTAGGTTGAGTATGCATTTTCCATTAGGTAGGTTTTTAATTTTGATCTAAACAAAGTAATATCTGAGATGCAACGAATGGAGGCTGGGAGAGAATTCCACAAACGTGGAGCAGAGCATGAAAATGACCTATCACCAAAGTATTTTGTTTTTGCTTTTGTCATTGTCATTTAAAGCCCCACTGTACTACTTATAGCTACTTGCACCCTCTATATAGCAAACAATGCCTAATCGGTGACCAGTGGTCCCCCATGAACCCCTTTTTCTAATGTTAAAGGTACTATGTCCCATTTCCAGGCCAAAAAAATGAAAAAGTTAACTTCCAACTGCATTTGAAAGATAATACTAATTTAGAACTTCCCTAAAAAAGGTGGGGCTTGAAAACGTCTTCAAGTGGGAAAATAACAACTATTAGTTGTCAAATCGACTTTAGGGCTATAGAGCCCAAAAGTAATAGTCTTGATTTTCATACAATTGTACCGAATGGTCATACGTTTTATGCTGCGCAGAGATTCAATCAGTTTAATCTTGGCCATCACAAGAAGTGGGTTATTGATGTAGACAAATGCTCATGTACCCTCTACAACTCTTTTCATGTATGTTATTACCAAAGAAGAAAAAAGCCAGTCAGTCACTCAATAGTGTCTGACAGTGCAGTCTAGCAAGTAAACGGGTTTCCTTGCATAATTTGAATATGAGGACCCTGCTAACGTTTAAATTTCACAGATAGGACATACATGACATATTCATAATTCCTGCAAAGTTCTACAGAATTTGAGGTTGGCTGCAAAAGGGACATAGTACCTTTAACTGAGAGCTGATTTGATGAAATAACCACCTGTCAGTGACCACGCTGGGTGGTCTAATCCCTCCTATAAACTAGTACAGATAAGCTTTAAAGCATATCTGCACTAGTTTGGCCAGAAGGGATTAGACTTCCCTAGGTGGTCATTGACACTCATCAAATCAGCTCTCAATTGACATAAGAAAAAGGGGATCATGGGGGACCAACAGGTACCGCTTAGGCATCGTTTGCTACATAGAGGGCACAGATAGCTACAATTAGTACAGTCCCGCTTTAAAGGACATTATCATTTAGACTAAGAATCGATATTACGTTTCCTTGCTCAGGCTCCAATACTGATATTTTAGGCTTAACTTCCTGTCTAGAGTTAGTGTTTATACCACTTTACTTTGCAAGTACAACCCCCAAATGTATACAATCGCATAATGTGTAGTGAGTTCTATGGGGCAAAATCAAATATGAATGCACAAGGCAAAAGTTATTTTAAAGGGCATAAAATGTTGATTCAAATGATTCATATTTTCTATTATCCAGGAGATTTCATGTTCTTGATGTGGAATTTATCCAAAGTCCAAAATACTTGAACTTTTGCTTTTGAATATATTTTTTTTAAGGCTACAAATGGCTCTCCATAATTTTTAAGTCCAACTTAGAGTTAAGTTCGACTCAGGATCTTTGTGAAACACTCCCCTTGTCTTCAAAGGAAAAAACTTTGGTATGATTTGTCAAGATGTGTTATTTATTATTTTCTTTCATCTCCAGATCAACAAGAAGTGACCGGTGGCGATACCCCAGCCCTCATCACCCACAATCTGGATTCCTGCAGTGCACTGGTCAAGCAGGGCCGCCTGGTGGACGGAGAGACACTGACCATTGCAGAGAATATCCTGACACAGCACGGCCTGACCGTGGTCAACTCGGAGAATGGAATCGTCATCAAAGGTAAGAAAAAAGTTATTCAAAACCCCCCAAAAACACTTGGGTTTAAAATTAAAATGGCGATCGTAGGGGAAAACAAAAGCGAATATGAGGATTAGATATTTCATATATCATAGCCATGGATCTGGATTTTGAAATTTGTAAAAGTGGAAGGGGCTGAATTTTTTGAAATGCCATGATCAAGGGAAAATTTTGTTATTGGGTTTCCGGAGGTAACAAAGTTTAGTTGTACCTTGCCCCACCCCAAAAAATCTCTTATAGAGCATAGTGAAAACCATCTGTTTTGGGCACTCAATGTAATGAGAGAATGAAAATGTCATAAAGGGCTGAGATTTTCTCTTAAGTGGAATATGAAGCAGACTTTGGTAAAGGTATTTGGTGTTTTAGTCATTCTTTATTTTTCTAAAAGACTGGAGAGTCAGTGTGATATTGGTGGATGAAATGAGTTATAAATATTTGGAGTTCTTTTGATGATATCAAAAGTTTTCTGAGCTGATTTTCTTATCTTGCTCCTCTTCACACACAAAAAAAAAAAAAAACATCGTCTAAAGTACATGCAACACTTGTCTTTCAAGCCACTTATTCTAGACCATAAACACCCCGCCTTGTTGGGACTCTTGCGTTCATGCCTAAAGGGCGAGAGAAAACTAGAACGTCTGCGTGGGCTTTTTCCCCCCGGCAGGAGAGACCTTGGAGGGGTATTTTGGGGCGGGGAGGGGTCAGAGACAAATTGCTTCCTGTGTCAAAAAAAATATGCCATAGTCACTGTCAAGGTCCATACAAATCATTCTGACCAAGGACTCTGTTAGGTGTAGACGTGGAGCAAAGTGCTTGCCACCTAAGGTATCTTTGAATGATTTTTATTGTGTTATTGATAGTCAGGGATAGGATTTTGCTTAAATTTGATTGCGTTTCATGTCAAGCCAATATTTAACAATTGAACATGGTTTTGAAACTACTTTTGTTCTTGATATGGCTTGGAATAGCAAAAGAAAAAAGAAAGCTATGAGTGTTTAATAATGTACACTTGGTTATGAGAAGTCTTTGTGAACAAGTCTAGAAGTTCAAAAATAATTAGATGTATGTTTTGTGGACTATAATAAAGCGTCTGGCAGGGTAAACTGGGATAAGCTACTGGATGTGTTGAGACGTCTGGGAGTCAACTGGAAGGAAAGGCGTCCCATCAGGAACTTGCACACTGGACAGACCAGATTTTCAGGGAATCAAAAATTGTGTTCTTTATAGAGAAGTAGTCTCTCTATGCAGGTGGTTGCTATAGCAGGTTTGACTGTATATGCAGAGATGCCAACCTTCATCAACAAAAAAGAGTATTCTTAAGAGGAAAAAATAGTATTTTTATGCCTCCGCTACAAAGTAGCCGGAGGCATTATGTTTTCTGGTTGTCCGTCCGTCCGTACGTCCGTACGTCCCGTTCTCGTGATCGCGTTATCTCAAGAACCAATTGATGGATTCCCTCCAAACTTGGATCATGTATGTATCTAACAGAGCCAATGAACTGATTAGATTTTGGGGTCACGAGGTCAAAGGTCAAAGGTCATAGGGCTCATTATGTATACAAAAATAGCTCGTGATCGCGTTATCTCAAGAACCGATCGATGGATTCCTGCCAAACTTGGGTCATGTATGTATCTTGCAGAGCCAACTAACTGATTAAATTTTGGGGTCATGAGGTCAAGGTCAAAGGTCACAGGGCTCATTATGTATACAAAAATAGTTTGTGATCGCGTTATCTCAAGAACCGATCGATAGATTCCTGCCAAACTTGGGTCATGTATGTATCTTGCAGAGCCAATTAACTGATTAAATTTTGGGGTCACGAGGGCAAAGGTCACAGGGCTCATTATGTTTGACTATAAATAGCTTGTGAATGCATTATCATTAAAAGCGACAGATTGATTACAATCAAACTTGAATTTTAAAAATTGCTTCCGTTTTGGTTTGTAAAATTGCTCTATGGCGGAGGCATCATTTTTGACTGCGCGCAGTCAAATTCCATCTAGTTTAAAGATCTCTCAACTTAACATATCGCCCAATCGAGTAGCTTCGAAAAAAGGCGGTACCACGTATATGACCCCGGATCAGAGGGCGACGTACATACAGTACAAAACAGGTGCGCAGTTTGGGGCCCCGTATCACCGTCCTGCGTGCATCGTTTGAAGACATAGGTGCATAATACCCATACGACACAAAGCCCATGATCGGAAATTAAGAAAAATGAATTTAAAAAAAAACATTATTAAACAAAATAATTATTTATAAAACAAAAAAAACGAAACATAAATGGAACGGTTGGTATCTCTGTATATGTAATGTGGTTTTATACCTGAGAATAGGCTAAATTCAAATGTATAGAATATGAAATTAACCACCTTTTGTTCTCTTCGCTTCGTTACAGGACTTGCCACATTGAAAGATTACCAGAACGTCTTGAGGCAGATCTCCTATTCCCAGGTGGCCACTGGTAAGAACCAAGATCGCCGTCTCACCCTGCACTGCTCAGAGCTCAATGGAAGATTTGTCAGCAATGACTTTGATGTCAGGGTACGTCATTAAATCATTTCATCCTTATTTGATAAGTATAAGCGGGCTGGTGATAGTAAGCTCATTGTCTAGGCAAAAATGAAATTCAATATTCAATATGTTACTTTACCATGATTATTTTTATATTTATTGTCTATTTTGCCTTGATTTTAAAATAGTATTGAGAAGGGAATCATGTTTCCTTTTGACTGCAAACCAAATTTTAATTCCTTTCAGTACCACAGGCTACGATATGTCTGAGGACAGTTATATTGTAGGTTGTAATAATTGACTGTTTTAGTGACCAATGTATGTAGATAATTAGTGTAAGATACATATTTTGTGCTTTAAAACAGAATGGTACTGGCTTTAATTGGGGTCCACTGAAATATCAGCAAATTTTTTTTCAATTTGTTCTGATCATTTTAATGCAGTTTTCGGTTTAAATTTGATTTGTAACAATAGTTAAAATAGTATAGCTTGAACCAAAAAAGTTGATGAATACATAGAGTATTATCATTTTCCCTTTGGTTCTTATATATTTATATGAAATGCCAATATTACAGCCTAGTTCTCAACAGAAAACATCATCCTGAATAAGACCATTTCATGAAATAGACAACATGTACGGACAGTTTTATTTTGAAGTTGTGTAGCAATATGGTTAATTCGATCACAAGGTCCGCAGTTCGAGTCCCGCCGCGGCACTAATTTTCTTTGGCAAGACATTGATATACATTGGCCACACTCAACCCAGGTGATGTAAATGGGTACCTGGCAGGAATTGATTCTTTGAAATGCTAGAGCGCCGCAATGGCATCACAGCTAAAGCTGAGGTAATAATCTCCAAGTTTGTAAGCACTTAGTGATTCTAATAAGCGCTATATAAAAAAAATCATTAATCAATTTCCTCCTTTCTTTTCATTCTGTACAGATTGGAGTACTTCATCAGGCGATGCGTGCTCTCAACAAACCCAGTCATGTCAAACAGTCTGTAATGTTCAGTCATAGCAACGTTAGAGTGCATGATAAACTCAAGGAGAACTCCCCTAAGCATATCACATCCAAGAACGCAGTCTCAAGTAAGTATAGACAAGTCTGCTGAACCCTTTTCATCAGGCCTAAAAACAAAAGCTTTTGTATTTAGGTGCCAAAACATGGGCCGGTCGGTCAGAAATATTTTTTTTTTTTTTTTTTTTTTTTTTTTTACTCCCTCTTTGGGATGATATATCTCTGTTTTGAATTCTTCAATACATTTTTTTTTTTTTAAAGCCGACTGTAGATTTTAAGATTTTTGGGTCGGTCGCAAAGGGTAATACAACATCTTCTTTTTTTTAGGCCTAAGGGTAAAGTTTGATCTGCTGAAATTGTGGCATTATTACCTAATAATTACTGGATGAAAAAAAACTATACTTTCCTTCCGAACTGTAAATCTATTAGAGCCCAGTCAACAAATGTATTCAAGTTAATCCTTGCTTCTTTGCCCAAGTGTCTATTGATTACCGATAACATTCATCCGAAACCAGTCATTATATCTCAGAAATCAAGTTACTTAGGCTGAAGGTTGCAATGTTAGGTAAGCCTGGGGCAAGTTACTGCCTCATCGCTGATAACCACTGTATTACAGCCAGGGATAAATTTGGGATAATTTGGAATATATTTGTGAAGGGCATACTGTCAGAGTGCCTCTGTCCCCGTGAGAAAATTAGTGCAAATCCTGGGTATTTTATCTCATACATAATTTTTTTTAAAGTTAATCAATGTTGTTATTTACCTGATGATGGTGTCTAGGTAAATAGATGTGAAGGAAGATAGTACTTTTGATGTTGAATATTATTCCATACCTGGGAATGTATGGGATACAAAATAATTGCATACCTTGGACATTCTCCTTAGTTTTTACAGTATGGTAAATGTAAATCTGGGAAATAACATAAGTTACTTGTTTTGGTTAGCTTCATCAGACCCTACCCTACACCAACTATATAAACCTCCAGAGAAACTCATAAATCATTCTCACTCGTTCTATGTCTCGTTACAGGTACAGCAATGGCCATTGTGGTGGTTCTTTGCGTGGGGTTCCTCCTCTTCATGATCGTCCTGGGAGTGTTCCGTATCTACTCCGCTCACAAGGCCAATAGAGCCTTTGACGGTCAGGACATGGACTGGGATGATTCGGCCCTCAACATCACGGTCAATCCTATGGAAGGGGTAAGTGACAGGGATACCTTGAATATACCTTGAAGGCCACACCTCGCCATCGTGGCGATGACAATACAGTAGAGAGTGTAGATAGTTAAGGGGGTCACATGGGACCCATTTAAAAAGTTCATACGTGTATATGGGTCTGTCCAGAAAGTTGGGGCAGGTTTTGTGACATACCAGAAGTGAGAAACTGTGTCTCCTATCAACCGCAACATAAAAAGCATAGCCAAATATCTTCAGAAGTACTCAAGCTTCATGGTGAATCAATATTACGAACCCAAAGTTTATGTAATGTTATATGAATATGGTGTCCTTGTAACGCTGGTAAAAAGAGAAATGTGTATTTAAAATAAGCAAAGATTTTGAAGAAAAGCAACTGAAACAGGAATCATTCTGACAGGGCACGACTATATATGTGTTCATTGCATGAAAATATTCAACAGAAAATTCCATCTTTCGTGTGCAGTAGAAAATCTCATACATGTACCTACGTTACATAAACACCGTCATATTTTTTGCCCTAACTTTATGGAATGACCCATATTTCAGTTGTTTTAAAGGGACAGAATGGTTCAAGGACCTTACAATATTTGCTTGATGATGCTTTATTCAGTACCCGAAAACGAAGCATTTATACCCAACCTTCTCTCCTCCCTCTCTGCAGCCGATCGCCACAGGAGAAACGGACGAGTCGAGCGAAGACGACGACGAGGATAGTCTGGAGGACGAGAGTTCAAGTTCAGAAGAAGAGGAAGAAGAAGTTTGCGTCGAAATCAAAGGGACGCCCTTAGAGTGGGACGATTCAACGATGAAATTCTGAGAACGATCCCATCGTATTCCCTTGTAAAATCCCTCCTTCTCTCGCTCAGTCAATCCTCGCCTCTCTCAACCTCATTTTCCTCTTTTTTTCTCCCCCGTTATCTTTAAGCTCCTCCATTTTTGTTTTTGCTGATTTTCATCTTGTTTAAACTTTGCAATCATATCTTTCTCCTCCTAAATTCAAAAGCATTATTATATTGTACAAAGAGTGGTTGATTTTTTTCGACAAAGATCTTTAATTTTCACTTCATGTATTAATGGTCTGTAATCGTGCAAATCGATAGCTGTTGTGAAAAGTTTGTGTGGTTTTTATGCTCATTTGTTTGAAGATTGTGTATGAATATTTGGTCGTTTAAAGACCAAGTTTGTTTTGAATCTGTTATAAAAAGTATTGTTATTTTAAGACCTAATCTGTGACACATCAAAGGCTGAATAGCATATGAATTAGCGATGGTAATAATGAGTAAATTCAAGCACAAACATTCATTTTGGTGATTAATCAATATAGAAAATGTGTGAGGTGTTGAACGTCGGTGAAGATTTTTCTGAATACCTCATTACGTTACATACGGAAGCCAGCTAGAGAATTAGATTGAAATACATATATCTTCCCACTCTGCCTATGTAGCTATTTGTGGACCATGCACATCTTACATTGGGTTGTGTAGCAGATGCTCTACATGTCTTACCATCGAGCAATCCTCCTGAAATGGGATCCAAGATCGATGATCAAGCCGATGTATGAGACGGACAACTCAAATCTGAGACTGCCCTCTTCATCTACCCGTACCTCTCCAAAAACTACCATTTCAAAAGCCGCACTCGAGATTCGTTGGCGATTTTTTAAAAGTTGTAAATTGATTTTTGACCGATTATATATTAATGTATTTTTTGAGAAGACAAAAAAATGTATGACTATATCGTATCATTATCTTGTAATTTATGCTGTACTACATAAGATGAAAAAAGTAGCATTTTTATGGTATTGTGAGAAAATAATTATAATACGTAGCGTTGGATGGTGTAGTTATTTAAAGAAAAGATAAACGCAATAATGATTATGGCTTCTTGCGGTAGAGAATCGAGTGAAATTAGACGTTTTCAAAAACGCATAGTAGATTAGGAAGATTTTGGTGGACACGTTTATTTGCTGGATTTCTTATCATGATTTAAATCCTCAAAACTAAGTTATGCTCTTTATACCTCATATCAGGACAGTGAATCCTCTTCCTTATTAAGATTCATAATCATGAAAGAAATAACTTCTTTTAAAAGAAAAATGATATTTATTTCTACCATTCATTCGATATTCCATGTTTTTCCTCCATTCTTGTAATATCAATAGGAACCAGTATTTTTGTGACTTACTTTGAAAATAGAGCTATCCTCAAACATAAAACCATGTATATAAATCCTAAAATCTTAAAGTTATATGTAGCGTTGAATTTTAGCGGCAGAAAGCCTCATCTGTAATTCTGGGAAAACTAGATTTAGTCCAAATTTTTCACTGCTTCATTGATGTGTTGGCACTTGTGTGTTCAATTTTGTTTTCTTGTTCTTATTATTGCGTTGGTTTTCAACTCAGCCATAGAGCATTATTGTACTGGCTTCTTAAAGAATCTATAAGGGATAAAATGACTGAAAGTATTATAAAAAGATGTTGCAGTAAATATTATATTTGTGTACAAATATTTGTATGGATGTGATTTTTTTCCATTTATCTTAGCCATTTACGTGTGTATAAAAGACAGATGTTGTAAATTGAATAAGGAGGTTATATGTTCACTTGGTTTTCACGTTCAGTTTAAAGTTTCATCAATGTTGTGAGGTTTGTTCTTTTTCACCGACAATCGTAATTGATAGAACGCAGTAGTGTTTACACCGAGTGTTGCATATTTCTTGTTTCATCAATATCCCACCACAAAAGTTCATTATTATCTAACTTGAATCAGCATTTTTGTATCATAGCGAGTACTACGCTTGTGATATTACATTTTGGCATACAACAGTTATCTCATCTAATTTTTGAGGCGTAATTATTTAATCAATCAAATCAATCGATTAGGAGATTAAACATCGAGGTAAGTGAATGAAGAATAAGTGATTGTTGGTCAAAATATTCAAATTACTCTCACTCGTTCTTTGCCTTGTTTTTATGCTTTTAAATCAATAACGTAGAGAAGATATTTGGTTTATATTGCTTATATACAATCATCTCTGAAATTGGACAGAATAAATGGTTTCGTTTGGGCTTTTTAGCGGGGAATAAAGGGAGGAACACATGATAACGTGCTACCATTTAATTATATGCACATGCAATTTTCTATGTGTTTATATTGTGAATATGAATGACTAAGTATCTCATTGTGTACATTTGGTTGACAACACAAAGCTATAGTGCTACCGTTGTGTTTGTGGGTATTAAAAGTTGTAAATAAATCTGATTAATTATTACGTGTCTATAGATAGAGGTCTGTAGTTTGCACTGGAAAAAATGATGGAAATTCTCTCGGTCATTACTCGATAACAGCATAAAATTGAGTTTTACATAAAAAAGTACTTTCATTCTTTTTGTCTCACATATTTTCTTTTTCGTATATAAGCCAACATTTCAATATCAAGTATACTTTAATATTTACAAACAGATAACACATGTAAAGAAGAAATTATTTGTAAATGGTATCTAAATTCAATATGCACATAGATCTTGTTACATATTGATTTTGTGAATGGTTTTCAATCAGTGCTTTTTGTGATATATCAGTGCTTTCAAACTGAATATAAAAAATAAAAAAAGATATTGCACAAATATATTAAATTAATTCCAGCAGTAAACATGGCTGCAATGATATTAGTATTGGGTCAATTGGGGGACAGCATAGGTGGGCTATTAAATATTAAAACGGGTAAATCAAGGTTCCCATTATCAAAAAGGAAGTTGCAGGTTAGTACAATTCCAATGGTAGCTATGAAAGGGCCCGTCCCTTTTAGCAGATCATGACGAGTAATGTAAATTGTTCCCAAATTGATCTTCTTAAGGTATGAAAAAGGTCTTGAATATTGATGTTATGATACTACTGATCCAAGAAAAAAGAATGCCCAGACCTTGTTCACACCGACAAGTTAATTGCGACCGATTTGGGAACAATTTATGCTTTACTTATTGTTATATGTGAAATGGGATTGACCCTAGGGCTACTGGTCAAAGGCACAACATTTTTGCTCATATTTTCATGTACATGTCATGGAAGGTTGTTGCTTAATACGCTATGAAAGTAAAAGCTGTTTGGGATTATTTGAAAGTGAGAAAAACTGCCAGGCTGTGAGAGGAGGCGACTTTATTGGTCATTGCATGGGCTCATCTGTTATCAAAAAGTTTTACAGGTATGAATGAATAAATATTCTAGATTTCTGGGTATTCACAGTTCAAGAGAGAGACAACGGAGAGAGAGAAATGTCGATTTATTTCAGTCGCGACGAGTGTTTAAATGGACAGATTTTTTAATGTAAAGTATTGCTGTTGGGTATTACATGTACATGTAAATAGGATCTGTAGAATGAAAATTTGTAGAAAAAGATTAAATTAAGAAGAATGATATTTCCTCACTGCTCAACTAAACAGATATATCAGGGTCTAAGTTGTACAGTACATCAAATAGATTCTGGGTCATGACAATTATGCATTTTGCCGCAGTAGTCAATAAAATCAAAACTATCAACACTATATCTTGAACGAGTTATAATGCTGTCATTCTGTTTGCGTTTTGATCTTATTGAGTGTGTGTGTCATGCTAGACTTGTGTGTTCTGATGAAAAATAAAAATGCTCTTATATGATACGACCATATTACAAACATGCCATATACACATATACAGATATGTGAATGAATACATTTTCTCTCAAAGACCAGGGACACTCGCTATGAACATGACTGACAAAGAAAGCGGACAAAATATACAGTTCCTCAGGTAGACAAAGGAACATCCCTTCACTGCTATTATGTAAAAATGTGTAAAAATGTGTAGAACAGGTGTCACATGCATATTCACCTTTTTACATAATAGCAGTGAAGGGATGTTCCTTTGTCTACCTGAGGAACTTAATATTCAGGACAACAGATTTAACAAATATATTCATAGTTAAAAAAGTATTCATTATTTTCTGACTAGTTTTATTTTAGACTCTCATATGTTGATAAGAGGTCAAGATAGGGGGCAGCACATGACAGGTTCTTGAGCCACTCTTGCTTTCGTTGAATACAAGACGAGAGTGTCATGTATAACGTACAGGCAGCATATAGCTTTGTCAAATACAGTCGAACCTGCTTTAGTTACCACCTGCATACAGAGACCACATTTTTTGTTTCCCTTGGAAATGGTTTTTCATTGAAACGTACTAAAGGAACCAGTCTACAAAGACCAATTTTTGTGTTCCCCTTGGGCAGTTGCTATAGACAGGTTTGACTGTATAACTATTGTGTATTATATATAACGTACCATCGATCACTGACATAAACTTTCATAAAACCAATACAAATATAAAGTCATATCAAAACATTTTATTTACATATAAATGGGTATAACTGCACACAAATCAATAGCATTTTTTGTACATTTCATATTCCATTTATAAACAATGTTTGCAAATATTCACATTAGTTTTCCTCTTCTGACATCATGGAATAAGTAAGGACCCCAAAGCATGAAGAACAGTTAGCTCATTTCAGCTGTATTGACAAATTATGACCTATCTGCAATGTAGCAAGTTTTAATTACATCATCTTATTCATGTAAAATACTGGTTTCTGAAACAAAAGCAATGTACTACTGTCACTAAATTTAGTGCTATGTGGTAAAAACAAACTCCAAAGAAAATTAAAACAATTACCTCAATATATGACAGAAAAGTAAAATGCAATGTATGAAGTAGGACTGCCAAACTACCTTGTTTATACTTTATAGCGAGATTTTGTTACAATAGTGTTTCTTTATATCGAGGCTCCTCTCTTAAATGTGGAGGACTTGCATATATCATATATAACAGCCACTGCACATATAGTTTTAGTGACATGGTGATTTGTACACATTTTACCATATATTTTGACAGACAGAATGTGAATATCAATGAAAATACACATAACAAACATACTATTAACCACACCTGTGAAGAGAAGACACATGTGAATTTAAACCTACTGAAGTCTTTGGAAGCAATTTTAAATCAAAATATGTTTTAACATACATATGTTATAATCATGACAACCTTGAAATATCAATCATTTTGTATCGTGGTAATTGAAGTATTTAAGTACCAAGATATATTACAGCCATATTTATTATTTATTTATTCATGATTTGTTTTAACAAGGTAGTTTCATTCAATTCCACTAAAGGCCAGGGGATCTGCTTTTCAAGAAAGCCCTGCATAATTCAATAACAGTATAAAAACATAAGTATAATGATGCAATAATTACAAATTGTACATACATGTGAAATATCAATTTAAACATATCTGTTTAAAAAAAAAAATATATAGAAATACTAAAATAATTACAGAAGAAATAGAGTGCAGAAGGCCTATTTCACTCTCGAGTTATACAAAAAAAGGTAAGAGTCGCAGTAAATGCATAAAAAGACGGCATTGCTTTTTGAACAACTGTAGTGATGTGCATGACTGAACAGAAAGTGGGAGTTTGTTATGCAACAGCGGACCATAGTAGGCAAACGTACGTTTCCTACATTCAGTGAGTGCCTGTGTGACAAACAAAGGACTGTTAACTGCGTACCGACTTACATAAAAGACTGGTAGTCGAGTACCGAGACGGTGTAAATAATTTGGAGCTTGTTTATGCAAAATTGTAAAAACAAGAACACAAAATAGATATATAACCCCTTAGTCTACTTTTAGAGTTTGCCATTTAAGAATGTTGTAAAATTGAGAGACAGAAACTAAATGAATCTACATTAATTAAAAATCATTTGAATGTATTTATTTTGAATTCTTTGTAATCTAAGGAGATTAGTTTTTGAGAAAATTCCCCAAACAGTACAACAATAATCAATGTGGCAAGATTAGTTAGAAATAAAGACTGATAATTGTTTCACAAGTCAAATATGGCTTAATTCCCCGGGTAACCCCAATTGCACGAGATATTTTACAAATATAACAGACATTTGGGCTGATTTTAGTCAATGAGCCACAAAAAATGGAACCCTAATTTTCCTAGACTAATTATTTAACAGGTATGTATTCACCATCCTCAAAGAGGAACAAAAGCTAATACCATGGAAAGAA
Source organism: Strongylocentrotus droebachiensis (assembly GCA_035222895.1). Lineage (NCBI taxonomy): Eukaryota > Metazoa > Echinodermata > Echinoidea > Camarodonta > Strongylocentrotidae > Strongylocentrotus > Strongylocentrotus droebachiensis. The sequence goes on from JAVYIG010000098.1 coordinate 554,837, forward strand.
AAATATGGAGCATTCCGTCATAGTATAGAAAGACCACCTGTCTACAAAGACCACATTTCTTGTGTGCCTTGAAAATGGTTTCTCTTTTAAACACGTAATAAAAGAATGTGTACATAAAGACCACCTGCCTATAAAGACCACTTTTCTTGTCTCCCTTGGACGATTTTTATAGACGGGTTTCAGGAATGAGATCCTGAAGACGTTGAACGAGGGGACAGTCAAACAGCTCAAGTCACTCCAAAGCGTGGGAGAGAAAAGGGCGCAGCTCATCCATCACTGGAGACAGGCTTTCGGAGTGTACAATCAGATTGAAGATCTCTACAAAGTGAAAGGACTACCAACCAAGACAGTGGACAATATCATTGGGAATAATCTCCTGTACACCTCAGCATGATGAAGTCGAGATGAGCAATGAGATTGAAGTCAATTTTGTTATTCAATTGATCATGATCCAATAATGGCACACTTTACTGTTATCAGTGTGATCAACTTCAACATCCAACTGATCTATGGACGGCATGTAAGGTCATGTAAGGTCAGATATATATCTGGGCAACTCATCTGAAATTTATGCAATGCATTATGTTGATTTATGATTCATCATCATCATGAGATGGCCCCAGTAGAGATGGAGTCCAATCTTTGATGCATCTAGCTCTTTTGAATCATGACCTCCAGAATGTCCATTAACCTTAGGTTAGGTGAGGGGCAATTGTATCCCTGAAATTGTGGGGGCGTTGGCCCCTTTTTGGGGCAGGGCAGCCTCCCACAGAAGATTTGTGATTGGTCAGCCTGAAAACCTACCCATATTGCAATGCAGCATGAAAGACTTCTAAAGTGGAACAATTATTCTACTTCCATAAAAGTAATATAAAGTCAAAATGTACCATTGAACATAATGATGTTTTTTTTAATAATTTTAGGATTTTTAGCCTCTCCATTTTTCTCCTTTTTATCGTAATCATGCCTGATTATGAGATTTAAATTATCTTAAACCATGTAATTCACATCTGCAATTATTTTTAAATAAACCTTGAAAGAGTGATGAATGCATGCTAGTGATTATACATGTACAAAAACTCATACAACTTATGTATGAAACATATGTACTACAGCACTGTATTAAGTTAAAGATAAAGACCAGTTCTGGTCTTGCGATTGCATTGTGAAAGAAACGTTGTGGAATCGATCAGAAAAGGTTGATCATCTAGCATATAAGTATTGGTGTGTACTGCAAGGTTCTGGAATCATCAAAATGATAAGAAATTATTTGAGTTATTTGAGGAGCTCAATTTGAGCTCCTTGGCAAAACAAGGAGTGGGATTAATAGAGCTCCACCAAATTCTAGAAATGAAGGTCTGATATGCCCATTCCTTAATTATACCCTTGGTTAATAGGCCTGGGTAACATTCGTGGACGGGTAAGTACGTATGTGTGACCAGGCGCCAGATATCTCACCAGTATCTCGCCGGTATTATATATACACTATGTTTCTTGGATGCACTTACGCATATTATATTGTTTTTACCGGGCTCAATAATATGGACAGACATATGGCATGCATGCGCCCAACCTGGGAACAGGCCAGGCATAGGGGTACGTGAACTATACAGTACATTTCGTAGACCCGGTGACGGGAGTACGCACAAACAGGGTAGAGGCCATGTGGGCCCAGGCGAAGGCCAAGTTCAAGGCGCAAGTCACAAGTTACAAGGACTAACCAAACCCAACATGATATTGTTTTTACCGCCGGGGCTAGTCATCGTGGGAGGATACCCGATTAGCTGCAGATAACAAACCTCCAAACATTATGATTTCCTCGATCGTCTCCATAATGCTCGCAAAGTCTCAAATATTTATTTATGCGGGGCGACATAATGACAATTTCTTCTTCAGAATTAAACAAGGGGCTCAATAATATGGACCGACACGTGGCATGCATGCGCCCAACCTGGGAACCGGCCAGGCATGGGATACGTTCACGGAACAGTCAATCATACGGTACACTTCGTTGACCCGGTGACGGGGGTATGCACCAACAGGGTAGAGGCCATGTGGGCCCAGGCAAAGGCCAAATTCAAGGCATCACAAGGACCAACCAAACCCAACATGATATCGGACTACTTCAAGAAGGCAATTTTTCGGTATCGAATACGTACAGATAGCATGGTTTCAGATGCCTGAGGAAAAGAACAAATATTATTATACCGAACCTGATAAATACTGTTATATGCATATTGAAAATTAGAGGAAAATTATATTGTGCAGTGTATGAATACCGGACGTGATGCATGTATAGTCACTTCCCACATGGCACACTTACACATAGCACAATATAATGATGATGGCGGCTTTAACTTCAAGGGACTTGTACAAGGAGCTGGTTTTTCAGGAGGCCTTGAAGCCAGAGCATATTTAGGAGTTAGTGATCACTATGTTGTTTTATAAATATCTGCATATACAGTTTGTTATTAATGTAAAAAAGACATCACTACTATGTCACTGTTATTATGCATTCCAAGCCCTTTTAGTTGGAGACTTAACGCAGATTTATGATAAAGGCCTTTTTATGAAAGTACAATGGGAGAATCCGGAAAACGTGCACTATTGTCATGGCCATGATCACCGATGCCCAATGATGCTTTATTGAAATTACTGCCCATGCAAAGATTAAGTAGGCTTTAACTTAAGTCAGCAACAATAGTTACACGCTAATTGGGAATGATCACGTATAGTCATTGACAGCGCATCTACGTTGCTTATATATATATTCCGGACTGTTTAAGCAAGGTACCAGCTATCTTTTTGATTTATCGAACTCGTAACGGAACCCTACATCACAATTATGACTACAGTGAATATCAAATGGCTCGTTTCCAAATGGAGAGGAGTACAAGAGACGGTTGCTAGGAGCAGAGTGAGGAAAGCCAGGGAGCTGTTACCTGGAATGGAGGTGCTTGTTGCGTATAAGAGAGTGCAACACAAAGCGAAGATACTTTCAGTCAGTAAGTCAAAGAAAAGCCGAAGCTGCCAGTTGCGTTGACGTCAAGTGCCGAGCACCCGTGGCTTTAGTAGACGCCATGCCAGCACTACCACAAGTCAATAACCTCTTTGACTTGTATGACGTACCTAGCGACTTTGAGGAGCCATTCAACCACCCACCAGCTTTGTTGTCGTCAAGTACGGCGTTTCCCTACCACCCAGCATGCCAACTATACAACCATCCAGTGCACATGGTCCATACGTACAACATCAACCACCACTATCCTTCCTACCCACCAGCTCTTCCAATGCTACCTCACTTTCCAGCCCATCAGCAGCCAAACTATGCGGATATCATGGGCACCAGCTCGGTGACGGGCGAGTGCCAATCAGAGCCGAGGGCAACACCATTGCAATGGAGCAGTTAAGACTATGACGCCAATCTGACTGATTCCATGATCGCCAGGATGATGCAACCGCCGATCACAGGACGCGCACCTCATCCAAGCGGTGCAAAGGTGCGATAGATGCCCGCGTCCCCTCGAAGGAAAATTAAGTGAGGAAGGTCAATGAGAACTCACATTATTACAGTGCCCATGTGAAGTACGCAATAGAGTTTGCTTCGTTTGTTGGGGAGGGGGCCTTGGTTTGTTCTGCTGACAATAAGAACAAGTGGGAGGTTGGATCGAGACAAGATCACAGCAGTGGACAGGCATTTAAAACCAAACGCCATCTTCCTTGCGCAAGACATCACATCGGCAGGACATCTTCAAATGACGCCGTCGAAAACGGGCAATGAGAAATAGAAGGGATATATGGACCAAAGAAAAAGTCTGCCAACTTAGACAACTTGTGATGCAATAAAATAGCAGAACACTTTAATCAGAAAACTGCTAAGCATAAAAGGAGACATTTGTTGGAAAAGGAAAGTAAAGGTAGACCGTCTGACGCACCAGCACCAGTTGAGATGGGGCACCCGATGGAAGAAGGGGGACGGGAGAAGAGGGATTGGGGCTAACCCCCATACTCCAACGGGAAGAATGGGAGAAAGGATAAAATGTCTGATGCTCCCTTGGCTTGGCGATGCAAAAAGGAAACAAGGTAGAACAAATAATGGAATCTATGTATAAGCATGTCAACAGATGGTAATCAAAATGTTAGCCCTGGTCTCTAAGGAAACAAGGTAGAACATGAATTTTTTTGTTTAATGGCCTCATGCAAAAATTGCTGCTGTGTTTAATGCATTTTAATATTTAAATTCTGCCCTATATTTCAATTTGTTGTTGTTAAACAAACATTCAAAGTGTACTGCAATGGTAGTTTCTGAATCAATCACAATTGGCCCATTAGAAGGTCCAACGAAAAAAAATTGTATTCGGTGAATACAACAATCAAGGTGAATATTTTAAATATAGACTTTTGTTTTATTAATCATTAAGTTGGTATCCATGGTCATACTTTATTAATTTTGAAAACTTTTGGTAGCATAGTTAAAATGGCATAAACGATAGACCTTCAAATTTAAACAGGCGTTTGTTTATTTCCTACAGCTGGGATTGAATGATAAATAAGTTTAAAATAATACAGATAATGTATGCAACACTTCCATTTAGCTGGAATAGAAATATGAGAAAGACAGTGATATGGTTCATGATATTGTATCAAAAATAATCTACCCAGTACACTGGATTTCTTGAACAGAAATCAGCAACGCTAAATATTTTTTGAACGAATAAAAGAAACATATTTATTTTTGTATAAAGAAATTGAATACGTTTTTAAGAGACCGAGACAAGGACCATTAAATAGCCGATTAAGGAAGTTGATTCTGTTGATTTTAAATTCTGTAAAATGATATGTTGAGCAATATGAAACTCATTTTTATTATTTTAAGTATTCCGTCTCGTTCTGAAGAAAAAAAAGGAATGCTTGTTCTAGTTTTGGGAATGAAATAACAAGGGTAGTGCAGTAATATTTTAGTCCATCTTTTGGTAATCTGAATAGAATATGTGTGCTGTTCTGTCACAATATGTTTGTATTGATATTTCTTTGTCTTGTGTTTTTTCTTTTTATTGGTGCATTTATGTAAATAGTGCACGGAGAATGGAATAGCGGAGAAGTCATTGGTGTCAGGAAAGCAAGGTTTGTAGTTTTTTTTTTTTTTTTTTTTTATAAATATTTTCATTGTACTAGGTGTAAAATATGTGAATAACGTACTGGCCCTTATTAGGTTTTTAAATACATGTCAATTGTATTTATTTTTTTCTATACAGTGTACCCATGGGTATCATGTTGAAGAACGGAACTTGCATAAAGATTGCAGAAGAGATGGACTTGGATTTTATCTCGTCACTGCTTGGATACCCCATTAAATACAAAATGGGTAAAGATGGTAGAGTAGTAGAGGTAGAAAGGTTGTAGTATGTAATAGCAGCTTTTATTCTGCTATTGTAACCCCAACTTCTACAAGAATCCCAACTTCCTTAGTCGGGTGCTGGCCTTGAAGTCACCAACTAGGGGTAGTGGTTGGAAGCTGGCCCTCTGGATACATCCCAAACATGCCACAGCGTACACTGAAGAAGATTGGGGACGGTTTGTCGCCCTGTTGCAGAAACCCTTGTGGTTGGGATGAGCGAAGTCGGTTTTTACTTTTCGGTCCCTTCCCAAGGGTGGCCGGACCAGGAGGTGTTGTTCCTTCGCCTCCTAGGTCAGGGCACCTAGGGGAGGGTCCTCATGCTACACCTTCGAGGGGGGCCGCATGCAAACACCAGCTTTGCGGTCCACAAGTTGAGCAGAAGTCTACTCAAAAGACACTGCCCCCCACTTCAGGGTTGCATCTCCATTGCTTCAATTCAGATGAAGGCCTGGCCAGAGCTATGTTAGCTTTTTCGGGGCTGGCCCGGCATTTCACCTCATCACAGGTCAGGGGGTTACAAGCGGTAGCCGCAGATCGCGTGGTTATGGAGACGACTCCCCCATCTCCCCCCGATCCAGGAATGGGCGATAATTCGCCAGATTTCCTGGGTGATGTGGGGGCGATCATTGCAGATCTACGGGAACTGCCCCTAGCCAACCTGATGGGACAGACACTGAAGAATGCGCAAGAGTTTTATGGGATGATTAGTTAACTATTTATATTAATGAGATTAGATTTTTTTTTTTGCTATTTTTTCTCTTAATATTATTGTTATTAAAATTTGTGTTACTTTGCATTTTTTATATGTCTGATTATGTATGTATACTCGTTTTTAAGAACCACATGTGGAAATAAACCTGAACTTCATAGGTTTTCTGTTCATACGTAAGTTTTTGTCTTTTAAAGTTAAGTTTGTGACCCTTATTTAACTTTAGGTTGTATTTAAGCTTATTTCCCTAAGTTTTACCATTCTCACTAGAGGGGTTAAGGTTCGAATCTCTCGGATCCCCCTTTAGACTTGGGATTGGGAAATCTGAGGATAAATAATTTGGGATATAAATGAATGTGTACTTTGTTTTGTATAGCGCCTTAAGTTATTAGATAAGTCTTAGATATTCTTATGCGAGCAATTTGAACCAGCCATTATGGAAGGTATAGATTTATGTATTAACCAACCCAAGTATTTCCAGAGGTAATTCCTGTTGCACCCAGGTTCATATTTGACAACGGGTTTCGAGCGCACAGACGACATGAGAGCATGGGAAGCTGTGGGTCTACAGTACGAATCATCAGACGGCATGTGCAATATTGTCCCTGGTCTACAGGAACCCCATCCAAACTTTAAGCGATTTAATTAGAAATAATTGAAATATGCAATATCAATTGGCGTATGCACATGCCTTTATTTGAATGTGCAGCACATGCAGGTACCTACCGCAAATCTAACGAATCTTAAGACATTAATATGTGTTAGGCGTAGAGAATTACTTTCTCTCTTTACTCAGGCAATCAAACAGTCGCTCACTGGATGATGCTTCCAACCAGTCTTTTCAGTCATCAAAGGCTTACCAAGGACTTATCGACGCTCGGGTGCCAGCGAAGGAAAACTCGCTACATCAGGAGGACCCAAACTCTCACTTTTACTCAGCGAGGGTGAGGTACATTCTTGAATGTGCTTCGATGTTCAACAAGGAAGTGCTTGTTTATAGCGCTGACAATAAAAACAAGATCAAAGTGGGCGATGTGACATTGGCGATTGACCGGAGAATCAAAATAAGGATCGACCAAACTGCAACACTCTTCAACCTGGCACTAGATCCACTTCTAGAGCCACAGTAAAGGCCCAAGAGAAAAGGAAGGCTTTCTCAGAGACATAGTCCCTGTACAGGAAAAACCCTAAAGACTATATGTGACATGTGAAAACTACACTTTTCCTTTTTTAAGAATGACTATACTAAATTTCCAAAGAACATTAACATAATCCCAAACAGCTTCCGGCGCGCCTGTATACTAACATAAGGATCTAGGTGCAAATCCCTTTATTATACAAATGACTGTCATTGGACAGCTCAAACATCAGCATACCACACGAGTACTATAGCTTGATTTAAGCCACGGCTGGCCGATCTTCACGTTATACATGTAGCCGTTGCGCTCTCTACCAAGGAATGCTTAGATTTTTATTCCAACGCCCCTCTTATTGTGTGTCAAAAGTATGCCCTCTTTTATTTAAGCAAAACGTGGAAATTACACTTTTCCTTTTTTAAGAATGACTATACTCAATTTCCAAAGAACATTAACATAATTATATGAGATACCAACAAGCTTTTACACCCACCCTTACGTAGGCGTCCAGTACCGCATTCTACCTCGCGGCCGAAAATGGAATAACATAATTTATTTTAAAATGGGGGGGGGGGGGGAAGGGGGATGAAGCGGGCGGGGACGCTTAACATGTTTTTATTTGTAATGGCCCAAGAAAACAATGTATTCTGAGGGCGGGGGGGGGGGGGGGGCATTCTGGCGGCATTCCGTATGCCACTTGAATAAATCCGTGGTCCCTATATAAGTAGTTATTCGATATGATTCGTCCCTGAAATAAACAACCATGGCGGCCGGAAATTCTACAGGTCGTGTGTTCCATTTTTATGTTGTGGAGGCTGGCGAAAACAAATCAAGTAATAACAATGTATACAACTTTTGCAAATTGGCAGTTCTCGCCAAACATAGGAATGCCGTTAGTGAACTGACATGCAGTGCCTCTTTCAAAATTCAGTACAAAATGCTGATGGACCTGAAGGCCGGTTCATTTTTCATTGTCAAGGGGACATTAAACGCAGATGAGAGCCGGCTGTCTCCAGAATGTCGGAAGTTTGGCATTAATTATTATGACAGATTTACCGTATATGACAGAAGCACACGTACTGGATGGCTGTTCACGCCATACATCCGACGCGCTCATGCGTATCAAGCAAGAATTGTCCGGTTAGCCAGCACACATGAAGAATCACGAGAAGTATATTGAAGATTACTTCTCTTACAAAGGTATCAAACTCGATCTCGCAAAGATATTCCTTGCTTGAGGTCTATCGCTATTAATGAACAAGCAAAGTACAGTCCTTCAACGTCCACACCGCCCAACTCGCCTTTCAAACCACCAAACTCAAGCAGATTAGGAAGTTCGACCAACTACGTTCACGCAAGCGGATCCGCACCAACGACCCTCCAACGACTCAACCCATTAAGGACACAGTAGTCAACCTCAGTCAGCACAGACTCTCCCAAGCCGAACACAAGGTTCTATCCCTAGCACTCAACTTCGCCGTAGCTCCCAAGAAGATACCGTTCTCCGACATCGTGCAACAAGTAGAACCCAAGCTCCGTTTCCTCTCCAAAGCTGCTGCCAACGACATCCGACTCAAAATTACCAACGCTCTCGCCGAAGCTAAGCCACCCAAACCCAACCTATCTAAAGAAGAACGATCCGCTATTCAAGACCTCCGCAAGAACCAATCCATCCACATCCTACAAGCAGACAAGGGAAACGCCACCGTCGTCATGGACCAAGATGTATACGAAGATAAGATCTGCGACCTACTCAAAGATAAGGAAACCTACTCCAAACTTAAGAGGGACCCAACCCTGGCCAACGAAAGGAAGATCAACCAACAACTTTTGACCCTACACAGATCCGACGTACTACCCAAGGCACTCTACTTCCAACTCAGATCTTCGTCAGCTAAGTCACCCATCCTCTTCGGACAGCCCAAGATTCATAAGCCGCTTATCCCTCTCCGCCCTATCATCTCTACCCGAGGATCATCCTGCTACAACACTGCACGTCATCTCGCCAACATTCTACAACCACTCGCAGGCCAATTAACCCAGCACCACGTCACCAACTCCAAGCACTTCATCGACATCCTCTCCAAAACCAAGATCCAGCCATCCGACACACTTGTCAGCTTCGATGTCACCTCTCTATTCACCAACGTTCCTGTAGACCAAGCATGCGACATCATCAAACAACGCCTCATCTCAGACCCAGACCTCGAATCTAGGACCAAGCTCACACCTGACCAGATCCACGACCTCCTTCTCACCTGCCTCCACTCCAACTCTTTCAAGTGGCGCAGCAACTTCTACAAACAACTCCAAGGAGCAGCCATGGGATCTCCACTCTCACCAATCATCGCCAACATCTTCATGGAACAACTCGAGCACCAAGCACTCAAGTCCGCCGACAAGTCTCCTTCACTCTGGCTACGCTACGTCGACGACACCTTCGTCATCTGGCCACACGGCACACCAGACCTCCACCAGTTCCTCGACCACATCAACAACCAACACCCCAGCATTAAGTTCACCATGGAGACCGAACACGACAACTCAATCCCTTTCCTAGACGTACTCATCACCAAGACACCATCAGGATTCCCCGTGCACCAAGTATACCGGAAACCAACCCACACAGACCGCTACCTCAACTTCCGATCTCACCACCATCCATCAGTCCACCAATCAGTCTCCAACTCACTCAGACGAGCCCACCAACTCAGTGACAAAGCACATCTCCAGCAAGAACTCAAGCACATCACGCACGCACTTACTTCCATCAACCAGTACCCAAGAAGGAAAATCAACACCCGAACTTCCTACCACAAGACCAGCAACATCACCACGGGAACCCAACCTGATACCAAGCCCACCGCCACCATCGTACTTCCCTACATCGGCAAGACATCACACCGACTACAACGCATCCTCCGCTCAGCCAACATCCTCGTCAGACACCAATCCAACCACAAGCTTCACTCCACTCTTCACTCTCACAAGGACAAGCACCCATCCAACAAACAACCAGGCGTCTACAAGATTCCCTGCGATTGCGGCAAAGTCTACATTGGAGAAACTGGCTGCGATTTCGACACCCGACTGAAAGAACAGAAGACCCACCACCAAGGCAGCGACTGGGACAAGTCAGCCATCGTCAAGCACGCACAACAAGAGCTCCACCGCATTCACTGGGATAAAAGTCACCTCATCACCACCATCCGACATTGGAACACCTGAAGGGTCCGAGAAGCCATCGAGATCCACCAACACAACACCGTACAAGACCCAGGCCTTCACATCAACAGCAGCTGGCACCCAATCCTTCATCACCATCCTACTTCCGACCAATCTTCAACCAACTCCACAACCAACACGCCAACCACCAAAACTTCACCAATCCATCCATCCGTCAGCCCGGACACCACCTACAACCACCCAACCACACTTACTCAACCAAGCACTACACGTTCTCAACTAGCCACTTCACCCACACAAGCACCGCCCACGTCCACACCTCGCTACAACCTACGCCGAAACCGCCGACCAACACACACAGAGCGACACCACTAATAGCCGTCCTCACCGCCGATCGATACACCCACTCAACGGCCGACTCACCGCCCGCTACCCCGCCGACACCAACCACACGACGTCCGCATAGCCGCCGCCCACTCGTTTCCCGCCAATTCACGCAACCGAGCGCCACCACCGACAGCTGCCTGCCAACCCGCCGAGCCCGCCGGCCCAGTGCTTTCACGCCATAAGGACCGCCGCACGCCTAGCGAATACTCACTCCTGAAGACGGACAGTCAACCTGTCCGACACGTCGAGTCTACTCTCCTGCTCCTGCTCTGCAACTCTACTCGCCTACTCAACTCTCCTACTCAACTCTCCAACTCAATCCAGTCTTCTACTCAAACCTCTCATCCTGCCTACAACTTTCTGGTTTACAGTCCTTTTCAGGACTATACTCACTTCCGAAAGATACTCTTCCTTCCAACCTCCACTTTCTCGCCTTTCCATCTCACTTCTATTTTCTATCTACTTTCCTTAGTCCTTCGAGGACTTTACACATGGTGTACCGTAAACCTCTTCCGCGATTAATCTCAATGTAGTTATGGGGTAACTTTGCTGAAAGGGAAAACTTGAAGAAACAACTCGACCAATTTCTCAATCTACAGATCAAGGACTTCAGTTAGATAATGCTAACGACAATGCTGTTGTCGATTGGGTCGATTGGGAACATCAGAAGAAGGAAATGGAGTCAAAACTTGATGAACAGCTGAAGTTCAGCCAAAAAAACATGGGACAGATTATTGAAATATTTCAGAGATGAGGGGGTATAGAAGTGAAAGACTCTATTGTTCATAACGAACACTCCATAGTGTTGCATTGCACACAGACCACGATATTCGTAGATCAGAATTTGAATACACTGATAGCATCGTTTTCAAGACGGCCCCTTCTCACGAACACAATGATCCTACAACAGCGAACTATCCGGGCGGTCTCACCAATGAGATCCTAACCATGAAGAATATATACAAACATGGTTTTGTGGGGTCCTTAAAATTATAGTTATCACACCTGCAAAGTGAGGGGGTTTACTTTGAATACTGCCAATTCCATGCTGATCAATCACGATACAGTCAAACAATTGATCCACAGTGAGCCTGGAGAGTCTATCACTATCAGGGAGAAAAGAATTGTAAGAGATGGTAAATCTAAAACCGTACTCCAAAAAGGATTACAGAGTTGTGTTCACTAAGAGAGTCAGTCTTGAAAGCGGAAACGCCCTTTACCGTACGGCCACATAGATGTCCCGTCCTGCCATCGATCTGCCATCAAGCTACCCATCAACCACAGTGATTCAATCGTACTACCCATAGCGACAATGCCTGGAAGGCGATCATTCACAGCGGCCTTCAAACTCTCCGTCTGCCAGTATGCAGAAGAGTTTGGTAACCGAGCGGTGATTCGGCGTTGGCGAGAGGGAATCGACAAGATCAAGGCGATGCCAAGAAAGAAGGCCATGAGAGGGAGGACTCCGAAGTGGCCATCATTGGAGGAGAAACTGGTCGAGTGGGTACACGAAAAGCAGAAGGAGGGTCGCGAGGGTGGTTTATATTCCTTTATTACGGTACTCAATTTTTTCAAGAAGCGTATAACGATGCCACGAAAGAAAAATGGGGTTATTTGTTTGTGGATCTTAAACCAGACACACCCGGGGAATTTCACCTTTGCACAAACATTTTTCCAGCAGAGACTGAATTCGCGTACGTTTCAAAAGTATAAAATATCAACAAACATTCTGTGGGGTTTAGTTTAGACATAAACGTTCGCTGGCCAAGCACAAACACATCTCCGTAAATTAGCGGACCGAAAGACACCTCTAAAGGAAAGAAACGCATCATCACACAGCAAGGAGGTTTCTTATTTTTTACTAGTGATAAGATGGAACTGCCTGTGCTAAATAACTACCGGTAGACAACTAGATGTTACTGTCATCTTAATACTATGTTTTTAGGGCTTTAAATGACCTTGCTCCTCCGTATTTAAAAGTCTGCTTCCAATATTGTTAATACAACCTTTCTCTTAATTAGGTCTCATGGAGATTTATTGTTGGCAAAATACCCAGAACGGATTATTGTAAACGTACGTTCTCTCACCAGTCTCCGCCGCCTTTGACGCCCGACCACCAGCACTCGCCGGCGACAACCAACAACTAACCCACACCAATGCCATCGATCGACGACCAATCCACGGCGATCGATTCTACATACCAAGCAACTTGGAAGACGACGAGCCGGAGGACCAACCCTACCGACAACCAGACTTCGCCGTCACTAACCGACAACCAATCCATGCTGCCTCCCGAACCACCAGTCTCTGCCGTCACTAACCGACAACCAATCCATGCCGCCTCCTGAACCACCAGTCTCTGCCGTCACTAACCGACAACCAATACATGCCGCCTCCCGAACCACCAGTCTCTGCCGTCACTAACCGACAACCAATCCATGCCGCCTCCAGAACCACCAGTCTCTGCCGTCACTAACCGACAACCAATCCATGCCGCCTCCCGAACAACCAGTCTCTGCCGTCACTAACCGACAACCAATCCAGCCGCCTTTGACGGTCAACCACCAGCCCTCGCTGCCGACAACCAACAACCTCAGCCCATGTACCCACCAATGAGTTACATCATAGCACAGCATCAAGCGGCAGAACGTGGAACTCTCGGCACAGAATGCAGAGCTCACATTGAAGGTGTCGCAACTGATGGATCAGGTCAACGCTAAATGCTACCCAAACCGAAGTTGTACCAAGGGGATCTACATTGAACTCGAAGACGGGAATGTTCCCATCGGCGTCGAAATGCAAACCACGGCTATTCCCCGGGCTTTTGATAGCCATTTTCATTTGGACCGGATGGAGTCCGTTCAAAAGAAGGGGATGGATTGTGTTACTGCCATTTCGGGTAGGGCCCCCAACATTCCTGTGTGTCTCTGTCGGGGAGTAATGAATTACATTGACCCTCATTGGTTCAATGAAATTTGGCTCCCTGCAGACTCACGTTTTCCTGTGTCAGTCGGGATTCACCCGAAATACGCGGGAACGGGAAAAATTGGGGCAGGTGAGGTGGACCAGGTGGGGGTCAAGTGGTGGCAATCGGGGAGATGGGGTTAGATTTCTCTGTGGTTGCTAGTTGGGGGGAGAAGTCTGATCCACTCGGAATAGCTCCCTCTCGAGAGTGTCGCAGCATACTGAGCAAACATGTAACCCGGCATCAGAGGATTCATATCCACTGCTGTTCCTTGGGTTCCAGGGAGATCGCTGCCTGGAGAAAGGAGTACCAGCATGTTTATTTGGGCAGTTTCTCCCCGGCTCAGCATGCGGCTCTGAAGAGGGTTCCCTTGGACAGGCTTCTGTTGGAGTCAGACTCCCATATTTCCCTCCCCAGGGAGCGATTCATTCCTGTATATTTATCTGTTCTGCACCTTCTACATGAGATAAATAAATAAATCTGCTTTATTATTTCACAAGCCCGCTTTTATCGAATTGTAGAAACATTTCTCATATAAAGTATTGATTTTAACCTGAAACGCAATCATATTTATAATTTTTTTGAAAGATTTGCAGCACCGCTGGCGAGTTCAAGTTGACATCCAGCTGACTGACATTGAAGCCCTGTGAGTTGGTAGCCTCTACCAAGAGAGCCAGTGTCCAGCCCCATGTCCTTTCAGGGCCAAGTCGTCTTATGACGGAAGATTCTCTACTGGCATAACAGCTTAGACACCGAGGGCGAGCCGGTGAGGATGGTCCAAGATGTCCGCCCCAGAGACTATATGGCGTGGCATCAATTAGTGTGTAATTAAATCATTCTAGCTAGCCCTTTCAACAAGACAAAGTCCAGTTTCCTGAAGGAAACGGCCGGCTCCCAGTAAGGAGTCGTTGTCAAACCATAATTATATCCCATACTAATCAAAGTGTATTGTTGTGTATACTAGTGTGTTTTGAGTGTCCGATTAAGGATGACAGATGGCATAAGATGTGAAGTTATAAAACAGACCTAGGAATTAACAGACGCAAGTATTGCCAGAGGTAATTCCTGTTGCACCCAGGTTTATATTTGACAACGGTTTTCGAGTGCACAGACGGCAACAGGAGAGCCTGGGAAGCTGTGGGTCTACAGTACGAATCATCAGACGGCATGTGCAATCAACTGTCCCTGGTCTACAGGAACCCCTGCATCCAAACTTAAGGATAGCGATTCGATTTCACTTCATTTTATTAAAAATAGTTGAATTATACAGTTATATTTCAATTGGTTTATGCTCATGCCTGAATGTGCAACACAGGTACAGGCCGAAAAAACTAAGGAATCTTAAGATATCAATATGGGTTAGGCATAAAGATCATTACTTTGGCAAAGTACTGAATGTATTTATCTCTCTTTACTCTGGCAATCAAACAGTCACTCTCTGGATGATGCCCCCCAACTGGTCCTTTCAATCATTAAAGACCTACACAGGACTGATCGACGCTCTGGTGCAAGCATGATGGGTACAAATATATGTACTTGGTTTACGATTTATTCAGAGAACGATGGGGTGACACGTACACCGAGTGACAGTGAACATTTTATCAACATCGATGGGGTATTTCAGGTGGAGTAAAGGTAGAAATATAGGCGAGGCGATATGATTAATAGATATGATTTTTCATACAACGCACAATAATATATTCCTGGATTTTTAATGGCAATAGACTTTGCAAAGGCCATTAATCCTGTGTCCCATATTTTTTTGCCAAAAGTATGGTGTTCTTTTTGTTTTGGACCATCATTATGTAGATGGATCCAAACACTATATAATGGCGCTGTCAGAGTAAAATGGGAAATTTGTTCTTATTTTATTTGTTTTCCTATTTTCAAGGTAATCTAGACATTAGAGGGCGTTGGTGATAGAAAATATTTTGCTTGTCTGAATTTATGCAAATTAGGGTGTGGTGCCGAGAATGTTAAAGGTGTGTACGTGTGGATTTAAATCAGGGCAGTTGGCTAGAAGACGGAGGTTGTAGCTGGACGTGTGAGAGGTCTTGAACATGTACCCTTATGTGTGTCGTGGAAGTTGCTACCAGAGCCTTGATTTTCTATTCGGCGCAAGCAGTCTTTTTCCTCAGGCGACACCGGTACGAGAGGTATCCTCCATGTAGCCCAGAACCTCGATTTTCCTGCCATTGGCAAAACTTTGTCAACATAACTGTAAGTAGCTTTCTATACATAACCTACGTGTGATAATGGATTCAGATAATTTACATATTTACAGTGTGCAAGAAGCACCACGTTAGAGCAAATTAGCTCGTATGTGAATCAAAAGTAATTATTCACGAACACGTGACGAAAGAGCCGTTCATGAACTATCGTTCTCCTGAGCGTCGTTCGATAGGGATAATTTTATACGTTTATTGATATAAATGCTTTAACGCTTCATGCATACATTTTGAAATTATATGTAAAAGAACATTTTATTTTGTGTTAATGAATTAACGCAGTACAACCTAGTAGTAATGATGAGAAACAATTTATTATTGAAATTGTTGTGCTAGAAATGACTTAATTTCTCTAACGAATTTGTATTGACATAACGAAATTCTTATAATGATTGATTAAGTTTGTGGGCCTTATGTGTGTTGTGGTAGTTGCTACCAGAGCCTTGATTTTGGATCTTCTGATATAGCAATTAAATCTTACTTTTTGCCCGGGTCAGTTAGATTGGTGACCCTAGTTAATAATGAAAAGAAAGTGTAGTGGAAGGAAACCATGTTGGTTTTGTTATAACCGGATAAAGAAAGTCTGGTGAAGTAACCTTTATTATTTCATCGTTTGCTTTATTCGAAAATGATTATTAGAAATAAGTGTTGAAACCGTAGAAATTAAATATCATGTATTTTGAAGGATATATTGATAATTTCATTTATAGCCGTAAGAGCGGACAAGAACGTTCTTCACTACTAACTAGTAGCAAGCATCGAATCGTCGAATTAGCATCCAAGCATCGAATCGTCGAAGTAGCATCCGAGAATAGCCGAGTTATAGCCGGGATCTTAAAGCACGTGACCGATTGCCGTAAATAGCGATTACGGGACATCAACCTTCACAAGTCTCCAAGCATCGAATCGTCGTAGGAACCATGTCGGTATTTTGATCTTCTGATATAGTAAATACCAAGCAAAAGGCTTTCGCCTTATTCGGACAATTGTCTTGATTTCGGACACTTAAAAAACTGGGAAGTTAACTTGTACGGGACTACACTCGTGGGTATTGGAGTAATTAAATGACTGTACGTATTTGTAATATTTGTGTAACAGCAGATTTTTATGAATTGGGAAATTAACCTGTACGGGACTACACTTGGGGGTATCGGAGTAATTAAATGACCGTACGTATATGTAATATTTGTGTAACAGCAGATTTCTATGAATTTAGATGTGAGGTAGTTGTCAATAAACAGTCTGTATAACTCATTTATGAGAGTGTCTGGCTATTTTGTATATCCGGGGAAAATCTTGACAGGCGCTTTGTGTTAAGTTTTTAATGGGGGGATATCTACCAGATACTCTAGTATTGAGAAAGGTGCAAGACAGGGAGATCCTCTATCTCCATACTTATTTATACTTTGTCTAAGTGAAATTCCTAATCCCAACTGGAGAAAAGAAAAATACTGCCATTGTGACCCCACCTTCTACAAGGATCCCAACTTCCTAAGTTGGGTGCTGGCAGTGAAAACACTACTCAGGGGTAGTGGTTGGAAGTTGGCCCTAGGGATACATCCCAAGCATGCCACCTCTAATTCTCAGGAAGATCGCGGACGGTTTGTCTCACTGCTGCAGAACCCTCTCATAGTGGGAATCAGCGAGGTTGGTTTAATTTTTCTGTACAGGGAAAATCCCCAAAGACTTGTAGAAAAACTTCTAGACGGGAAGGATGGAGAGCAATGTACCGTAAATCTTGAAGTGATACAACAAACCTATAGCGATAGATTCTCAAGGGAAAGCAAAGTGGTAGACATGTAGATGCCTATGTCGACCCCGAGTCTATGGCGGACAACGAGGGGATGGTATTACCCATCAGCAAGGCTGAAATAGACAGGGCCATCTCAACCACGAAAAAAGCCACTCAGCACCCGGACCGGACAGGGTTACCTACAATACGTGGCTGGCCTCTGGAAAAGTTCCCAAAGATGTAAAAACATTTTACATTGTTTTTGTACCTTGTCTATCATATTTATACATAATTTCGAAACTTTGTACGTATTTTCTGACCGACGAGAATTAACTTTGATATTTATTTTTCCTTAAAAGGGGAACCGAGAAATCATTTCCATGAAACCTAAATTTTCTATTTACATAACCCTGTGACATAGGCCCAATTATTTTAAATAAAATGTGAAGAAATACACGGTTTTATCTTTGTATGTCCTAGGTATTCTGTTTAGGCTCCAAATTTCCCATTGAGGAAAAGCTAATCAAGGAGTATAAAAGACCTGCGATCATAGAAATCGAGGAAGCCAAGGCGTCGCCCTTAAAACGACATACAACTCTAAAGGGGACAATCGATTCGGTAAGTATTAATTAACACAAAGTAGTTGGATAAAGTTTTGAAAAGGGATTATAGTTGAAGGAAAGTGTGACTTATTCCAGTTTAAATGACTTTTATTCGGCCATTTGTTTAGATGGTACATTCCGGGAGAATTCCAGAATGCTACCCATTCTGACACTATTCCGAAAGTATAGCGAGGCGTTAAAGGCTTGTTTAACAATGTTAAGTCTGAGATGCATGGTCGTACGTGTCATCAGTGTCTGTGCTATGGTGTAATATTGAAGCCCTAAAAAAATCGCGCTTCAAAATGATCATGAAGTGCCTCAAAAAAGTAAATCTTTGAGTGACCGGTTTTACCATACTCGTTTTCCCATAGTGTTATGAAAACCGTTAGGAAAACGCAAAATTTGATTTCCAATCATAAATATCTTGATAATCGGACAAGCGATTGGATTCTAAAAGTCAGGGGGTTCCTGATTGACCTTAAAGTTTATAATTATCATTGCAGCATCAACTAAATCCAGCATGTCGTTTCTGAGTCAAAGTTACCCAATTCCTTTAATTACCGCATTCTAGCTCGCGGCTAAAAATTAGATCAAGGCCATTTTAATTTTTTAGCGTCCTGCCTTTTCGAAAAATAGGAAAGAGGTCCTTATTTTTTCTTTAAGATTGCCGCCAGCGTTAAATTTTTTTAATAGAAAAAAAAGATATGTTTTTCATGTTTTTACATGAGTTTAAAAACATATTTTAAAAAATATATATATTACAAACAAAAAGCAGGCGGCCTCAAAAAAGGAAACTGACAGAAACACTAAAAATGAATTTTGGGTTTAATGGCTTATGCAAAAATTGCTACTGTATTTTATGCATTTTAATATTTTAAATTTTGCC
Organism: Strongylocentrotus droebachiensis; assembly: GCA_035222895.1. Taxonomy (NCBI): domain Eukaryota; kingdom Metazoa; phylum Echinodermata; class Echinoidea; order Camarodonta; family Strongylocentrotidae; genus Strongylocentrotus; species Strongylocentrotus droebachiensis. The sequence continues at coordinate 574,066 of JAVYIG010000098.1, forward strand.
CTATATTTGTTAAACAGTTTTCTTGCAGTATACTTTGAATATTTGCTTAACTTGCTCTCCTTTTAAAAACTTTTTCTTCAGATCAGTGACATAAGAGAAGAAAAAAGAAAGATGAGGGAACTTCACCTCACAGACAGAAGCGGTAGCATATCCGTCGTCTGTGGGGTGATCTCGCCGATCACCCAATGGTGGTTTCAGAATCTATCACTATAGGACCCCTGACTGTCCAGCAGGACCGACGATCTAACGAAAAGAAATTGTTTTCGGTAACGACAACCCACATCAAGGTGAATATTATAAATTGACTTTGTTTTATTAATCATTAAGTTGGTATCCATAGTCATACTTTATTAATTTTGAAAACCTTGGTGGATATGCCTTTTCTTTTACACAGATATTACCAGTTGGTGGTTTATGTAAATGTGAAAATATTACATGCAATTAATATTATTTCATAAAGCGGAAAGAGCAAACTAAAAGTACTAAAGGGTTTTTGTACACTGTTGTTAAATTAACGATCATTTTGGAATATTGTACATTAAAATTTCCATGTGACTATCACATGGTTTCTTTTTCCCAGAAGAATGAATATTGGACCTGCGTGGTGGAAGGAGCAACGGATCCTGATGTGTAAGTATTGTTAGAAGTGAAGATATGTTTTGATGTGTTTTGATGTATGATGATTGAATTTTTGTAAAGTAGATTCAATTATAGATTAGAGGTAGTGTGAGCATATAGTTTACAATTAATTTCATTATTTTGTTACGACAGGTTTATTGTTTAATGATCATTGTTTATATTATGTATCAGTAAACGTGAAACACTGTAGGAAAGTTTTTCTTTTGCAATCAGATAAATAGTGATATTAAAACATTGAACTATTTCAAAATGGATCTAAAAGCCATACTGTGCAATACATACTATGCAGTTTCCTTTTATCATTACCTACAGCATAAAAGAAAAATGATATGACTTAAATGAGCAGACTCTTAAAGTGATTGTATTTGAGAGATAACAAATTAAGTATGAGTTGATTCTTGAAGTATTCCTCGTTGCTCTACCTAACAAGCGTGAAAGAGCCACACTCGAACCACTAATTTTGGAACACATCAAACAAGGCACTACCATTATAAGTGACTGCTGGAAGGCAAATATGATCGGCTCATGCAGAGCTGCTGGGTATACAATATGAAGCATCAGGCAGTAAGTGCAATCAACTGTCCCTGGTCTACAGGAACCCCAGCATCCAAACAGGACTCAACACTTGGGTGCCAGCGAAAGAAAACTCGCTATGTAAGGAGAATCCCAAATTTCACTTTTATTCAGCGAAGGTGTGGTACATTCTTGAATGTGCTTCAATGTACAACAAGGAAGTGCTCGTCAATAGCGTTATTTTGGTATTATCGGCATTTATTTTTTTTGAGAATATTTTTCTCTTCAAGTATGTTTTAAAATTAGTTTTCTATTGAATTTGTGATCAAATCACCATTTTAAGGCAGTTGTACGACGTGCGGTATGTAAAAAAAAAAAAAAATTATTAAAAAATTATTAAAAAACGTATTTTATGAAGAAAAAACGTAATACCGTAATTTGGAGGAAAAAACGGAGTAATTCCAGGCAAAAATGGAATGGTTGGCAGCTCTGTGTGTGTATTGAGAGTCTGATAAGGATGGAATAAGATGTGAATATAAAACAGACCTAGGAATTAATCTACGCAATTATTTTCAGAGGTAATTCCTGTTGCATCCAGATTCATCATTGACAATGGGCTTTGAGCGCACATATGGCAACAGGAGAGCATGGGAAGCTGTGGGTCTACAGAAACCCCATCCAAACTTAGTAAGCATAGCGATTTAATTAAAAATAATGGAATTATACAGTTATGTCAATTGCTTTATCTGCATGCCTATATTTGAAAGTGCAACACAGGTACAGGCCAAAAAAACTAAGGAATCTTAAGATATCAATATGGGTTAGGGGTAGAGAGTATTACTTTGGCAAAGTACTGAATGTACTATTTATATCTCTTTACTCAGGCAATCGAAAAATCGCTTGCTGGATGATCCCCCCCCCCCCCCCCCAACGGTCCTTTTAATCATCAAAGGCCTACACAGGACTCAAAAAACTCGCTATGTAAGGAGAATCCCAACTCTCACTTTTATTCATCGAGGGCATGGTACATTCTTGAATGTGCATCAATGTACAACCAGGAAGTGCTCGTCTATAGCGCCAATAACAAGAATAAGATCAAAGTGGGCGATGTGACGTTGGCGGTTGACCGGAGAATCAAAATAAGGAGAATCTTCCCAATCAACGATCGACCCAACTGCAACACTCTTCAACACTCTTCAACCTGGCATTAGACCCACTTCTAGAGCCACAGTAAAGGCCCAAGAGAAAAGGAGGGCTTTCTCAGAGACACAGTCCCTGTACAGGAAAAAACCCAAAGACTATATGTGACATGTGGAAATTACACTTTTCCTTTTTTAAGAATGACTATACTAAATTTCCAAAGAACGTTAACATAATCCCAAACTGCTTCCGGCGCGCCTGTATACTAACTAAGGATCTAGGTGCAAATCCCTTATTTTACAAATCTCACAATCTCACAATGTATTCTGAGGGGGGGATGGCATTCCGAATGCCACTTGAATAAATCTGTGGTACCTATATAAGTAGTTATTCGATATGATTCGTCCCAGAAATAAACAACCATGGCGGGAAGTACAACGTCTCCGGTTTCTAACTTCTATGTCGTTGAGGCTGCTGAAACAAGATCTAGTAACCTACCAAATAATGTATACAAATTTTGTAGACTTGCAGTCATTGCAAAACATGGGAACTGTGTAAGTGAGCTAACTTGCAGTGCCTCTTTCAAAAGTCAATACAAAATGCTTTTGGACCTGAAGGCCGGTGCATTTTTCATCGTTAAGGGGACACTCAACGGAGATGAGAGCCGGCGTCTCCAGAATGCAAGGTCAGTAATTATATCCTAACCACATATTTACGAGGAATATTTATAAATGTGTATTTAGTTTTCCAGTTTAATATTAGTACTACTAGTGCTGTGACCGGGTCCTCTATCGCGGATACCATTCTGCCATGGAAAGGGGCGCAAAATGACTTGCAGACGACTTTGTAATGTAACAAGCAACGCCTACAAGTTTGTAAGATATTGGCAGTCATTGGAAAGAACAAGTCCAGGGTTTCGGACCTTACCTGCAGCAACACATTCACGAAACGTAGCAAAAACTCAGGCCGGACAATACAAACGTAACAGTAGAAAAGAAAATGGTGGATCTGTACAAGAAGATGGTACATAAGAGAAGTATATTGAAGATTACTTCTCTCACGAAGGTATCAAACTCGATCCCGCGAAGATAGCCAAAAATCCTGCCTTGAGGGCTATTGCTCTTAAAGAACAATCTCAATGTAGCTCTGGGGTAAATTTGCATAAAGGGAAAACTTGAAGAAACAACTCAACCAGTTTCTCAATCTACAGATCAAGGACTTGGACAACGCTGTTGTCGATTGGGAACATCAGGAGAAACTGAAATATAAACTCGAGAGCCTACAAACAGCTGAAGTTCAGGCAAACAAATCAACAAAAAAGCACGGACGAATAACTGAAATATTTCAGAGATGAGGGGGTAGAAGTGAAAGACTTGATCGTTCATAACGAACACTCCATAGAGTTGCATAACACACGGACCGCAAGAGGATAGCTGCTTTATTTACGAAGGGTTGTCACCATAGGAACATTTGCGTCGTTTATATAACTCAGAATTTATTTCACTGTGGTAAAGAGTCAAGGACCATTATTTCCCTCAATACATATTGATTGTCTTTTTTTCAAATTGTAGGGACAATAAACTACAAATAATGTGTCTTGGAAAACAATGTATCCGAGACGTACTCAATTTTTTCAAGAAGCGTATAACGATGCTACGAAAGGTAAATGGGGTTATCTGTTTGTGGATCTCAAACCCGACACACCTGAGGACTTTTGCCTTCGCACAAACATTCACGAAGAGACTCAATTTGCTTACGTTTCAAAAGTATAAAATATCAACGTAACATTCTGAACGCCGGGCTCCACTTTACCCTAGGACGCCGGGGTCCGTATTGCTCACAAGCCAAGCGTGAGTACTGCCATATGGTAAAATACACCATAGTAATTGGAATGATAACTGTCTTTTAACTATGTCATGACCATCGTACCTCTTTAGAAAAATGGAGAAAAGGAAGAATCTAAAATAAACTTTACAAAGGAGAGCAAATTAAATAGGAATTTTACGGATGTAAAGACCAGACTGGACCCTTTTATTTTTGAATATCCCAGATATTCATTTATATATGGAGCCTAACATGCTGTCTTCAACCAAAATAATTATTTTTTTATGCAGGGTCATACGAGATGTCTCTTTCCAATCTAATAGAGGCCAATCGGGACCTTCAAAGGAAAAGGGCCCAAAAAAGAGACGATTACCGCCAAGCGGCATTTGGAGAGAGTAGATATTCGGCAGGTCCATGTACTTCCTGTCATGAGTGATGGGCCGTCCACCAACCCAACTGCCAAGCTCCAGGTCCTTGGTGGTCCCCCCTGTGCATATGTTGAGGCTGTAAAGAGTTAGCAGATGACACAAGGTGACCATCTCGAATCCTATCCATTTCTAGCTAGCCCTTTCCACAAGACAAAGCCATGTGCGTCCAGTTTCCTGAAGGAAACAAAAATTTGTGAAACATTCATACAGAATAAACGGCCGGCTCCCAGTAGTCGTTGTTATATCCCACAATAATCAAAGTGTATTATTGTGTGATTTGTGTGTATTGAGAGTCGGATAAGGATAACAGATGGAATAAGATGTGAATCTATAAAACAGACCTAGGAATTAACCGACGCAAGTAATTCCAGAGGTAATTCCTGTTGCCCCCAGATTCATCATTGACAATGGGTTTCGAACGCACAGGCGGCAACAGGAGAGCATGGGAATTAAGCTGCGGGTCTACAGTAAGAAGCATCAGGCAGCATATGTGCAATCAACTGTCCCTGGTCTACAGGAACCCCATCCAAACTTGAGTAAGCACAGCGATTTAATTAGAAATAATTGAATTATGTCAATTGGTGTATATATGCACATACCTTTAATTGAATACAAGTGGACTTGGTCTTAATGTCAGTAATTGCAAAGGATTTCTCATCACCCCGATTAACAAGTCATTTCTGGTCAATGGTCAATGACGAAGACTACGGGTTAGTGGGACAGGAAGCCATCCCGTGGGTGGAACCAAGAGATACAGCCAAATACCTGGGTGTGCAAATAGGACCCTGGTCAAGAGCATGGCCCAAAATTCAACCAATCAAAAGATGCCTGGTAGAATACTGTGAGCGCATAGAAAAGGCGGCCCATGAAGCCGAGACGTCTTAACCTATTGGTAACCTATGTCACTCTCAGAATAGCGTTTGAGCTGACTGAAGGGGGATACAGTAGGACACGGATCCGATCTATGGACATGGGCGTGACGAATTATGTTGGCTTTTCCTACCCTCCGCCACCTCCATGGTACCCCAGTCGTAAAAAAATAGGAAAAAAATAGGGGGAAAATAGGGAAAAAATAGTCCGGAAAATATATTTTTTTTCTATTTTTTCCCTATTTTTTTAAAAGGAAAAAATAGAGGAAAAATAGTTTTGGAAATAGGAAAAAAATAGGTTTGAAACAATTTTTTCTATTTTTTTCCTATTTTTTTCCTATTTTTCAGACCTGAAAATAGGAAAAAAATAGGAAAAAAATAGTGTAGAAAAAAGTGAAGGAAATAGTGAAAAAATAGTGATAACTGTGCTAGTGAACAGTGAAAAAATAGTAATAAAATAGTAATAAAATAGTGGGAAAATAGTAATAAAATAGTGAGGAAATAGTAATAAAATAGTGGGAAAATAGTAATAAAATAGTGGGAAAATAGTAATAAAATAGTGGGAAAATAGTAATAAAATAGTGGGAAAATAGTAATAAAATAGTGGGAAAATAGTAATAAAATAGTGAGGAAATAGGAAAAAAATAGTAAGGAAATAGAAAAAAAAGTAGCTAAAAAATAGGGAAAAAATAGTAAGAAAATAGGGAAAAAATAGTAAGAAAATAGGAAGAAAATAGGAAAAAAATAGGAAAAAAATAGTAAGGAAATGGAAAAAAATAGTAAGGAAATAGAAAAAAAAGTAGCTAAAAAATAGGGAAAAAATAGGGAAAAAATAGTAAGAAAATAGGAAAAAAATAGTGAGGAAATAGGAAAAAATTAGTGGGAAAATAGGGAAAAATAGTAAGAAAATAGGAAAAAAAATAGTGAGGAAATAGGAAAAGAAAATAGGAAAAAAATAGTAAGTAGTGAGGAAATAGGGAGGCCACTCATCCTTTACTTTCATGGATTTCTCAAGCACTACCATCTCACACATCCAGTCAACGACTCTGTATATTCAACTAAATCATACAGTGCAAACTTGATATAAAGAGATCAGTTATACCTGAAATGACAAGGTAATTTACCAGCTTTTGGGGGTTAAGATTTCTTGGTTGCACATGACCTCATTGTAAAAAGTTTCCACTGTAGAATAGTCACCCTACTCCTACAGCTCTTTTCTTTGCATCGATGCACCTACTCAGTTTGCCAAATTCACTTCATCCTTTCAGTCCAATACATTCAGTAGAACATTTAAAATAGTCAATGGGTATATGGAAAATGTTATACAGTCCACTCCTATAATAACGAACATGGATGGACTGTAACAAACACAAAGAATAAAAGGGAATGTGTCAAATAAAATACATGTACTTTATTTTCGAGAGGTAAAACATAATGACATGAGTTTAGTATAGTATGTGTGTTCATATAAGCAAATAAATAACATAACTAAACTGATATTTATAATCTTTGGTTAAGTACTGTACATATTGTAGTAATAGAGTTGTTCATGGTTTGCTATGATTATACTAAAAAAACAAAAAAACAAGACAAATGAGACTGCGTCTCCTATATGCCTCCGCCTTAAAAAAATGCAGTGTAGATGGATGGAATAACAGGGATAAAACCTGTAATTTCAAAATTTGACATCTATGACTTTTGACAATTGACCTACTTAATGAAAATCTAATCAGACTGTCTTCCCACGATGGGATACATATCAAGTTTGATCCTCATCTCTCTCTAGTGGTATATTGATAACAAGGAGGCATACAAATAGTTAAAAAATCATCCATACATGTATGACATTGCATACATACTTCTACAATACTTAAGATGACAATATGAATGACCTACATTCGACATCCTACTCCCCCCTCCCCTACTATATTTTGTCACTTAACATGGAAAGATATAAAGGTATAATCAAGGTGATATCAAGATTTGATTAGAAATCAGGGAGATATCTATGAAATGCAAACAACCTAATGGCATTATATAATCTTTGCATAATCAGGAAGATTTTTTTTAGGATGCATTTAAACTGGTTAATGAGTGTCCGATTTCAGGGAGTTTCCTGCGATATCAGGAAGACTAGGCAGCCTGGTAGACATAAGTCTTTGGTGGTGTCGTCTTACTGAATGAGTCTCCTGCGGAATCAGGGAGACTTGACAGCCATGCACCTGCAGGGAAGAGAAAAAGATTAACTATGCAAGATTGAAGTAAACAATGAAATTTACATTTTATCAAAAAAAGGGGAAAAATTGCATTAATTTGCTTTGCAACATTTTGTAATCAATAAACAGAATAAGTATTAGATATTGCATGTGCATAAAAAATATTTCTCAACTTTTTTGTCCAGTTGATAGTTTGCCAAGGATATTTTGCATTCAATGTACCTGATCTTGTTTATGTGGCACTATTTTGTATCCATGCAAAAAACTTCATTACCACTAAAGTATACGTTTACCGGCCTCTTCGTATGGGAAAGGCCTTTCAGTGTCATTGTGTAGGAAGAACTGTACAATGATTTGGGTCAAGTGTTTTCAGCAATACACTACTACAAGCCCAGACTGGAAGATAGTTCTACTAGTACAGACCATGAGACTTACTTTTTCTTGGATCGGAATTTCAGTCCTTCCATCTTAGAGCGGATCGCCTGTCGGATCTCAACAACCCTCCCTCCTTTGGCATTGGAAGCAAAGGCTACAATTCACAGGATAGAGCAAAACAAAAATGATAAAAATAAATAATTTTCAGTGAAAACATGCCAATCTTAATATGTACTAAAATTTGTTCATAGATATTTTTACTTTTTTGGTTGACCTTATATAAGTAATTCACATTTCTGTTAACCTTAACCCCATTATTTCAGATTCAATAAATTGGGCTCATTACACATAATTTATGGGCGATAGCAGAGAACAATTTTAGAAAAAAATAAGAAAAAGCCTAATTGGTGTGAAGTACATTACTTCAAATTACCAGTTAATATTCTGGATATACGCAAGTATTTATAACTATTAGATATGCTCATAGCATTAAAGGTAAAGATTTTGCTTGCTTGCTTGCATCCATGCTCGTTGACGGTTAATCAATCCTGCTCCTTTTGCCACAAGTTCATCAAATTGAAATAATTTTTTATTCTTACCTATGATGGACGCCAATACCTGGTGGTCCAGTCCGGAGTACCCATGTTCTAGGAGTTCTGCTTTTGAGTAAAAGAAACTCAATAGAAAAGTTGCAGCAAACGTCGCACTTTTCTTTTGGAGAGCAGCCGACAAGTTGTGTTCAAACGTGAATACTCCAGTCCCAGGAGACACCTCAACCATCTGTTCATGAATAAAGTAGGAACAACGAAACCTAGTATTCTTTCTTTTCTTTTCAAAGCTGACATATGACACACTTCTAAGTTCTAAAACTTAATTTACAAATGGGACAATACAGAGATTTTTAGAGAAAATTGTACCAATGCAGAAATTAAAGGTTCAGCCAATTTAATTTCTTTTACATGTTTACAATTTTGTCCTAATTAATAACATATTAGTTGTATACAGCATGTGTAAATAAAACTTGAAATTGGTAATTGTTTAAAAAATTCATGTGACGCACCTTTTCGAGAGTACTAAAGATAGTGTTTGGGCCAAAGCGCAATCGCGCCAACTTGTTGGGTGAGTAGTAGGGTATTGTATTAGAGTCAGAAGGAAGATTGCCTAGTGGAATTACTTACATTATGCTCTGCTGCCATGTTTTTTGTCATCTTTCCAGACTTTGGACGGGCACTACCTGGAAATTATTTTTAAAAAAAAGAAGGAATGATTATGATTGTGCACATGTTAATTCTGCTACCATACATGTTGACGTCTGTCCAGACTTAGAACGGGCGCTACCTGGACATGAAAAAAAAAATTATCATTCTGCACATGTTTATGAATGAATGATAAACACTCACTTTCAATCGCAAGTTCTGAACGGCGTTCCAATTCAGCAATTTTTGCCTTGTAGACGATACATTGTGCACATGTTGATCTGGATGAGGTGGTCTGGGCAGGTTGAGCAGGTGTGGTCTGGATCGGGCGGGCAGGTGCGGTTGGAGTCAGGCGGGCAGGTGCGGTTGGAGTCAGGCGGGCAGGTGCGGTTGGAGTCAGGCGGGCAGGTGCGGTTGGAGTCAGACGGGCAGGGGTGGTCAGGGCCGGGCGGGCAGGTGTGGTCTGGATCGGCCAGGCAGGTGTGGTCTGGATCAGACTGGCAGGTCGAGGCTGAAATTGACGAGCGGGTTTAGAAAACGTGCCAGGAAGTGGTCGTGTATGATGGTAGTCGTCCTCGTCCTCCTCCATAGGAACCTCTTCCTCCATCGTCTGTAAAAAAAAAAAAAAAAAATGAAGACAAAACATGAACATCCTGTAACGTTATACTTTTAAAATAGTCTTCCTACTTGTAGACTACTCCATGTGTTCATTACAAATTAATATCATTTAAAGGTACTATGTCCCTTTTGCAGCCAACCTCAAATTCTGTAGAACTTTGCAGGAATTATGAATATGTCATGTATGTCCTATCTGTGAAATTTAAACGTTAGCAGTGTCCTCATATTTAAATTATGCAAGGAAACCCGTTTACTTGCTAGACTTCACTGTCAGACACTATTGAGTGACTGACTGGCTTTTTTTCTTCTTTGGTAATAACATACATGAAAAGAGTTGTATAGGGTACATGAGTGTTTGTCTACATCAATAACCCACTTCTTGTGATGGCCAAGATTAAACTGATTTAATCTTTGCGCAGCATAAAACGTATGACCATTCGATACAATTGTCTGAAAATCAAGACTATTACTTTTGGGCTCTATAGCCCTAAAGTCGATTTGACAACTAATAGTCGTTATTTTCCCACTTGAAGACATTTTCAAGCCCCACTTTTTTTAGGGAAGTTCTAGAATAGTATTATCTTTCAAATGCAGTTGGAATTTAACTTTTTCATTTTGTTGGCCTGCAAATGGGACATAGTACCTTTAACAAATAAGTTGTAACTTTGTGTAACTTACACAAGACTTAAGACTATAAATAACCATATTTTATCTTTATTATACCCAAATACTATGCTATACCCCCCCCCCCCCCCTAAGAAAAAGTACACTTGTTTATAGACATAAAATCATCCCTAATTCCTATTCTCTATTAGGCATTTCATTAATTAATATTTACTGGTAAGCAGTAAGAAGGAATGGATAGTATAAAAACAGAGCCCACAGAAGCCATGTTTTATTTAGCTTTCGTCGTGCGTGCCAATATTTCAAATCAATCCAAGGATGCCTAATAACATTTTGGAGGGATGATTTTATGTCTATTAACAGTGAATTTTTTTTGTTGTGGGGGGGGGGGGGGGGGGATTTGTCTCCTTAAAACTCTCCTCTTATTTCCTAGCGAGGAAAAGACAATTATTCGGACATGAAAATGTGCATTTACTTATAAGTCTTCAATTTCAAAATAATAGTTGAATATATGTATTCTCAATGGTCTCACCTCGTGTTCTTCTAATCTCTCTAGAATCCTGCCTTCCAGGGTAGTCTGAGGACTCGCCACTGCCTCTGGTACATCAAGGTCATAACTCTATAAATTAAAAGATAAGATGAAAAATCTCAAATATACATATAAGAATGATGTCTAGCCTTTTTAAACCCCTTCACAATTGAGTTCTTTTTAAAAAAAAATTCTTTAAAACTTTACAAAAGTTAAAAATAAGCTTTACTTACATACATTAGACAAATATATGTATATATGCATATAATATATGTATATATATATATACATATAAAGAAAGAATTATGACATATTGTAACGACAATAAATTGCTTAATTTGAATCAGTGATTTGATCTTTTAAGTTTATTTTTGATCACACATTCATTGAAATTATGCTTTCAAAAACTTTTATCCATTTCCCGGAGAGGCTAATAGTCAATCTATTTTCTTTTTATAGGAAATTGTAATATGGCTTGGTGTTCAAGTCATTACAAATTTTTATTTCTAAAGTCTTCAATTTTAAAATTGTTGGAATTGTCTCACCTGGTAATTTGCCATTTGGTCAAGGATCAACTGATCCCTAGCCTCCAGAATGGCCTTGGCCCGCTCTTTATCTTCTTTCTCCTTCACCTTCTTCTCCTTTGCCAGTGCTTTCTCTTCTTTTGCCTTCTCCTTCTTCTCTTTTGCCTTCTCCTTCTCTTGTTGCACCTTCTCCTTCCTCTCTTTTGTCTTCTCCTTCTCTTGTTGCACCTTCTCCTTCTTCTCTTTTGCCTTCTCCTTCTCTTCTTGCACCTTTTCCTTCTGCAATGTCTTCTGCCTCAAAGACTCCGCTTTTTTTCTCTCCAGCAAGTCCTTTTTGCTCTCTAATAAAACCAAGGGGAAAGAAGAAGAAAAGATCAATGGAAAAAGCCTACAAATCATTTTTTTTGTTTTTTGTGACAAATTCTGTCGGAAAATCACATTAGTTGGCTTAATTAGCTAAGAAATACATGTATATTTTAGGGGCTTATATATTAACATGTTATGATAATATTAATCATGCCAACACACTAAATGCCATCATTCGATTCTGCAATATTTTATGTTTACCCAACTCAAGATTATCTTCGAATAAATAACCACACAAGTATATCAGTATCAAATATGTACATTTATGATTTACATGTACAGATGAAAACCAATGAGGGACAAAGTGAGTTATCTTGGTATGATAAGTATGGCCGTCATGTCTATCTGCTTGCTTACAAAAATTAAAATGTACATTGTACACAATGCCAATATTAATAGAGTATAAAAATCATAAAAAATTTACAGTGACGTCTTTGTGTCATGGACATGGTGACATTCATATTTGCATACCTGATTACAATTCTTCTAGATTGAATATAAGTTGTAGATGATGCATGATAGGTACATGTGTATGGACATGCTAAAAAGTTATCTAGTTACTGTAGTTACATCCAATTTTGTTTAAGTATCAAATTTAACTAATCATTTAAAGACTTACCATTCCTTTCTATGACATCTGCTTCAAACCATGCCTTGCTTGCGGCATGGTATGACTGCCAGCCATCTTTACTTGGGCGCAGGTACCCTGCTGGCACCACCTCTTCGATTCCATCTTCTTTATACTTTATATAGATGTATTCTAGAGGGAAGAAAGAAAGACAGAACCATTAGGTTTCTTTACATGTAGATCTAGAGTAAAATAGGGATTTTCAGCCACTTAAGAACTTTGTTGAGATCTAAATAATGTGGTTACGGTATCAAATGTGGCAGACCAAAAACATCAATTCATTTTGTTCTGGGTTCTGCTTTACTGAATCCCTCTCCTTTCATGGAAACTCTTCATACCAGACAGATTTTCAGTCTAGAAATATTGATACAAATATGTCCTTGATATTGGATAAAGATTAAAGCTACAGTCAACTATGCAATTTAAGTCCCAGTCACGTCTTTTATGATGGTGATGTAGCCACTTGGGGGCCGTTGCTCGAAACCATCATAAATTAAAAGATGAGCGACATCTCGGCGTTGCACTTCGCTCGACTTGTTCACAAAACCGTCTTTGCTAAAACCACGGACAAGATAAGCGACATCACTTGTCGCTGCCTCTGATCTGTCATATCTTTGCATTATGTCATCAAAAGTCAGCCTATGGCAGAGCTGCCAACCTTGTGCGACCCAAAAAAGGAATCATGATGGCAAAAAAATGAATTCATAAAAACGAAACCTACAACCACGCTCGACACACTTCCACTGCAGAAATGTTCATTCATCATGCTGTTTTTTCCATACAAGGAGGATTTTTTTTTGGTGGTTATTTTAGTATTTAGGATCTACCTCTCCTCGTATCATGATGATGATGATGATGACGGTCACATCGTGGATGTAGTAGTAGATCTAGATCTATAGGCAACCAGTTATAGATCTAGGCCTAGACTAGTCAGTGTGTATGCTCACACTTCTGTAAATTAGTAAAGTAAATGGAGGTCATGAGGTGGAATTCAGAAACCAGCGTTGAACGCACCAATATATTATAAGCCCTGGCACTAGGGTAGCTGTAGCGCGCCTAACTCCGGGAAGCTCCAACACCGGCGCGCAGCGTCGGAGCTTCGGGAAAACTGTGCGGAAGGGGTTCTAAAAAATTCGTTTCGGTAACATTATTGTTAAATCTGCAAAGGGAGTACTTACAATTTTTACATCATAGGGTGCACGAATCCTCAGGGCATAACAATGATCACTTGAATTTATAATTTGAAGAAGTCTTCGATGGGAAAAAAAGGCTTATTCAGAGCCCGACTCAAACGATTCTTCGCTGTAGCAGCGTCGATTCAAAATGGCGAAGAGACGGTACGCATGCGCGGCAGAGCCGCAGAAAGTATGAATATTCATTCTATCGAGCGCAGATCGCTCGAAATCGCTCGAAATCGCTGAATATGCACGAGGTTGAGAAGGACTCTGTTTGTTCGAGTTGTGCATATTCAGCATTTCGAGCGATCGGCGCTCGATAGCATGAATATTCATACTTTCTGCGGCTCTGCCGCGCATGCGTACCGTCTCTTCGCCATTTTGAATCGACGCTGCTACAGCGAAGAATCGTTTGAGTCGGGCTCTGAATAAGCCTTTTTTTCCCATCGAAGACTTCTTCAAATTATAAATTCAAGTGATCATTGTTATGCCCTGAGGATTCGTGCACCCTATGATGTAAAAATTGTAAGTACTCCCTTTGCAGATTTAACAATAATGTTACCGAAACGAATTTTTTAGAACCCCTTCTGCACAGTTCTCCCGAAGCTCCGACGCTGCGCGCCGGTGTTGGAGCTTCCCGGAGTTATAGCGCGCCCAGTATTCGGTCCATTCCCACTATTCGGTCAGACAACCGTTTCAACAGTTGTAACAATTTAAAAAATAATTTATGAGCCCAGAAACTTGCACAAATCAGGCAGCTGAACAACTTTTCTTAACTCTCAAAATTAAATCAGATTTAGGGCCCCAGAAAGATCTCCAACTTAGCTCGAAATTGGTCAGTGTCGCACAACTTTCTACACTTCGCGTTCTCTTAGCACATGCGCTAACATGCATAGCCATATGTAGAAGTCTATTGCGAAACAACTAGTCTATGTGTGCTGTCGCAATGAATTTAGTATGTGTGTGAAGAGGAGCTCTTCCATGTTCGTTTGCAAATGACGCACTTGCCGATGTGCAAGAGGTATTTATAGGATACCCTTGCCATGCGGTATATTTTATCGCTCTGCCAGTATTCGGTCAACGCATTGACATTCAGTGCTTTATCGCGCAATTGTGTGAAAATAGTGCGCAAATACGCTTTGCTCCGTGGCATGCAACGAAGATACCACGCACAAATCGCGTGACCGAATTCTAATCGGCGCGACCGAATTCTGGGCAGAAAAATGCTCCGTCTTCTTTCGGAAGTATTTTGCTTATCATTATTCTAATATTTTAAGTGACTATAAAATCCTGTTAGAGGAATAAATTTCTTTTCTTTTGATGGGTAGATTGCCAAATGAAAGAGGTAAGAATTCAAAATATTAGCGATTTCCCCTTAAGTGACCGAATACTGGGCACTCTACCCTACACATCTATGAATATGATCTAGACCCTAGACTAGATTTTCTAGACATCTTCTATCTCATTCATGATCTAGACTAGATGTGGCGTGAATGAGTGGTTTATGATTTCACGATAATGCCGAATTTTGATTGGATCTGATAATAGATCTGGATTCAACTAGAGCTAGAGTCTAGATCTACATGGACATGATGGAAGCTTATGCACACTCACCCTCTCGCTCATGCTCTACTTCTGCTAGTCCTTGATCATCACAAGCTAAGCGTGCACATGGTGCAGGCCTCTTCGTCGCTCTTCTTCTTTCATGTCGTGCACTTGAAGCCATAGCAAAATAAAAGTTTGAACAGCTTGAAATGAAAATAGGACCGTCGGAAACTTTTACGAATGTTATTGTATCTCGATGATCTCGATCAAAATATTTTGGGCTCAAAGTTCAAACGCTAAAGGGTCTATAGCGAGCAGTAGCAGGACAATAACAGCAACAATTGAAGAAAGCGCTGTATGTACCGTATGTGTAGCGTTCGAGATTAACCGCCAAAACGTTCAACTCAGTCGGCGGATTATTGTCATTGTGCGCATTTGATGTACATGATAGTACGAAACTCATGGGACTTAAATGTATTTCAGTTGTCATTAAGATCTTTAAACCTTAGTAGAAAAAAATTTTGGTCTAAAATATAATATTTAATTGATTTTATTATTTTAAAAGATTTTAAATTCAGTTTTTATTTAGCAATTAAAAATAGATCTAGCTGTACTTACGTAACGATCATGCACATCGCACGTGCAATCTAGTTTCGTAATTCGTGGCCGTTTTGATTTTTGTGACTACAAGATGGTCATTATTGTAATAACTTTTTAGTTAATACGATAAGATTTTTAAAAAAAGTTGTTTCCTAAACAACATTTTTATAATTGTTTTATAATGTATTTTTAACCCCAAAATTAAAAAACTAAAATATTAATCCTTTTTGCTGCTTAAATATTTTGATCTAACTCTCCGGATCCCGCGCGCGGAGTCCATGTGTTATGGTTGAATTCCAGACAACTCGCAACAAAGACAACCCGCCCCAAGACAACCCGCCACAATACCCTGGAAATCTCGCCACAATACCCTGGACAACTCGCCACGGTCGTTTTTTTTTTAGGTGCCTAATTTTCGGACAACTCGCCACACTTTTTCCCCCTCATGATTTCTAGATCTAAAATCCCTCATCTTATATGAAATTGTCATTTTCTGTATTCATTATTCTTTTATAAACACAGTCATTTCAAAGAAAAAAGAATAAAGCTGATTTCCCTTGCAACAATAATATATTTTTGACAAACCGAATTAGGCGTCGATCGCAAGATCATTGGGATAACAATAATAATAATAATAATAATAATAGCCTAATAGTCCACTCCAAATTTTAACTTCTCGGTATTTAGATCTAGAGGTCTATAACAGCTGCATTTTTCTGTCTCTGAATTTTTTAATGGTAGGATACTGGAAGCACTGGCGTACTGATGGGGGGGGGGGGGGCCGGCTGGGCAGTTGACCCGCGAAATAAAATTGAAATGTGGTTTATCTTCTAGATTTTCTGGGTTAGTTTCGTCAGAGGCGGCATTCTTCGTTGGGGAAGGGGGCCCGGGGGTGGGGACACTGTGCCCTCACTTTTTCAGGTTCCCCTAAAGTGCCCCCTTATCCTTTGTACACGGTCCTTTTCCCTTCTGATAATTTCTAATGGTAGGAAATCATGGAAGGATACTGGAAGCACTGGCGTACTGATGGGGGAGGGGGCAGTTGACCCAAGAAATAAAATTGAAATGTGGTTTATTTCTAGATTTTCTGGGTTATATATAGTTTCGCACTTTTGCCCATAGTCAGAGGCGGCATTCTTGGGCCCTAACGTGGGCCCATGGATGCTCATCGGACCGTAAGTACATACCGGTACCTAAAACCCTGTGGCTAGTAGGCCTACGGAGCTAAGGACTAATTGCAGTGAGAAAAGCCAAAAAAGTTAGTCCGGGGTTAAGGATAGTACGGGGCTAAGCAAAGTACGGGGTGAAGCAAAACAAGTGTGAAAAGAGTACTTGTTTTGCTTCACTCTATAGAGTGGTGGCGATGCAGATTTTTCTTCTGCCCAATTGCGCATTACGCCACTACCCCTGGAGGGTGAGCCCCTTGGAATATCCTCCCCCCCCCCCCCCCCCCACCCCCATCCAACCCAATCCCAAAGTGCTTCCGGCGCGCCAAAGCTGCATGGTTGCGATGTCAGGAATGCTCGTTTAACCTCTTTGGTAATCCTGGCAGTGACAACAAATATATTCCCCACTGAAATATAGTATACTCTACTACTATACTATATTAATACTACTACACTACTACTAGCCTACTACTACTACTACTAATAATGATGATGATGATTACATTAACGACGACGGTGATGATGATGACGACAACAACGACGACAACAATAATAGAAAGTACTAATAATAACTTCAAGAAGCCAAACATTGTTTTCAGGGACAACAACACAGTAAAATATATCATCGAGGTCACCGTTCCCCATGACATCAACATCGCCGTCAAAGAAAAAGACAAATGTCTAAAGTATGAAGACCTCTCTCTCTCTCTCTCTCTCTCTCTCATCCTCTCGCAATGTCATGCATGTCTCAGCTCTTATATACATCCGTGTATCCCAGCAGCACAGTGCTGCTGGGTCGAGTAATCTCCTGGTTCTCCCGACCTGGCAGCGACTTTAACCTACAAATTGTACATTATTTACTATTTAATATAAACCGAGTATCATAATAGATCTTGCTTTGCTATACTTTGTCGTTATTGTTGATGTTAACTTCATCAGATGTTTGCTTTTTCGTGAAAATGGGGTGAGGAAGAAATAATTTTGCACGCGATCAATAGGTACCACAAGTCATGACTGACATGAGCAAAGAGCAAAAAAGTACAGAAATGTCTCAAAACCTGGCTCAAAATAATGCTTCCTTGAGGAACAGAGATGGATAAATATAAATTCACGAATACATCCATCTACATAATGTAGCTCAGATGGACGTGGAATTTAATATCAACCTCCCAATATTTTATACACCTGTTGCAGATAATGGTTACAATAGTTCATAGTTCATTTTATTTCTTCTTTCACAAACATTTGTACATATAATTTCAAATAAAGTAAACTGGAACAGCAGTTTATCAATGTAAGAAACATAATTTGAAATCCAATAGTAATGTCAAACATACAACTCTTGTTATTAACTAAAGAAATTCTATAAAAAGTTACTCATGTATTTGTTCATGTTCTGTACACTAAGAAAGAGGAGACCTAATAGAAGCTGGGCTTGTTAGAGCAAGGTCCCCAACAGTAATACCTGAATGCTTTGATTACTTTGAATAAAAAAAAACTTACAACTAAACTTCCTTAACAGACTAGAAACAATAATACATGGGAAATATTTACAAAAGAGATAGATTGATATATATATACGAAAAGGAGAAAATGGGAAGAATTAAGATGGAGAGCGAAAGCGCAAAAAGAGAACAAACCAACAACAGAGAAAAGTTGAGAAGGAAGAAAGTTATATGTAGGAGAAAAGGTAATATTAGAATGTAAAGATACGCCAAAGATACATAGCAGCATATTCCTACCATTAAAAAGTTTCCTGAGACAGAAAAATGAACTTAAAAATCGAGAAGTTATCCGGCGATCGTAGTCGTATACGCTTTGGGTTTGTCCAAAAACTGAAAATAGATTCTTGTTGCGGGTCTTGTTGCAAGCGCAAGGAAAATCATCTTTATTCTTTAGAACAGCTCTCAAAATACTCACAATTTCCATGTTTCCTGTCATGAATGTGTTTATAAAAGAATAATGAATACATAAAATGACAATTTCATCTAAGATGAGGGAATTTAGATCTAGAAATCACGAGGGGAAAAAAGTGTGGCGAGTTGTTCGAAAAGGCACCCCACCCTCCCGCCCCCCCCCCCCCCCCCCCCCACTCAGTGTTATTTAGGGTACGCATATGCTCGTTCCCTCTTTTTGAAAGCACCCCCTATCTGAGGACTTCCAACATTTTCGAACCCCCCTTTCGCGGGCTTTTCGGGGGCTTTTCCTGCCTTGGAGACCCCCCTAAATCAGGAAAAATGCTCAATGTACCCCCCTAAATTCGGAATAATTTCTCAGGAGTCCAAAGAGATGAGAGAAAAAAAGAAAAAACACCCCCTTTTTAAAGAAATCTCCGGGTGAAAAGTCAAATACACCCCTTTTTTTACAATTCTCGGGCCGGACTTTGTCGCACGAAAAGTACCCCTTTACCGGACATTTTGGCAACACGCATGCGGTCATTTCGAAACCTGAGTGGGGGGCCGGTCCCACCCTGGACAACTCGACCGTGGCGAGTTGTCCAGGGTATTGTGGCGAGATGTCTTTGGGCGGGTTGTTTTTGTGGCGAGTTGTCTGGACCCCATTATGGTTAACCTATGTTTATACGGAGTCGGGCTAACTCGCCCCACGGGACACCTCGCCCCAGCCTCCAAGACTGGGACGAGATATCCCGACGGTAGCACCAGCAGTACTTAGTCTGCTAATTTACGGCCAGGACGAAAGAATGTGAACAAACATCAGCCATCTCGTCTAAAATGTAGTACATTTGGATTCTCAATAACGAAAATTATACCAGGAATCAAAAATAGACCTTCATACATTATGAAAATGATATTTTTGCAGTGATTTACTGACAAACACTGCTCGAATACAACGCACATTTAATGTACGTGCGGCAATGCGAATTGCGAATTGCGAGCTGTGAGTAAATTGTCCAAAATGCCATTTTTTTGTCATTTTACGTAAAGAGAAGTTATAGATTGTCTTCAATAGTATCATATAACACAATTCCATTACAGATTGTGGTTGAAAATGGCATTATTAAGTCACAATGAGCAAAAACATATACATTGGTATCTCTCGATCGGTGAATCATGTCGGGACATCTCGCCCCCCGTCTTTGAGGCTAGGGCGAAATGTCCCGTGGGGCGAGTTAGCCCGGATTCTATTATACGTACTAGGTACGAACACAGAAATTCATGATCGGATGAACCTTTGGCTTTGAAACGACTGTCTCACAATGGCTTCTCGAATTAAAGACGACAATTGCAGAAAGAATCGAGGTCCGTATTGTAAATATGAAACAGATGATTCGAATCTCCTCCCTAGAACGTCAAGATGGCGTCAGAAAAAAAGAGCAAGACTAGCGCTAGCTTCGGCTAGTAGATCTACTCCTCGGACTCCGTCTCCGCCGAGCTTTTCGACCCATTCTTCCAATTCTTCTACCATCGGTACTAACCATGCTAACGTGGAGGAAGATCAAGACTTTGAAATGAGCCCCGAAATTGCTGACACCCACATGCACAGGGATGTTATCAATATGTCAAAGAATTACTCCAGTGGTAACGTCGATCATGATCATGAGCCCGAGGTAAGTTAATTTGTTCAATCTATAGAGTCTAGACTAGATAGCTGGATAGTAGTAGATGGATAGATGGATCTATCTAGTACTAGGCCGAGTGCCCAGTATTCGGTCACTTAACATGCTTAAGGGGAAATCACTAATATTTTGAATTCTTACCTCTTTTATTTTGCAATCTACCCATCAAAAGAACGGAAAAATATTCCTCTAACAGGATTTTATACTCACTTAAAATAAAGAATGATGATAAGAAAAATATTTCCGAAAGAAGACGGAGCATTTTTCTGCCCAGAATTCGGTCGCGCCGATTAGAATTCGGTCACGCGATTTGTGCGTGGAATCTCCGTTGCAAAGGAGCAAGGCGTATTTGCGCGCTATTTTCACACATTTGCGCGATAAAGCACTGATTGTCAATGCGTTGACCGAATACTGGACGAGCGATACCGCATGACAAGGGTATCGTATAAATACCTCTTAGTCTTAGGCCCTTGCACATCAGCAAGTGCGTCATTTGCAAATTCGCTGCGATGGAGCGAACACGGAAGAGCACACATACTAAATTCATTGCGACAGCACACAAAGTTGTTTCGCAATAAACTTCTACATATGGCTGTGCATGTTAGCGCATGTGCTAACAGAACGCGGAAGTGGAGAAAGTGGTGCGACACTAACTAATTTAAAGGGCTAATGAGCTCATATTTTCAGGTATGATGGAGTATTTATTCAGCTTTCAAATAAAACTAATTTAATGATATACCCCTCTGTTTAGCAGATATGTTATACCGTAATTAACGGTGTATAAACCGCCCTCGTGTATTAACCGCACCCCTCTTTTTCGCCCTACAAAAAGACATTTTTTTGGTGTACCGTGTATAAACCGCACCCCCGACTTTGAATTTTTTTCAGCGGCTAAAAGGTGCGGTTTATACACTGTTAATTACGGTATGTTGAACAGAATGGAATTTGGAAAAGCAGAATGAACCTTTTTTAGAGGCGAGTTCAAAACACATGGCCATATAACAATATACATGTACCTGCTCAAGATATCTTTATATGCTCTGTGCATGATTTGAGATGAAACTTTGAATAAATATCGGAAATGCCAGTCATATTGAGGCTATACAAGTTCTCCGCTATCTGGCCAGCACTCTGGGAACAGTATTACACAGATACATGTATATACGGCTCAAATTTCAGACACATCAGCTTGCCCATATGTTTGCATGCTATCGCTGCATGGCTGAGTGAGGCAAGCACATTTGGTCTGGTTGTCAATATCATCTTTATTTGTTCATATCTCAGCTGTTACACACTTTCTTTCAAAATCTTTTGGCAGTTGTCATTTATTTGTGATTACAAACATTCAGTGTAAAGTTTTTTTGATTCTGTTTGACAATGCTTTTTTAAATACCACAACTCAAGACTATCATCAAAAGCTGTTGTGTTGAGTAAACAGAATGGTATTTTATATACAGAAATACATTTTCTAGAAATGTACAGATGGAATATTTGGCTTCCCATAGATCGACTTTTGATGATAAGTGATATCCGTGGTTATGGCAAAGATGCCTTTAATGCTCACTGTAAGATATTGATCAGTTCTTGTCAATTCATATTCCTTTCAATGCTTTTTAATGTTTTTCAGGTCAATCCAACTGACACGGATAGTGATTTAGATGATCTACATGCGGAATTGGATATCATGGAACATGATGTAGTGGATGAAGCCAATGACCCAGCACTTGACAATATCAGCATTGATGATAGTGACATTGAGGCTGCAGACCTTGCAGAGGAAAACTACAATCAGCATCAGCATGATGAGGATGAGGATGGTGATGGTGAACACATAGTTGACAACCCTTCCAATGTTAGTTCTGATGATGAATCAGATGGTGGTAGGGACCAATTACCTCACACAGACCCAAACCAGGCTGCTCAGGAGTCCAACACAGGGGACACACTTTATAAAGGATCTCGACTCTCCTTGACATTAAGTGTCTTGCTGATAGCCACATTTGTGATGAGACATGGTTTGTCAGGAGAATGTGTGGGAGACCTGCTGACACTCATTGAGCTACATTGTTTGAGTGAGAACATCTGTATCACCTCACTTCGGATGTATAACACTTTTCTTTCCAAGAAGAAAGCTTCGGTTGTGCCCCACTACTTCTGCGAATATTGCATGACATATTTTGGACTGGTGCTGCCCGACTTGTGTCCTGTGTGTAGAAAAGCATGCCCAAAATCCCGTGGTGCAATGAACTACTTTGTTGTCAATCCTTTGAATGATATTCTCAAGACTGCATTTTCACGTAAGTATCATGTTATCTTTATTTACAGATAAAATGTGGGAAATTCGCCACTATATTATGTGCACTCGACACTCGTTTCCCACGTCAAACATTGCCTACTCTCCACCCTACCCTCCTGTAACCCTAGTCAGCAGCCTTAGGCTGACCCCTTTTCCTTTTCCTTCTCAGTGGGATTGGAAAGCACATTAGCACTGAAAATTTGAATGAAACGTTCTGTTGTTTATATTCCCATAGGAAAGAAATGAGCCTGCCGCATACTCCTGCGGCAGACTTGCCGCAGATCTGCAGCAGACCTGCCGCAGACAGTCATCTTTTTCACATGCAAATTAGTTTTGCCGCAGACTTGCCGCAGACTTGCCGCATACTCTTTCAGTATGATGAAGAGTCTGCGGCAGGTCTGCGGCAGACTTGCTGCAGACTTGCCGCATACTCTTTCAGTATGATGAAGAGTCTGCAGCAGGTCTGCCGCAGACTTGCTGCAGACTTGCCGCATACTCTTTCAGTATGATGAAGAGTCTGCTGCAGACCTGCCGCAGACAGTCATCTTTTTCACATGCAAATTAGTTTTGCCGCAGACTTGCCGCAGACTTGCCGCATACTCTTTCAGTATGATGAAGAGTCTGCTGCAGACCTGCCGCAGACTCTTCATCATGAATATTCATATCTCATATAGACCTGCTGCAGACCTGCCGCATACTCTTTCATATCCAGTACGTGGCAATAAAGTATGCATGTAGAAGAACCAGTGATAAACTGATTGATACTTCATAATCGATATTGGCAATATTGATATTACCAATTAGGTAATACCAATATATATCGATATTACCAATTAGGTATATTCTATTTTTAATTGTATTAACTCCATCACATAGATCATTTGAAGTGTATTCAAGAGCAACGTTTAAAGTGACCAAGCTCGTACACATATATATACTAAATATGTATATTGTTTCTTGGTTAGTAATCATATAATCAATATATCTATTGCTAAAACATGAATGTAATTGTAACATGATCAGACAAAATAATCTATTGGTTAATAATGGCAAAAAGAAAAAAGAAATCACAAAAATGATGTGCATTGTCTTAATTTGCTTAACAAATCATGATAAATGTATTTTTCTGTCACACGTGTAAAGTAATAATGAATATGCATGAGATGATTGGTTTCAATTGGCCCTAGCAAATTGCTTGGTTTGACAGAAGCTAAAAAGACAATTAACAGTGCTAATTAACACAGGAATTTACAAGATCATGGGCTCAGCCTGCAACCTCATATGGTACTGCATGTCCTACAAAATGGCCGCCTATAGCCTTGCTTCAGACTGTATAATTTCCCACTTTTCTGTGGCAGACCTGCCGCAGACTGTTCCTGTGGCGTACTAGTATGCGGCAAGTCTGGAGCAAAGTTTCATCCTGCCGCAGATCTGCCGCAGACTGTTCCTGTGGCATACTAGTATGCGGCAAGTCTGGAGCAAAGTTTCATCCTGCCGCAGATCTGCCGCAGACTGTTCCTGTGGCATACTAGTATGCGGCAAGTCTGCAGCAAAATTTCATCCTGCCGCAGATCTGCCGCAGACTGTTCCTGTGGCATACTGGTATGCGGCAAGTCTGCAGCAAAATTTCTTTCTGCCGCATACTTCGGCATACTCTTTGCCGCAGACTAAAAGTCTGCGGCAGATCTGCGGCAGATCTGCGGCAGGTCTGCGGCAGGTCTGCGGCATACTTTTCACTTTCCTATGGGTTAGGATAAAGATGTACACTTATTAAAAATTTGAATCCTGCCCATCTCAGCTTTGCTGTAAGTAAGCCAGTTGATACCCAGGAATTATTTTGAGGGTAGGTTGTTTTTGTTTTTTTAATCTAGAAAAGAATCGTGATTTTGACATAGTCTTTAGTCTCCGCTCAACTTTTTGACATTGGTCTAAATTAAAATGTAAAAGGCAAATACATTATAGAAATACAATAGAAATTTACATTTAACAATTTTAAATGTTGTCTCATATCAGGAAAAGGCTTCATGGACAAGTTGGCCTACAGGACAAAAAGGGTGAAAAGGAACATCAACAACATAGAAGACATCTTAGACGGAGATGTCTACAGGCAGCATTTCAATCCTGAAGGATACTTCCATGGGACAGAGGAAGAAAGATATGGCAAGGAAGTTCACCTATCGTTTCAGCTTAACACAGATGGAGTCTCAATATTCAAGTCCAATAAAACATCACTTTGGCCCATCTACCTTGTGATAAATGAGCTCCATCCCAAACTGAGGTGAGAGACATCTATTTTTGCTAAGCCTGAGACAAACCGGTTTTTGAACCATGGACGGACCTTTGCCCTTGGGCCATGGTTTCATTTTGCTTCGCCTGGTGCACTGATGAAATTACATTGGATGAAAACAATATAAAATAACATGCCTAAATTGCACATTTTCAAGGGTAACCTTTCAGAGATAATGCATAACTTGATCACATTTTAATATATTTTTTATTTCAGGATGTTTTTATCCATGTACAATGTATGTTGAAGTTTTATACTCTTGATGCTTCTGGATTGAGTCTGAAATTGCAGTGCTGAAAAGTATATGTTGTAGCCATTTCATATAGAATGAACCTGACTCACGCTCATTAAAAAAATTATTTTTAAAAACGTTCTTTCAAAGTATCATGTTTTAATAATTAAAGAGGAAATAGATTATTTTTATTTTGGAGATTTTTTATTTGGAGATGAAAAAGTAATATCAAGTTTCTAATACAGTGAACTCTGCGTAAGTCGATGGCGCATAGATGTAAAGAGGAATAATCATCTTAGTCAATGAAAATAAAAAGTTCCAATTCAAATTCATAATGTATTATTACTACGTACGAGTCAAATATTGCCTAAGTCCATGCATTTCGTCAGTCCCATCAAGATTGACTTACGTGGAGTTAACTGTATAATGAAAATACTATCTCCACTTAAAAAATTGCTCTTGCCCACCAGTGTACCAAGTACCGCAGAACAGGGCTACCATGTACACTAGATTAAGCATATGGGAAATGCACATTTACCTTTAAAAATCAATTATAAATGCTTTGATCATGCTGTTTTCATGACCTGTTGGTTCAATTGCTTGTATGTATAATTCAGGTACAGCCGTGCTGAGAGACATTTCTTGGGCCTGTGGTGTGGAACTGGAAAGCCATTTTTCAAAACGTTCTTGAAGCCATTTGCAGAATCATTCAAAGACTTGTATGTTAATGGTACGTATCAGAATTTCTGTTTTCAACACCTGAAATGTGACAGTTACTCATCGGCAAGTGAATTATGGAAGACAACCTGTTAATATTTTGCTAAGTTGGTTACAGGTCATGTAGGTCAAATTCTGATGTCACAGGGTCTATCATTGTTATTGTGATATCTTAAAGGTAAAGACCAGTAATGGTCATGCGATTGCATTGTGAAAGAAACGTTGTGGAATCGATCAGAAAAGGTTGATCATCTAGCATCTAGCAT
The DNA here is from genome assembly GCA_035222895.1 of Strongylocentrotus droebachiensis. NCBI lineage: Eukaryota > Metazoa > Echinodermata > Echinoidea > Camarodonta > Strongylocentrotidae > Strongylocentrotus > Strongylocentrotus droebachiensis. The sequence continues at coordinate 600,416 of JAVYIG010000098.1, forward strand.
CTGCAAGGTTCTGGAATCATCAAAATAATAAGAAATTTGGCCCATTCTTCGTAAAGTTATGTTATATGGGACTACCCTATCTCTCTCACACGACCATGAGAGAGATAAATTTACCAAATATATGAATTAGTAGGCGGTTTCCCGGCAAATTTTTTATCATCATGTATTAGTCAAAACATATTCTTTCACATGATTGGTAATGAGAGCTTCCATTTCATTTTTTGAAATTGGGGCGTTACCAATACTGGTCTTTACCTTTAAAATCAAATAATGTATCCTCAAACCCAGTAACGGTATATATTAAGTGTTCTCATTAGATTTGATTGCAGCTGTTGACTAACGATCCTAGAATTAACGGCAATATGATTTACAGCATGACATTTAATGGTTAAATTCACTTCATTTTCAGGGCTCAACGTTGAAGTGGAGGGTCATGCTGATGTTCTTGTGCGTGGAGTACCATTAAGTGTGGTGATGGACTCTCCAGCAAGATGCCTCTTTCAGGAGTTCATTCAATTCAATGGTAATATGGGCTGCCCATATTGCCTTGCTCCAGGAGAGACCTTCAGGACGGCTGCAGGTGGCCATAGTAGAATTTATCCCTACAACATGAATACATCAACAGGTGCCTATACCAAGAGGACTCATGAACAGACTGTGGAGTTTGCTGCCCAGGCACAAGCAGAGGGGAAGCCTGTAAATGGAGTCAAGGGACAGAGTTGGTTTTTGTTCCTACCAAGGTTTAACATAATAGACAATATTGCTGCAGATTACATGCATGGTCTAATCCTAGGTGTTATGAAAATGTTTCTCTCATTATGGTTCGACAAATCCTATCACAGAGAAGAGTTTTCTATATCTAAAAAAGTTAAAGAAGTTGATAGGCGATTGTTGAATATCTCTCCACCAAATTGTATTTCTCGGATGTCAAGAAGCATAGAAACACATATTAAGTTTTGGAAGGCCTCTGAATACAGATCATTTTTATTGTTTTACGCAGTACCTTGTCTGTGGGGGGTTCTGCCTGATGATTATTTCCAGCATTTTCTGTTACTTAATGAAGCTTCCTTTATTCTGTTATCTGAATCAATATCACATGAATCTTTGTTAAAATCTGAAAAGCTACTTCGGCACTTTTGTCTACGCATAGAGTGTTTATATGGGAAAAGGTACCAGACATCAAATACACACAGCCTTTTGCACTATGCTGAGAAGGTAAGGCTTCTGGGTCCACTATGGGCAAATTCCTGTTTTCCTTTTGAAGATTTCAATGGAGATTTGAGAAAATTATTTCATGGTACCCGTGGTGTTGCCAAGCAAATAGTCACAGCAGTATGTTTGCAGCAAGTTATTCCGAAATTTGACTCATATTTCCCTGTTGGCTCTAGTGTACGATGTTTCTATGAAAAAATGACAAGTAGGAATGTTACATATAAGTCGACTGAAGAAATTTCTTCTGGTGTTTTTGTAATTGGTAATTTCAAATTGTGTCAGAATCACCCGAATTTACGTGCAGTTGTGGGTCGTGCAGTCAGCCAAGTATACATATTTACAAGGCTTTTCATGAAAGGTGTAGTTGTACATTCCAAATTGTATTGGCCTGGTATTAAGCGGAACAGCTTCACTATCAAATTCTTGAAAAATGATAACTCGGTCTCCTATGGTCAAATAGAATACTTCATTAAATGTTTTGCGAGCTGTGCAAACCCAGTGTATTGTTGTATAAATTGTGTATGTCGCGTACCCCTCTTCTTTGCCGTTATTCAGGAATTTCAACCTCAGAATTTGATGTTGTCGTCTGATACCTTTACTCATGCAAGTGTCCCAAATGTCATACCAATTCAAAATGGCAATTCAGTTGAAAAGGTAATCAGGATATCTAGCATAATTGAGAAATGTATCTGGGTTCATGTAATTGCCAAAGATCAACGATTCATTACACAATTTCCGAATATGATAGAGAAGGACTGAAGTATGTACATGTTCTTTTTTTTGTGTAACCACAGTGTACAGGTAATTAGGATATTAACATGAGGTATTTTATATTCAATCAGAAAAGTGCTTGACCGATAGTGGTAATAAAGTTATTATCATCTTTTACCATTTTGAATATAAGTTAGTGTGGAGTTCTGACATTGACAAAACTATATGGTCTATTATGCATAAAATGATTTGAGAAGTTTTGCAGGTTTGCCAAAAAATCATGTGGCAGCTTTATAAATGCTTGTAGAGAACAAGTACACATGTAGCTGGAAATGACTAATAACAATATAGTTATGTAAGCTCTCAGTGTGCCAGATTGACAAAAGACATGGAAATATCAAGGGAAAATTTCGAGGTAAAGTTGACATGTTAATTATTGTGATAACAATCATATTGATTGTAATTTGGACTCTGTCAGGTCCATGCTGCAATTATATTCCTCTTTTTTCATTTTGCCATTTCCAGTTTATAGACATGTAGAAAAAACAATGTTTTGGTGATCTTTCAGAGGGCATAGCCAAAATTAAAATACCTTAAATTGTATTATTATCTTTGACTAGTTGTTCTCTCTTCATGTGTAAGATACAGAAACCTTAATCTACAAATCAGTTAACGATTAATACTTATTTATACAGTCCACTCCCATTAAAACCTTGCTCAGGACCAAGCCAACTACATGTACCTTGTTATAACAAAATCCCTTTATACGGAACATATGGGCACTTAGTCAAATGTGTGCAATGTGCACACATTTTAAATTGGGACCAAGAGACTTGCCTCTGTATAGCAGTATTTATGTGCTTGTTATAATGGGAGTAGACTGTATTAAGTTTGTGTATAGTGCATTTCACACACTTGAGTCTCAATGCACCTTCAAAGAGTTGGATTTGTAACCCTGGCTCTAGCCATAGCTGCACTTATAGCTGCACTTATATTGCTTGACCATGTATGTGCATATCACCTTCAAAGGAAGCTAAATTTTCACAAAAAAAAATTACTTTTCAGTGCATTAAAAATTGTCTCCAAGGCGTTGATTCACAGCCATTCATATTTTGCTTCCCAGTACCATTGTGCAAATGCAATAACAGCCTCATGTCATAACTACTTAAATTTGTCCCAGTAACTGAACAACATTTCACTAAATTTAAGTTGTCAATATTCAAATAAATATCATTCTTAAGTTCATTCTCCAGAAGAAAAAAAAATTTAGTGGTTAATCTGACATTTTCCAATATTGATTCACTGAGCATTGTTGAATATAGTTCAGGGAATTAATCACAGGTTGATTTTTGTCAGTCATGTACAGTACACTTTAATTTATTTAATTTTCCATTCACAGTTACAAACCGTTGTTGGTCAGTCTGGTGTCAGATTGGAGTGGTCTCGTTGGTGTGAACACGCTATTATTAATACAAAATATATGTAACATTGGGTGTTAACCACATCTGTCAGTATAAAATGTTAAATAGTAGCTGTATTGAAAATGTTTCCTCATTGGGGGATCTAGGCAAGGATGCCAGAGGCGATGCCGGGTCGACCCTCCACTCATTTTTTTAGATTATCACATATTGTATACAGTCCACTCCCGTTTGAAATTGGAGAATTGCTTCATTACAACTGTTTTATCCATACAGTAGACTGTAATACATTTGACAAATGTTCCTTTAAAAAAATTGAAACTTCTCAGGACTAGTTTGTAAATTAGATCAAGAATATTAATAAAGGAACAAAATTGAAATTTCTATGTGTACATTTTCTTTTTACACATGGTTTATGTATGGTTATCTTTGAGTGCACTAGTCAGTACTATAGTTTGTAAATAAAATCAAGAATATTAATAAAGGAACAAAATTGAAATTTCTATTCGTACATTTTCTTTTCAAACATGGTTTATTTATGGTTATCTTTGAGCTCACTATTCAATATGTGACCCGACAGCTAAAAACCACCAATAAGTCGCAAACTGAACAACAGAGATAATGGCAGGAGAATCAGCCTTTTTGCATAGGATGCCAGTCATAAACAATGAAAATATGCAAGTTTAGAAAATAGACAAAAAATAGTTTACAAATTTGTATCATGTCATAAAAAATTTAAGTGCAAAAAATAGGAATAAAATAGTACTCGCAAATAGGTAAAAAGAAGTCTGAAAAAGATGAAGGTGAAAAAATAGGGAAAAAATAGTCTGAGAAAAAGATTAAGGTGAAAAAATAGGGAAAAAATAGTCTGAAAAAGACTAAGATGAAAAAATAGGGAAAAAATAGTTTACAAATTTGTATCATGTCATAAAAAATTCAAGTGCAAAAAATAGGAATAAAATAGTACTCGCAAATAGGTAAAAAGAAGTCTGAAAAAGATGAAGGTGAAAAAATAGGGAAAAAATAGTCTGAGAAAAAGATTAAGGTGAAAAAATAGGGAAAAAATAGTCTGAAAAAGACTAAGATGAAAAAATAGGGAAAAAATAGTTTACAAATTTGTATCACGTCATAAAAAATTCAAGTGCAAAAAATAGGAAGAAAATAGTACTCGAAAATAGGTAAAATGAAGTCTGGAAAAGATGAAGGTGAAAAAATAGGGAAAAAATAGTCTGAGAAAAAGATTAAGGTGAAAAAATAGGGAAAAAATAGTCTGAAAAAGACTAAGATGAAAAAATAGGGAAAAAATAGTTTTGAAGTCGAAAAGAGAAGAAGAAAAAAATCCTATTTTTTTCATATTTTTTTGGAGAAAAGAGGAAAAAAATAGTCTGAAAAAGATGAAGGTGAAAAAATAGGGAAAAAATAGTTGGTACTCGGAAATTAGGAAAAAATTGAACTATTTTTTTCCTATTTTCTTATAAAAAATAGGAAAAAAATAGTCCACACAAAAGTTGAAGGTGAAAAAAATAGTTTGTGCTTGAAAATAGGAAAAAAATAAGACTATTTTTTTCCTGTTTTCTTATAGGAAATAGGAAAAAAATAGTCTGAAAAAAAATATAGGTGAAAAAAATAGGGAAAAAATAGTTTGTACTTAAAAATAGGAAAAAAATAGCCCTAGTTTTTCCTATTTTCTTGAAGGAAATAGGAAAAAAATAGTCTGAATTTCCAGAAAATAGGGAAAAAATAGGAAAAAAATAGGGAAAAAATATATTTTCGCTACACACAAAACTACTAGGGTAGCTCTGGTATGTCGAGAGAACATGGCTGTGATTTGTTCTCATATGTTTCATTTACATCTAAGTAATGTTACTTTAATATTTAGTAATATTTAGTAATATTATTTTTAATTAGATATATATTATCATTCAGTTATTTGTTGTGCATTGAATGAATAAAATCAAACAAAAAGTGGGGAGGCAGCCCATTGCTATTTTGGCTTTTCACAGCACTTCATAGAAAGATATATTTTTCATATGTTTAACAAGTTTTTTTGAGATGAAAAGGATATATATACATATATGTATGTATACTTTGTTACAAGTACACATTTATACAACATATAGATATGTATGTATGTATGTATGTTAACATAATTATACACATGCATACAACACATAAAAGAAGTTCATAACAGCTAGGGGGTAGCCTGGAGAATTTTGTTGGCGTCCTGAGAAACCAACATGACATTTCATTAACGACATTACACATCGGCGACAGACGCAATTTGTTTATCACCAAATAACGAGAGCCCTATTGACGCTAATCTTGAGCTCAGGTATGGATATTGTATGTCGAGAGAACATGGCTATAATTTGTTATCATGTGTTTCATTTATGTCTAAGTAATGTTACTTTAATATTTAGTAATATTATCATTCAGTTATGTTTTGTGCATTGAATGAACAATAAAATCAAACAAAAAGTGTGGGGGGGGCAAGGGTAAAATAACATAGGAAAGGAATAATTGTAAGCATACATGAAATGCATTGTTGTATTCCCCATCAGTGTATAACCTTTTTGTTTTTAAATAAACAAAATTCTTTGAGATGCATTACGTACAAGTTATTATATTGTTAAAAAGAGGAAATTATGAAGAATCAAAGCTAAATGTTTAGTTTTGTCAAATTCATGTTGCAACAATATTCAATATTTCTTTTCATGACTTTTATATTTGTGATGGCCTAAGAGAACAATGTATTCTGGCGGCATTCCGAATGCCAGTTGAATGAATCTGTGGCACCTATGTAGTTATTTGATAGGTTTTGTTTGAGAAATATCTAACCATGGCAAGTACATCGCGTGTAGGGGCTATTTCCAACTTGTATGTGTAGAAGAAGGAGAGGTATACAATCCAGTAACTTGCAAAGTAATGTGTATAAATTCGTCAGATTGGCCGTAATTGGAAAAAACAGGGCCAGGGTCTCAGACCCGACATGCAGCGCTTCTTTCAAAAATCAGTACAAGACGCTTATGAAGTTGAAGGCCGGGAAATATTTCATGGTAAAGGGTATTCTCAATGGCAATGAAAACCGGCTAACTGCAGATTGCAGTCGGGGTCCATATTACTCACAAGCCAAGCGCGAGTACTGCCATATGGTGAAATACGCTACCAGTAATTGGAAAGACAAATGTCTGTTAACAGTTGTCCCTATTTTCATGAAGTGACGGTAGTGAATGATAATCCCATACAATTTGCGTGCAGATTTTCGTCACTTTGTGAAAACGGGATCGAACTGTGTCATGACCATCGTACCTCTTTTAGAAAAATGGAGAAACTGAAGAATCTAAAATAATCTACAAAAGAGTAAATTAAAAAGAATTTTACGGATGTAAAGACTTGACTGCACCCTAATTTATAATTAGTTAATAACGAGGTAATAACGAAAACAGATATCTGTTTTGCCCAAAAACAAGCAGCCCTAGAATTGATAAATTCGAAATGGACAAATTATTTACACATATATACAGATGGATCAAGATCGCCAGATAAAGACTCTGCTGCTGCTGCTGCATTTCATGTACCTTATTATGATGTTTCTCAATCTAAGAGACTGGCTAATTACACATCGTCTTATAGAGCAGAGATGGCCGCAATTGTACTTGCCCTGACATGGCTATTACAACTCCCAGGACTCTACACCGGGGCAGTCATCTTTTCTGATTCTTTGAGTTCACTCCAGGCCATAGAATCTCGTAAAGACGAATCTTTCATTCTTGAAATTTTAACCCTGTGTAGTCAACTAAAATACAAGGGCACCCAGGTCTATTTCGAATGGATTCCCAGTCATTGTGGTCTACAACACAATGAGATAACGGATAAGTTTGCTAAAGCAGGACTAAATAAAAATATAGAAATCAACAACGCTCTTACCAGAGCAGAATCAAATTATGTTATAAAGAAATACTACATAGAGATATATATGGCAAAAAAGATGGAATGAAACATCATCCCCCCCCCCCCCTACGGGAAACGCAAACTCTAGTATCAAAAACATTTGTGTGTTACCTGAACAACTGATATCATGAAACTATTCTTCATCGCCTAAGAATGGGAAACTTAGATGGGAAGTTTAAATGAAAATCTTTTTGAGTTGAATCAACATGAGACAGGTCATTGTCCAAACTGTGAGCACCAAAAAGAAACAGTTAAACATTTTTTATGTAAGTGCCCACTCTTTCTTATAGAGAGAGCCATGCTTATAACAGAATCTGGAATAGAAAACGAAGAAGTAATCCCAATACTCCTGAAATCAACAGATATTAATCACCAACAGGCTCTGGTTAACTTCGTAGTTAGATCTAAAAGGGTACACCTGTACCCCTACTAACCACCTTGCACCGCACATAATTATTTGAGCCCAATATGTTTCGCTTTTTATAGTGAGTATACATGCATGTACATGAAGAAGAAGAGTGAGAAAGAAGAAAAAAAGAAGAAAAAAAAAATTAGAAGAGAGAACTCTATATTAACGTTTAAAATCTTCATGTATCATGTGGAGACGACTAGACATATTGGTGGACGTCGGAGGGCCTAGGCTCAGCATTAGGCTGAGTTGAGAAGCTTGTCACAACGTACCGTGTCCGAGTTGGTCCTTGGGCGTCCTATATAGCCGATAAGCCTTTTGCTCGCCAGCCACTGAATTCTTCATCATTAAATAAAAGTTTAGCTTTTAAAAATCCAATTTATCCAAATCTATATATCAAAAAAAAGTAAATCTAATTTTAAAGGAATAAAAATCCTGAGAGAAGAGGCGTAAATATTCACTTCTGAATGAAAAACGCCTATAAATTAAAACAACAACAATGCAAAGTCATTTACGATTTGCCTGTCATTTTCAATATGATCTTGATCATACTTTTTTTTTTCTTTCTTATGAATTTCTTGTGTCTGTAATATCTTAACTGAAAAACTTCTGTCCTTTAAATCTCTTTAAATGAAATTCAATATTCTAATTTTCACATCAAGATTACAAAAAAGTGGTCAGGTGACCTTGATGGCGCCACTTCATTACTTTCCACATCTTATGACAATCTTCAGATCTCCATATCTTACAGACTTTTCCTCCACAATTGCTTTTGACTATAATCCTAATCCTTATCATACCCTAACCACCCTTAACCCTCCCCAGTATTTTCAGCAAAATCATACTTGTAACAAAGTTTAGCATGCTGCAGTGAAATACAGTATTTTATCTCCCGTGAGTGGATGTTATGTTGTTATTTGTGGCTAGTGTTAATACTAGTGTTGTGAATGTCCTGTTTTATGTCTTTAAAAATGTTGGGTGTGATGGAATGACCGGGGGGGGGGGGATGGTTATATCCCCAGGCTGGGTTACGCTTTTCCATCCATATCCCTCCGAGCGTGAGTCTTAAGGAGAACGTGATTCAAAATTCGCGCACGTCTACCGACGTTTCTTTACCGAGGCAGGCTGAAAGATTTTTTTGCTCCGGCAAGTTTTTGCAATTCGCAATTCCAAAGATATTTGAGCTATTTCCAAGTTATTTCTGAGGGAGTTGTTCATCGGGCGTAAGGTAGGAAACCTTTCACTTTTGTTAAATCTTAGCAATCCTTAGGTTAGTTTAGGGCAAATACTTCAGAATTGTTGGTCTGTTTGTTTAGTTGGTGGAGGAAGTTGTATTTATAATTCCCTTCGCGTATTAAATAGAACCTAGACATCTAGGTTAGGTTACTTGGTTAGGTTACTTATATGTTTATTAAGTTCAAGTTCAAGTTCTTTTATTTCCATTTCTCGTTAAAAAAAAAAAAATTAACACATTATACATATAAGGACAATTCTTGCATTCAAGGAATCTTTTGAACCAATCCTCTTTAAAGTTATTTGTGATCACAAACCTTGCTATATAATGGGAGATTTCAATATAAATCATTTTGTTGGAGAAGAGATGGAGCCTAATGATTTTGTACAATTTACTGAACTGGATGTGGTTGGAATTCGTATTAATTGTGGTGGTGTTCTGGTGAATCTATAACTGGAATTGCTTTTGATTGTTTATCTTGGTTGACTGTTCGGTTTCAACTCCCTTGTAGGGGTGTTTTCCAGGAAACAGAAGATTTACCAGATAGATAGCACTTTTGTGACCGTGGGTGAGGATTTGGCTCTGGGAGTTTTATCCCAGGGTAGTTGTGAGTCTTGGCGGTGCAGAGGTGGGGCAGTTGTAGTGTTGGAACATTAGGGCATCTATTGCGTTATACAGATACAATTATAGTATAGGACAGTTTTAGAATATACGAATAATTATCGACTTATGTTTAATACTATTAGGGGTTAATAGTCGGTGCCGGGGTGGGGCTATATCCTACCCTATCTCTGGTGTGCTGGTTAGGGCCCAAGGAGGGGTGTAGCTCCTTCTTTTATTCATTGAACCCCTCAGGCGGGGAGCAATAGCTCATTCTTGAGTTAAGTAGGCTCCTTGTTGATATTTTATATCGGTTCGGTGAATTGATCTAGGTCTTTTTTTTTTTTGTGATTGCAATTGTTCTTATATATCCTAGTATATTGTTCTTTCCAATTATTTACCTGTGGCTGTATGGGTATTAATAATTGTTGGGTAGTACAATTAATATTCTGGGATTTATTTTATTGTTGTAGGGTTTGTATTATTATTGTGGGACTGAACCTCGCATTGTGGGAGTATGGCGAAGGTTCCGATCAATCGCTGTACATTCGCGGAGTTGCTGGCAATGCCTGGGCTAAGCCCTGTTCGAGCAGGGTGTATATTAGAACTCCGGGGAAAAACATAGGGTCCTCTCCTTTGTTTGAGGATCTAGTAAATCTGCAGGATCAATTTGATTTTCGACCACGTATGAATTATGGGGGAGAGTCCCCCAGAATGATGTTTAGGACGATATCCCAAACAGGGGATTTCTGGAGTAGCTCGCCCCATGGGGGAGGATCCGGAGACCAAAGTCTAGGGGCACACGTTTATCCCCATGAGAGTTATCCACCCCGGGAGGGGGGGGAGGAGGGGGAGGTGGGGGGGGGGGGGAATCGCGCAGGCGCTCTGGCGTAAATACGGGGGATATGAGGGGGGTGAAGATACTACCCTTTCAGGCCCAGCCCGGACTCTTCCAAATCTGCCCCGGGATAGGAAAGATGCCTTCTCCCGACCGTCTGTGTCTAGATGGGAGGGAGATATGGGAGGGAGATTGGGGAGGTAATCGAAGGAGGACCTCCTATCAGGCACTCCTCAAATCGATCGGGTTTGACAGGCGCGGGAATTGGCGCACGTTTTACCGGAAGTTAAGCGCGTTTGCGGATGCTGGCGAGTAGGGTCACCCACAGCAACTCAAATCAATTATGCTGGTGTTTGGATGGCCAGGCAGGCAAGTTTTTTGATGTGATCCAGGAGGGGACCCGGAAATGGGTTATTTCAGAGTAGTACGCCAGCTGGAGGGCCGGTTTGGATACCGGGCCTTGTATAGTTATCTGTTCCGTTACTTCCAAGTTGCCGAGCATCACCTCAGATCCGACCACGAAGATCATTTGTACTACCCTGCTGTGATAGAAGAGCACCATGCGCAAGTCCTACACCGCTTCTTTCAAACTCGTTGTCTGCAGGTATGCAGAGGAGTTTAGCAACAGAGCTGCAGGGAGGAAGTACGGCCTGGACGAGAAGAACGTTCGTCGATGGCGGGAGAGCAAGGCGACCTTGAAGGCTATGCCGAGTAAGAAGAGGGCACTGAGGAGTGGCAAGGCTAGATGGCCAGAGCTTGAAGAGTCCGTCTTCCAGTGGGTACAAGAGAAGAAGCCGAGGGTCATGCTGTGTCGACGATAGCTCTCCGGTTGAAGGCTCGAAAGATTGCCGACAACACCGGGGTCGATGACTTCAAGGCTGGGACATCTTGGGCCTACAGATTCATGAAGCGACATGACCTATCCATCCGCCGACGTACTCACATCGTTCAGCAGTACGTCATCCGGAAGCGACGGGAGTTCGAGTACCCTCCGAGTCGTATCGGGAACGCCGACCAGACACCCCTTACATTCGACGTGCCGAGCACCTCAACTGTCTCCACCAAGGGCCTCAAGACCATCAGCGTGATAACGACAGGCCATGAAAAGGACCGGTTCACGGTCATGCTCTCCTGTACAGCTGACGGGGGAAAGCTGCCGCCGTATGTCATCTTTAAACGCAAGACGATTCCTAAGGGGAACTATCCGCCGGGAGTCATCGTGAGGGCTCAGGTGAAGGGCTGGATGGACCAGAACCTCACTGAAGACTGGCTGAAAGTCGTTTGAGGTCGGCGGGTTGGCAGCCTTGCTGGTGCCGGATGCTTTCAGGTGCCACAACTCCGCACCGACGAAGGAGCTGCTAAGGAAGACCAACACAGATCTGGTCATGATTCCGGGAGGGATGACGTCTATTCTCCAGCCGCTAGACGTCGGGGTGAACAAGCCCTTCAAGGACGGCCTTAGAAGATGCTTGGCTGACTGGATGATGCACGGCCAGAAGACTTACACGAAGGGCGGGATCGATCGAGGACGAGAAAGGTAGACGTGCAGACAATCACCGGGTGGATCGCCAAGGTCTGGGAGGAGCTTTCGCCAGAAATCATCATGCGGGCCTTCAAGTGCTGCATATCCATCGCTCTTGACGGGACAGAGGACGACGTGCTGTGGGAGCATGAACTAAATCCAGGATTTCGTTTCTGAGTCAAAGTTGCCCAATTCCTTTAAATCTGCATTCTAGCTCGCGGCTAAAAATTGGATAAAGGCCATTTTAATTTAATTTAATTTAGCGTCCTGCTTTTTCGGAAAAATAGGAAAGAGGTCCTTATTTTTTCTTTAAGATTGCCGCCAGCGTTAAAAAAAAATTAATAAAAAAAAAAGATTATAATAGCAGAATGTTTTTCATGTTTTTTCATGAATTTAAAAACATATTTTAAAAAAAATATATATATTACAAACAAAAAGCAGGCGGCCTCAAAAAAGGAAACTGACGGAAACACTAAAAATAAATTTTGGGTTTAATGGCCTAATGCAAAAATTGCTACTGTATTTTATGCATTTTAATATTTAAATTTTGCCCTATATTTGTTAAACAGTTTTCTTGCAGTATACTTTGAATATTTGCTTAACTTGCTCTCCTTTTAAAAACTTTTTTTCAGATCAGTGACATAAGAGAAGAAAAAAGAAAGATGAGGGAACTTCACCTCACAGACAGAAGCGGTAGCATATCCGTCTGTCTGTGGGGTGATCTCGCCGATCACCCAATGGTGGTTTCGGAATCGATCACTATAGGACCCCTGACTGTCCAGCAGGACAGAAGATCGAACGAGAAGAAATTGTTTTCTGTTACAACAACCCACATCAAGGTGAACATTATAAATTGACTTTGTTTTATTAATCATTAAGTTGGTATCCATAGTCATACTTTATTAATTTTGAAAACTTTGGTGGATATGCCTTTTCTTTTACACAGATATTACCAGTTGGTGGTTTATGTAAATGTGAAAATATTACATGCAATTAATATTATTTCATAAAGCGGAAAGAGCAAACTAAAAGTACTAAAGGGTTTTTGTACACTGTTGTTAAATTAACGATCATTTTGGAATATTGTACATTAAAATTTCCATGTGACTATCACATGGTTTCTTTTTCTTCAGAAGAATGAATATTGGACCTGCGTGGTGGAAGGAGCAACGGATCCTGATGTGTAAGTATTGTTAGAAGTGAAGATATGTTTTGATGTATGATGATTGAATTTTTGTAAAGTAGATTCAATTATAGATTAGAGGTAATTTGAGCATATAGTTTACAATTAATTTTATTATTTTGTTATGACAGGTTTATCGTTTAATGATCATTGTTTATATTATGTATCAGTAAACGTGAAACACTGTAGGAAAGTTTTTCTTTTGCAATCAGATAAATAGTGATATTAAAACATTGAACTATTTCAAAATGGATCTAAAAGCCATACTGTGCAATACATACTATGCAGTTTCCTTTTATCATTACCTACAGCATAACAAAAAATGATATGACTTAAATGAGCAGACTCTTAAATTGATTGTATTTGAGAGATAACAAATTAAGTACGAGTTGATTCTTGAAGTATTCCTCGTTGCTCTACCTAACAAGCGTGAAAGAGCCACACTCGAACCACTAATTTTGAAACACATCAAACAAGGCACTACCATTATAAGTGACTGCTGGAAGGCAAATATGATCGGCTCATGCAGAGCTGCTGGGTATACAATACAAAGCATCAGGCAGTAAGTGCAATCAACTGTCCCTGGTCTACATCAGGAACCCCACCATCCAAACTTAGTATAAGCATAGCCTTTTGATTTGATTTCATTTTATTACAAAATAATTGAATTATACAGTGATATGTCAATTGGTTTATCTGCATGCCTTTATTTGAATGTGCAACACAGGGTACACGCCGAAAATCTAACAAATCTTAAGACTGGGTTAGGCATAGAGTATTACTTTGGCAGTTAAAGTACTGAATGTATTTTTCTCTTTACCCAGGCAATCAAATTGTCTCTCGCTGGATGATGCTCCCAACCGGTCTTTACAATCATCAAAGGCTTACACAGGACTCAACGCTTGGGTGCCAGCGAAAGAAAACTCGCTATGTAAGGAGAATCCCAACTCTCACTTTTATTCAGCGAAGGTGTGGTACATTCTTGAATGTGCTTCAATGTACAGCAAGGAAGTGCTCGTCAATAGCGCCGATAACAAGAATAAGATCAAAGTGGGCGATGTGACGTTGGCGGTTGACCGTAGAATCAAAATAAGGAGAATCTTCCCAATCAACGATCGACCCAACTGCAACACTCTTTAACCTGGCATTAGACCCACTTCTAGAGCCACAGTAAAGGCCCGAGAGAAAAGGAGGGCTTTCTCAGAGATACAGTCCCTGTACAGGAAAAAAAAACAACTTGTAGATGTACCGTAAATCTTGAAGTGATGCAAAGAACCTATAGCAAAAGATTCTTGAGAGAGAGAGAAGATGTTGAGAGAACATGGCTGTGATTTGTTATCATACGTTTCATTTATGTCTAAGTAATGTTACTTTAATATTTAGGTAATATTTTTTTACTTAGATATATATTATCATTCAGTGATTATTTTTTGTGCATTGAATGAATAATTAAAATCAAACAAAAAGTGGGGAGGCAGCTCTCAGGCAGGAGTAACAAAACATATAGGAAAGGAATAATTGCAAGCATACATCAAATGCATTATTGTATCCATCATTATTCTCTTATTAAGGCGGGAAAGGGCATTCTGGTGATGATAGTGAACGGGGCCTGGACTACAATGTAAACCACACGTCAAACAAGTATTTCTACCAATGCTTCTTTGGTGACACGAATCTGGATGGAAAGATTGTCATGAGCTATACTGCCCCGCTGACTCCCGCGCCCATCTGATCGAGCATGTATGGGCGCCTACCAGTAACGTGGTCAACAGCGGAAGACCGAGCACCTCCAATTTTCCTATCTGGGCTGAATCGAATTTTGCCATTTTGACCATTTCTGGCAGGTTTTTCATTAATTTTGCGATATAATAAAAAAAATGGTATAAAATCACAACGCATTGACCGATTTCAATTCTGTTTTTTGTTTTTTGAAGCTTTCATAGAGCTTGATCATTTGCAACCATCAAATAACATGTGTTTGCTGGAAGCTGGCCCTTGGGATACATCCCAAGCATGCCACAGCATACACTGAAGAAGATTGGGGACGGCTTGTCGCCCTGCTGCAGAACCCCTCGTGGTTGGGATGAGCGAAGTCGGTTTTGACTTTTCGGTCCCTTCCCAACGGTGGCCGGACCAGGAGGTGTTGTTTCCTCGCCTCCTAGCTAGTCAGGGCACCCAGGGGAGGGTCCTCGTTCTATGCCTCCGAGGGGGGTCGCGTGCAGACACCAGCTATGCGGTCCACAAGTTGAGCAGAAGGCTACTCAAAATCCACTGTTCCCCACTTCAGCGGCTGCATCTCCATTGTTTCAATTCTGATGTAGTCCAGATAAAGGCCTGGGCCAGAGCTACTTTGGCTTTTCGGGGCTAGCCCGGCATTTCACATCGTCACAGGTTTGGGAGTTACGGGCGGTAGCCGCAGATCGCGTAGTTCTGGAGACAAGACTCCCCCCTCACCTAGGAATGGGTAATAAATCAGTGGAATTAGAGGATCGGCAGAAAAGAGGATGAAGGAGGTCCAACTCAGACAAAAGCGGCTCAATATCGGTATGTCTGGCTGATGTGGGGGCGATCATCGCAGATCTACAGAGACTGCCCCTAGCCAACCTGATGGGACAGACACTGAAGAATGCCCAAGAGCTTGATGGGATGATAGTTAAACTATCTACATTAATGAGATTAGATTATGTTGCTACGTCAGGAGGACCCAAACTCTCACTTTTATTCAGCGAGGGTGCGTTACATTCTTGAATGTGCATCAATGTACAACAAGGAAGTGCTTGTTTATAGCGCGCTGACAATAAAAACAAGATCAAAGTGGGCGATGTGACATTGGCGGTTGACCGGAGAATCAAAAGGAGAATCTTCCCAATCAACGATTGATCCGACTGCAACACTATTCAACCTGGCACTAGATCCACTTCTAGAGCCACAGTAAAGGCCCAAGAGGAAAGGGGGATGAAGCGGGCAGGGACGTTTAACATGTTTTAATTTGTAATGGCCCAAGAAAACAATGTATTCTGAGGGGGAGGGGGGGGGGGGGGGCATTCTGGCGGCATTCCGAATGCCACTTGAATAAATCCGTGGTCACTATATAAGTAGTTATTCGATATGATTCGTCCCAGAAATAAACAACCATGGCGGCCGGAAGTTCGACATCTCGTGTTTTTCATTTTTATGTCGTGGAGGCTGGTGAAAAGAGATCGAGTAACAATAACGTGTACAACTTTTGTAAGTTAGCAGTTATCGCAAAGCATAGGAATAGTGTTAGTGAACTGGCGGCATTCCGAATGCCACTTGAATAAATCCGTGGTCACTATATAAGTAGTTATTCGATATGATTCGTCCCAGAAATAAACAACCATGGCGGCCGGAAGTTCCACATCTCGTGTTTTTCATTTTTATGTCGTGGAGGCTGGTGAAAAGAGATCGAGTAACAATAACGTGTACAACTTTTGTAAGTTAGCAGTTATCGCAAAGCATAGGAATAGTGTTAGTGAACCGACTTGCAGTGCCTCCTTCGAAAGTCAGTACCGAATGCTTATGGACCTGAAGGCCGGTGGATTTTTCATCGTTAAGGGGATACTCAACGGAGATGAGAGCCGGCTGTCTTCAGACTGCAAGGTCAGTAATTATATCCTAACCATATATTTACGAGAAATATTTATAAATGTGCATTTAGTTTTCCAGTTTAATAATAGTACTACTAGACTACTAGTGCTGTGATCGGGTCCTCTATCGCGGATACCATTCCGCCATGGAAAGGGGCGCAAAATGACTTGCAGACGACTTTGTAATGTATCAAGCAACGCCTACAATTTTGTAGAATATTGGCCGTCATTGGAAGGAACAAGTCCAGGGTCTCGGACCTCGCCTGCAGCAACACATTCACAAAACAATACAAAACGTAGCAAAATCTCAAGGCCGGACAATACAAACCTAACAGTAGAAAAGAAAATGGTGGATCTGTACAAGACGGTACGTAAGAGAAGTATATTGAAGATTACTTCTCTCACGAAGGTATCAAACTCGATCCCGCAAAGATAGCCAAAAATCCTGCCTTGAGGGCTATTGCTTTTAAAGAACAATCGCAATGTAGCTCTGGGGTAAATTTGCATAAAGGGAAAACTTGAAGAAACAACTCAACCAGTTTCTCAATCTACAGATCAAGGACTTGGACAAGGCTGTTGTCGATTGGGAACATCAGAAGGAGAAACTGAAATATAAACTTGAGAGCCTACAAACAGCTGAAGTTCAGGCAAACAAATCAACAAAAAAGCACGGACGAAGTGAAAGACTTGATCGTTCATAACGAACACTCCATAGAGTTGCATAACACACGGACCGCAAGAGGATAGCTGCTTTATTTACGAAGGGTTGTCACCATAGGAACATTAGCATCGTTTATATAACTCAGAATTTATTTCACTGTGGTAAAGAGTCGAGGACAATTTCCCTCAATACATATTGATTGTCTTTTTTCAAATTGTAGGGACAAACTACAAATAATGTGTCTTGGAAAACAATGTATTCAAGAAGCGTATAACGATGCTACGAAAGGTAAATGGGGTTATCTGTTTGTGGATCTCAAACCTGACACACCTGAGGACTTTTGCCTTAATTTGCACAAACATTCACGAAGAGACTCAATTCGCTTACGTTTCAAAAGTATAAAATATCAACGAACATTCTCTGGGGTTTAGTTAGACAACGATGTCTCAACGAGTACAGACACATGCCATTCTTCTAAAGAAATCGATCGGGTTTGATGGGCGCGGGAATTGGCGCGCGTTTTTCCGGAAGTTCTGCGCGTTTGCGGATGCTCGCCAGTGGGATCACCCACAGCGACTCCATTATGTTGGTGTTTGGATGGCCAGGCGAGCGAGTTTTTCGATGGGATCCAGGAGCGGGACCTGGACATGGGTTGTTTGGACTCAGTGAAGGCAAAACTGTAGATGTGTCCTTTTTGCGATAGGACCTCTATGTTTCTGTCTAGGACTTAGCACTTGTCTAGGACAGACATCTGCTTGCCAGATCGACAATGGTGTCAACCAGTTCCTTAGAAATTCTCCACATAGGTCTGGAATTTCTCATAGTCCACTTGCTGTGACTTCTTAGTAGCTATGGAACACCTCTTCGACTGGAATCTCCATGTCTGTGTCATAGTCCAGTGTAAATTGCATAAAGTTATAGACTGGTTACATTGAGCTCCATATAGGAAGTATAATGGAAATGTAGTTAGAAACTCCTTCTTCCTCTGCAGGAATATAGGAAGGTAGGCACACTCGGCAACCCCTAGATGTTGGTCACCCCCAGAAGTCGTACACAAGGAATGACACACTTGAGGCTCCTGGTCGTCAAGACCAACACTGTCAATTTTTATACACATATCTACAGCACACATTTTGAATAGGCACATACCGCACCCTAGGGTAGGGGAATTTTTAAGGGGAAACCCAACCCATTGAACCGATCTAAATGATTGATTAGTATACGTTGCCGACGGATACACCGTATGTGGCTTGGTACAAATTATCTGGTGGGCCGGTTTGGATACCAGGAGCCTCCAGATTAAGCCTCCCTGTTAGAATACTGCTAAGCAGGGTCCCACAGAATCCTTGCCTGAATGGGCAGACAAGTTGCACCAGCTTGCATCCCGGGCATTTCCTGGGGTCCCGATGCTTACGTGCAGCGGCAACTGGTATTGCGTTTATTTTAAACAGTTTAATTTTCCCTAATATGAATAGATGCTGTTTCTTTAAAAAAAAAAGGAATTTGTCAGAAGGAAAACTACATGATTTGATTTGATCAGGTATTTCAAGCAAATTTTATGTGACTCATTTTCTTAGGAATCAAATGCATGTACGTACAAAGTATCTTTTAAAATGAGGACATTTTTCTGAGAAGATGGAATATTATGTAAGGTTTTTATTTCACTGATCCAAGTGGTTACTCGTTTATTTTACACTGTACATTTAGCTTTCTACTCAGTTATGCTTCAGTGCACTCCTGACCTACATTCATTCTCTCATGTCTGCTAGCTCTTGGCTTCTATTGTTCTATCCCTATTCATTCATCCTCAAGCACATTACCTGCCATAGCACCACACACACACACACACTTCCTATCTATTGCCTATTCAACCCAGCACACTATAGGCACATGGCACTCTTATCTTTTACAAGCTTTTCTATTGGTTACTTACTCATTGTCCAATCTTGGTTATTATTGTTTGATGGACTGGATGTCAGCCATCTTGGCAGCCATTTTGTGGTTGCATTAAAATCTAACAGTGCAGCTCAAGTCATCAAACATGTAAGACTAGTTTTGTCTTGTGTGGGTCCTTAAAATATGTTTAACAAGTGTTTTTGAGATTAACAGGATATATGCACATATATGTATACATATATGTATGTATACTTCGTTACAAGTACATACATTTATACAACATATATATATGTATGTTTACATAATTATACACATGCATACAACAGATAAAAGCTAGGGGGTAGCCCGGAAAATGTTGTGGTCATGTTGGTTTCTCAGGACGCCATTTCATTTACGACATTTACACATCGGCGACAGTCGCAATTTGTTTATCACCAAATAACGAGAGCCCTATTAAAGCCAATCTTGAGCTCAGGTATGGATATCGTATGTCGAGAGAACATGGCTATAATTTGTCATCATGTGTTTCATTTATGTCTAAGGATAATGTTACTTTAATATTTAGTAAGATTATGTTAAATTAAATATATATTATCATTCAGTTATTTTTTGTGCATTGAATGAACAATAAAATCAAAACAAAAAGTGTGGGGGGGGGGGGCAAGGGTAAAATAAAATAGGAAAGGAATAATTGCAAGCATACATGAAATGCATCATTGTATTCCCCATCAAAAGAATAATACACATGTATTATGGATAAACGAAAAATATAAATATTACCTATTTTTTAACACTACGTTGCTGGAGTTCCCCAAAATGTTTGTAATAAATTTGAACGTTTGGATTTATATATAATCTCCTATATTCCTATTTTTGTATCTGCCCCGCCCCCGCCCCCGTACGTCTTTCACTCGACCAATTTACACCGGGCGCCGCTGAATATGTGACCACACATGCCATAGAAAATCAGAAGGGACCCGGTGTACATGTGACCTAAGCATTACTAGTATTCCAAGACTTAGCAGAGCTCTCATCATGGCTGAACCGTATTTTATTGGCCACTATATGAAAAAATTGCTTTCACTTTTTATCTATTTTCTGACAGACGAGAATTAACTTTGATATTTTTTTTTCCTTAGAAGGGGGAACTGAAAAATCATTTCCATGAAACCTAAATTTTCTATTTACATAACCCGTGACATATAGGCCCAATTATTTTAAATAAAATGTGAAGAAATACATGGTTTTATCTCTTTGTATGTCCTAGGTATTCTGTATGGGCTCCAAATTTCCCATTGAGGAAAAGATAATCAAGGAGTATAAAAGACCTGCGATCATAAACATCGAGGAAGCCAAGGCGTCGCCCCTAAAACGACGTATAACTCTAAAGGGGACAATCGATTCGTGAAGTATTACACAAAGTAGTTGGATAAAGTTTTGAAAAGGTTGTTGGAATATGTCCTTGCCATGGAATATAATTGAAGGAAAGTGACTTATTCCAGTTTAAATGAGTTTTATTCGGCCATTTCTTTAGATGGTACATTCCGGGAGAATTCCAGAATGCTACCCATTCCGACACTATTCCAAAAGTACAGCGAGGCGTTAAAGGCTCGTTTAACAATGTTAAATCCGAGATGCATGGCCGTACGTGTCATCAGTGTCTGTGCTATGGTGTAAAATTGAAGCCCTAAAAAAATTGCGCGTCAAAATGATCATGAAGTGCCTCAAAAAAGTAAAAAATCTTTGAGTGACCGGTTTTACCATAATCGTTTTCCCAATTATACAGAAGAATGAATATTGGACCTGCGTGGTGGAAGGGGCGATGGATCCTGATGTGTAAGT
Organism: Strongylocentrotus droebachiensis; assembly: GCA_035222895.1. Classification (NCBI taxonomy): domain Eukaryota; kingdom Metazoa; phylum Echinodermata; class Echinoidea; order Camarodonta; family Strongylocentrotidae; genus Strongylocentrotus; species Strongylocentrotus droebachiensis. The sequence continues at coordinate 621,501 of JAVYIG010000098.1, forward strand.
ATTGTTAGAAGTGAAGATATGTTTTGATGTATGATTGAATTTTTGTAAAGTAGATTCAATTATAGATTAGAGGTATTGTGAGCATATAGTTTATATTATGTATCAGTTAACGTGAAACAATGTAGTAAAGTTTTTCTTTAGCAATCAGATAAATAGTGATATTAAAACATTGAACTATTTCAAAATGGGTCTAAAAGCCATACCGTGCAATACATACTACGCAGGTAACTTTTATCATTACCTACAACATAACAAAAAATGATACGACTTAAATGAGCAGACTCTTAAAGTGATTGTATTTGAGAGATGAAACATTAAGTATGAGTCGATTCTTGAAGTATTCCTTGTTGCTCTACCTAACAAGCGTGATAGAGCCACACTCTAACCACTAATTTTGGAACACATCAAACAAGGCACTACCATTATAAGTGACTGCTGGAAGGCAAATATGATCAGCTCAGAGCTGCTGGGTCTACAATACGAAGCATCAGGCAGTATGTGCAATCAACTCTCCCTGGTCTACAGGAACCCCAGCATCCAAACTTGAGTATATAAGCATAGCCTTTTGATTTGATTTCATTTTATTACAAATAATTGAATCATACAGTTATATGTCAATTGTTTTATCTGCATGCCTTTATTTTAGGCGTACTTTATTTGAATGTGCAACACGGTACACGCCGAAAATCTAACAAATCTTAAGACTGGGTTAGGCATAGTTACATTGGCAGTTAAAGTACTGAATTTTTTTTCTCTCTTTACTCAGGCAATCAAATTGTCGCTCGCTGGATGAAGCCCCCCCCCCCCCCCCCCCCCCCCCCCCCCCACCGGTCTTTTCAATCATCGAAGGCTTACCAAGGACTTATTGACGCTCGGGTGCCAGCGAAGGAAAAATCTTTGCGTAAGGAGAATCCCAACTCTCACTTTTATTCAGCGAAGGTGAGGTACATTCTTGAATGTGCTTCGATGTTCAACAAGGAAGTGCTTGTCAATAGCGCCGATAACAAGAATAAGATCAAAGTGGGCGATGTGACGTTGGCATTTGACCGGAGAATCAAAATAAGAATCTTCCCAATCAACGATCGACCCAATCAACGATCGACCCGACTGCAACACTCTTCAACCTGGCACTAGACCCACTTCTAGAGCCACAGTAAAGGCCCGAGAGAAAAGGAGGGCTTTCTCAGGTACACAGTCCCTGTACAGGAAAAACCCCAAAGACTCTTAGAAAAACTTCTAGACGAGAAGGATGGAGAGCGACATACCGTCAATCTTGAAGTGATACAAAGAACCTAGATAGCGATAGATTCTCAAGGGAAAGCAAAGTGGTAGACATAGATGCCTATGTTGACCCCGAGTCTATGGCAGACGAGGGGATAGTAAACCCCATCAGCAAGGCTGAAATAGAAGGGGCTATTTCAACCACGTATAAAGGCTCTGCATCCGGACCGAACAGGGTTACCTTGCGCCCTAAGCCATATGGAAATTGCCATCTGTACCTCCAAATCATGTACAATACGTGGCTGGTCTAGGAAAAAGTTCAAAAAGATGAAAAGTCATACGGATCGATACTCCCCAAAGGGAGGGGGATCCCGGTTCTTTTGGGACACAAATTTGGATGCACCGATTGTCATGAGCTAAATACTGCCCGGTGACTCCGCGCTCAATCTGATCGAGCACGTATGGGCGCCTACCGCTTTTTCCTATCTGGGCTGACTCGGGAAGAGAAGCGTGAGGAGGAGCATGCCGTATTCAACGATCCCATGCGCAGGATCAGGGACGCCATTCCTAGCAAGTTTGTGTAGTATGATATATGCATATGGTGTGTATGTGTCGATGTGTATATAGATAATAAAAGTCCAGGGTCTCGGACGTCACCTGCAGCAGCACATTATTAATATTCAATTAATTGTTGAAATATTTCTTCATATATTAAAATCAAGAATCAAGAGTCAGAATTTAAAAGTAGTTGTGCTTTATGGGAGGCAAAAAGGGTATGTTTAAAAAAAAAGCAATTTATCCGACGTCATATCATCCTATTGTTTTGTATACAACGGCGTATTGACCTCTCATGGCTAGATAAAAGTCCAAAGAAGAGGAGAATCCGGAATCAAACTGAAATTTAAAGACCAAGAGAAGTCGTTGCAGTCAACCAGCGGTCCACGAAGACTTCCCGAAGTTATGCCCTCAGCAACGGCTTTCATCAATGGCAATGGCTTTCGAGCACATTGTCGCAGACAAGACGTCTGGACATGCGGGTCGTCGATACCAGAGGGGAAGGAGCAACTTCTTGTGACGGTTGCCGGGTTAAAGGGATCCCACCCTAACTAACCTAGGTATGATGCGGTTATTGCTGCAACCTTCTTTTTTTTTCTTCCCCTTTCTGCGGCTTCAAGAGGCAGTATGTTTCTAACAAACTATATTTATTTTCAAATCAATCTTTTCTACAGGTAGATACATTTGAACTAAATACTGCAATTCTAACGTAAATTATCAAGATGCACAGTTCATCTACACAGTAAAATAACATGTTTCTATCTGTAAATTTGTAATGTCTTAAATTTTAGTCTTTCAGATTTAAGGGCTATTGCTCGCACGATGCAGCCAGCGAACAAAGGAGTCAATGCTGCAGTCAACTACAAAAGACTGATCCCTGTGAGGGTTCCAGCCAAGGACAACTCTGCTAAGAAGGTGAACACCAACAGCCACTTCTATTCGGCCAGAGTCGGATATTTACTTACTTTTTGTGTGTAATCTATGCTTATACGGTTGTTTAAAAAATTAAAAATCTAAATTGTTTTTTGATGTAAATGTGGAACAAAAAAACTTCAAGCTCGGTACACAAGCTCTCGTCTACTTTGTCTGTGGATAAGCGGATCAACATCAACCGCTACGACAAGAGTTGGTAGGCGTTTGGGTTAGTGAAGAACTGGAAAAAGCTGTAGAATTAGGGTATATTAACCTTAAAATGTCGGAAGTTTGGCATTAATTATTATGACAGATTAACCGTATATGACAAAAGCACACATACTGGACGGCTGTTCTCGTCATACATAGACACATTCATGAGAATCAAGCAAGAATCGTCCGGTTAGCCAGCACACATGAAGAATTGCGAGAAGTATATTGAAGATTACTTCTCTCACAAAGGTATCAAAGTCAATCTCGCAAAGATAATCCTTGCTTGAGGTCTATCGCTATTAAAGAACAATCTCCATGTAGTTATGGGGTAAATTTGCTGAAAGGGAAAACTTGAAGAAACAACTCAACCAGTTTCTCAGTCTACAGATCAAGGACTTAGACAATGCTGTTGTCGATTGGTTCGATTGGAACATCAGAAGTAAATGGAATAAAAACTTGATGAACAGCTGAAGTTCAGCCCAAAAAACATGGACAGATTATTGAAATATTTCAGAAATGAGGGGGTATAAAAGTGAAAGACTCTTATCGTTAATAACAAACACTCCATAGTGTTGCATTACACACAGACCACGGTATTCGTAGATCAGAATTTGAATACAAACATAATCATAGCAAGTTTCACGACCACGCTAGCGCGTCTGAAATTATACTCCGCATGTCAGAGAAACTAGGGGATATAGGCTATTGTACGTGGACAAGGATATCGTAGTTTTCAAGACGGCCCCTTCTCACAAACAACCATCCTACAACTGGGGACTATCTGGGCAATCTCATCAATGAGATAGATCATAACCATGAAGAATATAGACAAACATGGCTTTGTGGGGGCCTTAAAATCACACCTGCAAAGGCAATACTGTATATGCAAAGTGAGGGGTTAATTTACTTTAAATGCCGCCAATTCCATGCTGATCAATCACGATACAGTCAAACAATTGATCCACGGTGAGCCTGGAGAGTCTATCACTATCAGGTAGAAAAGAATTGTAAGAGATGGTAAATCTAAAACCGTACTCCAAAAAGGATTACAGAGTTGTTTTCACTAAGAGAGTCCGTCTTGAAAGCGGAAACGCCCTTTACCGTATGGCCACAAAGATATCCCGTCCTGCCATCGATCTGCCATCAAACTACCTATCAACCACCGTGATTCAATCGTACTACCCATAGCGACAATGCCTGGAAGGCGATCATTCACAGCGGCCTTCAAACTCTCCCTCTGCCAGTATGCAGAAGAGTTTGGTAACCGAGCGGTGATTCGGCGTTGGCGAGAGGGAATCAACAAGATCAAGGCGATGCCAAGAAAGAAGGCCATGAGAGGGAGGACTGCGAAGTGGCCATCATTGGAGGAGAAACTGGTCGAGTGGGTACACGAAAAGCGGAAGGAGAGTTGCGAGGGCGGTTTATATACTGTTTATTACGGTACTCAATTTTTTCAAGAAGCGTATAACGATACCACGAAAGAAAAATGGGGTTATTTGTTTGTAGATCTCAAACCAGACACACCCGGGGAATTTCACCTTTGCACAAACATTTTTCCTGCAGAGACTGAATTCGCGTACGTTTCAAAAGTATAAAATATCAACAAACATTCTGTGGGGTTTAGTTTAGACATAAACGTTCGCTGGCCAAGCACAAACACCATCTCCGTAAATTAACGGACCGAAAGACGCCTCTAAAGGAAAGAAACGCATCATCACACAGCAAGGAGGTTTCTTATTTTTTACTAGTGATAAGATGGAACTGCCTGTGCTAAATAACTAGACAACTAGACGTCACTGTCATTTTAATACTATGTTTTTAAGGCTTTAAATGACCTTGCTCCTCCGTATTTAAAAGTCTGCTTCCAATATTGTTAATACAACCTTTCTCTTAATTAGGTCTCGTGGAGATTTATTGTTGGCAAAATACCCAGAACTGATTATTGTAAACATACGTTCTCTCACCAGTCTCGATCTGCCGCCTTCGATGCCCGACCACCAGCACTCGCCGGCGACAACCAACAACTAACCCACACCAATGCCATCGATCGACGACCAATCCACGGTGATCGATTCTACATACCAAGCAACTTGGAAGACGACGAGCCGGAGGACCAACCCTACCGATAACCAGACTTCGCCGCCACCCTCCGACAACCAATCCATGGCGCCTTCACTGTCGGACAACCAGCCTTTGCCGCCACCCTCCGACAACCAATCCCTGTCAACGCCCGATCACCAGTCTTCGCCGTCAATAACCGACAACCAATCCATGCCGCCTTCGACGGCAAACCACCAGCCTTCGCTGCCGACAACCAACAACCTCAGCCCATGTACCCACCAATGATTGACATCATAGCACAGCATCAAGCAGCAGAACTTCAAACTCACATCGAAGGTGTCACAACTGCAAGATCAGGTCAACGCCGTATGCTTCCCAAACAGAAGCCGTACCGAGGGGATGCCGATCTACGTTGAACTCGAAGACGGGAATGTTCCCATCGGCGTCGAAAATGCAAACCACGTCATCAATAGACATGTGTTCGAGAGGGCGTACCAGGCATGCAGTGGACCACAGGATCTCGTCATTCGACTGATGGACAAGGTGATTACGACCAGAGGAGCTAGCCATTTCCAACTTCAACGGGGGCCGGTTCTAGAGCGGCGGGGAGTGGAAAATGAAAACGAGCACACGGACATGCAAAGCCTGCCTTCTTAGCCCTGCATGGTTGCCCGAGCTGAGATCCAATTCCTGGGGAGCACCAATGATACAAGATTTCAGGCGGAGTTGCGGAAGTCGGTTAACAACAAGTGCAGGAAGCCTTAGGTAATAGTAGGTAATGTCATATTTATATTGAACAAACAGCGGAAAACTAGTTCGTCATAGTCTATGCATGATGGGTACGAATATATTTGCCCAAAGAAGCGAACTCCAACGGTATATAACACACACTTATTGTTGCATACTACTATTACTAGGTCAGTATCATGTAGACATTAGACCCCAGGATGTACCATCCGCTTCAGACTTTTCTGGATAGCAAATTGAGGTCATTTTCAAAGGTTTACTATCATTTAGCTGTTTTTAACTCTGGTCTACCTATAACTGTCAAATTCTTTGCAACAGCCCTTCCATCTTACCAGGTATTGTTTCTTTCCCTTATAAGTACAGTTACATAATACTTTTGCTGTACGTCATGTTTTTTGTCGTTTACTTATTATTTTGGACGATAATATGAGATGTAGTGGTGGACGCTTTAAATGAGACTTTTTTTTTTCGTCTTCTCAAAAACAGGCGGTTATTAGTTTGTTTTGTAAAGTTGGGAAAGACCCTTTTTTTACTAAAAAGTTATTGACCTGAATTATTAAATGTCGATTATAAAATTTTAGATATGTATGGGAAATTACGGGCCGCACGAGCCCGCCGGCCCTCGTCAGAACGCAGAACCCGTACTAGAAGTATATATCTACAGAGACATCGGAGCATCACAGCATCGCGTCGGACATTGGATCTTTCGGTGAGTTCTCAACGTAGAGTTTTACTTTATATGGTACTATCTATAAGAATTTAAAAAGTCTTAGATGAAATTATTTAGACGGGGTATTTCAAGTGGGTTATATTAAAGGTAGAAATATAGGCGAGGCAATAAGATTGATACGATTTTTGATACAACACACAATAATATTCCTGAATTTTTAATGGCAATAGACTTTGAAAAGGCCTTTGATTATGTGTCTTATATGTTTTTGCAAAAAAGTATTGCGTTTTGGACCATTATTACGTAGATGGATCCAAACACTATATAATGGCGCTTTGAGTTGCACTTTTAATAGGGGGGATATCTACCGGATACTCTAGTAATGAGAAAAGTTGCAAGACGGGAAGATCCTCTATCTCCATACTTATTTATACTTTGCATAGAGATCCTTGCTTATTTAATTCGTAAAGACTCTGCTATTCATGGAATTAGTTTTGGTGATGGAGAGGAAAAACAAGTACTGCTTATCGCCCCTCACTGGCCGAGGAGATCTTGGTTCCCAGCTCTTGTAGCTCTCCTAGCAGGCCAGCCTCTTTGCCTTCCTCAGGAGGACTTGGTATCTCAACCTCTATCGGGAACCCTTCATCGTCGGCCGGCGGTCCTCCATCTGACCGCTTGGCCGTTATCGGGGAAGTTGCTAGGTCCGAGGGCCTCTCCGAGAAAGCCTCTCAGTAAAGAACTCTCGTCTCGGCTTTGCTACCAGGGAAGCTTCCCTGGGCGTAATTGCCAATTTTTTTGATCACCTTGTTTGATAAGGGCAGATCGTTTTTCCACAAAACGTGGCTATCGCTCTGCTATTGCCACGATTCATGCCGGCTTTTCGGAAGGCTCTGGAGTCTCTAAATCCCCTCAACTAGCGATGTTGTTACGCTCCTTTTTGTAACGTTTGCCTTCGCAGAATCTGGCCACCCCTTGGAGCCTCCCCTAGAGGCGTTGGCAAACTAATTACAATTAAAGCATTTTGTGATCATTATGAAATCAGTTTTAATAGTAATGATGTTCCAGCCTAAACTGCCAAATCTTCATGAACAAGCTAAAAGTATCTATAGTAAAGTTGATAAAAATGATTGGCACCATCTATTTCAGTACAGGTGATCTTGCACGGCAAGCCACATCAATGCAGAGATTTGGACAGGTATTCAGGGAGGATTCAGAGGAAAGCAATGGGTCAGAGGAAGGAGAGGGAGAAGAAGGAGAGACGGAGCAAACAGAGACGGAGCAACCAGAGAGGGAGCAACCAGAGAGGGAGCAAACAACTTCATTTGCTATTCAACTCGCGGCAGTTAGAGAGCAACGTCATTCAGCTAATCGAGCAACTCTAAAACAAACAATACATTGTCTTGCAAGAATTAAACCCACTTCATCTGCTATTCAATTCGCGGCAGTTAGAGAGCAACGTCATGTTTTTAAGATTCTTTTATTTGTATACAAATTTTTCATGATCAGGCGCCAGAGTATTTTAGTGACTGTCTTGAGTTGTATCGACCTGTGCGTACAAACCTTCGCTCCAATGCAGACCAATTTTGATTGACTTTTCATGTGGCTCGTAGTAAGGCAGGAGATTGCACATTCACTGTTGCAGCAGCAGCTAAGGAGTGGAATAAACTTCCCTTCAGTATAAAAGCTGCTCCATCAGTGGATGTTTTTAAGAAACTCCTTAAAACCGACTTATTTCCTACTTGATTCGCTATTATATTTGTTTGTTCAATGTTATGTTAAGATTTTTGGTTATATTGTTGCATTGCATATTATTGTAAGCGCTGTGATGTAGTGTACTATGAATAGCGTAGGTAAATGCCTAATAATAATTCAGCCAATCGAGCAACTCTAACAAACGATACATTGTATTTTAAGAATATAACCCATGCACTACATCTGCTATTCAACTCTAAACTGTCAGAGAGAATAAAACCTACTTCTCGATAAAGCATTTGAAAATGGCAAAGAGTTTGAAGGGAAAAGATTCCAGATGCCCCTTCAATGTATAGTGTACGACGCTCCAGCGAAAGCCATGATCAAAAGTGTCATCTGCTATTTAGCTCGCGACAGTTAGAGAGCAACGTCCTGCAGCTAATCAAGCGACTCCGTACTAGTGTGGTGAACTATTTTGAACACAATAAGATTCTGTTTACATCAAGCGATCAGGGCCAATGATATAGTAATTGCTGGGGCCACTAATTTCACAGGCTCTGTTAAACTCTTGTTATACATGTATGTTGCACTGAAGGTAATGAAATGATATTGATATGCAATAATGGATCAAGGGGAAAATTGTTTCTTTTTAACAAATATTTCTGAGTGTCTATATTCAGTTTGCTTGTTTTTATGTAATAGAATTGGTGAAAACATTATATTTTGTCAAGTTTAATAGCTTATATTTCGCTGAGCGACCAGGGTCATTTTGTAATATTTTATTGTTTGAATATTTATATAACAAGTCATGGAATAGTGCATGCATCGTTCTTTTGTGAAAATAATTATATTGATAATTAATAAAGTAACCCTGTGGAAGGGTAAATAGAATTGAAATAGTATTGCTGAGCCCTACGGACAATCGAATAGCTAGGCTACCCTAGATAATTATATCAGATAGTGGTTCCTAATTATCAAAGATGCAAATCATAATTATGTGACACCAATCATGCCATACTTTCAATATCATCTCAGCATAAGTGAAAAGGTTTTTACTGAAATTAGGTGGATTCTTACTTATTATTGTCTCGGATGTCTCCAGTTGTAATGTTCAGCTACCAAAAGTAAAAATTAAGTTGCAACTTTGAACAAAGATTTTGACATAAAGCCCAGGCTGACTAATATTTTGATAGAACTTACTTAAGAACTTAATGTTGTACTTTGAGAGGGAATTAAGGCCAATGTAATGCAAACTGTACCCATAGTTCAAGAGCCCCATTTTTATAGGTTCTGGGACAAAGATCTTATCATAAAAATATTCAAATCAGACAGCACTGTAACCATGGAAACATAAACTCATGACTAGAAATTTCATTAAATGCATCAGAATCCCTGCTGCAATGGATTGGAGTCTCTCCCCAGTTACGGCTGTCGTTACCACCTCACTAGCGAGTGAGTTTGGTTTGGCAGGGGGGGAGGGGTAAGGGCGTCTCGAGTACAGGCTCGAGACAGGTTGCTCCCCGCACCGGGTATTTTTTGCCCGGAGTTTTGCCTTGTGGTAAGAAACCGACGGATACCGCGGCCGAGCCAGCCAGCGGGCTGTGCTCCGGCGCCAGTATGTCGAGGTCTAGAGATTCTAAGTTACTGAATAAAGAGACTCCTACCAGCGGCAGTACGCCGTGGTCTAACGGATCACATAATATGGACTGGATAAAAACATTAATTGTCCAAGTGAGGTACAGATATCTCATAAGATATTAGACTATATTAACATCAAAATTTGTTATAAAAGGAACAGATGGCAATAAGAGGAGAATTTTGTTTTAAACATCCCTGCTGCAATGGAGAGACCATTCAGAACGAAAAGTCAGTGTAAACAAATTAGGAAGTTTGACAGCCTCTTATTGTCATAAGATCATGTAAAATATAGAGCAAAAAAGGGGCAAAAAGAATTTAGAATTCATAAACCAACACTACACATTACTTGGCATACTTAGTCGTGAACACATAAAAGGCTTGGCAATATAATTGACAAAAAGCTTACAAATTCTGCCATACCTTGGAGTTCTGGAGATGGTTACAATATAGCAGAGATGCTAGGCATCATTATTTGATACTGTAAAGACTTTAAATTTGTCTTATTTCAGTTATTAAAATTCTTGGTTACTACTTGCTTTCTTCCATATATCCACTATTACATAATCATTTATAAGTTTGCATTCTTCATTTGCATATTCATTTTTTCAGCTCATGCCCCCATTTCATTCACCATCTTACAGCACAGGCTTTCAGTTACACGACTGCCACACCTATTTCTTTCCCCGACTTTCAACAAATTCTCTTTGTTGTGTTCTCATTCTTTATGCATGGCTTGCCTTGTCCTGCTCTAGCAACAGGCATTTTCTCTTCTCTCATTGGTTCTCTTCGCCTCTCACCTTTGAACTATCCAACCGTTGAACTATCCAACCTTTGAACTATCTAACCTTTGAACTATCTAACCTGCTCACCTCATTTATCTTGATTGGTTTCACATGTTATAAATTTGGAGAAGAAATCACTTCTGTTCCATCCTTCTTCGTGGAGCTTATGATTTTCTTCTGTGTTACTTTACTTAAAGTCACATAGAAGTCAGCTCAATAACAGATATTACCCAATAACAGGTGTTGTCAATCACCAGGGTTAGCCTCGAGTTTTATGACCATTAGACCTTATGTAATGCTTTGCTTTTCATTCGCCCGAAGAATCTCCGAGCATGCTCCGAGAATCTAGGGGGTAATTCTTGACTGGCCAACGGGTTTGCTGTGCGCATATTTGTACTCCATTAATGGTATTTCCACCAAGTCTGGTGTCAGCGAATTACGGCCTTCTGCACATGGAAACTGACTACCCACTCCCTTTAAGGAGAGCGGTTAGATTGGTTTTTATGCAGTATGTTTAGCGAATGATTTTGTTCAGCTTTCTGTGTGCCGATCAAAATATACACGTTGGAATACCAACATGAACTATTCACATCGCATTTCCTCTTAATTTGTCAAAGGTTCAAGAAATCTAACAGTTTACTTGACACAAGTAACATTGGTACCCATTTAGTCTAGTTAAGGCATCAACAGTAACAAGAGGATAACATAATCTGTCATATTTGGTAGACATATGAAATACCTGTGCAGTTTTAATTTCCTCAACATTTTTCTCACTGCAAATCCTGATCTGTAAATCCAAGTCCAGCTCTCTAAATGCTGCAAATCCCAATCTGCTTTGCTGATCTGTCAATCTCAATCTGGTTTCCCTGATCTGCAATGCTGATCTTGAACTGCAAGTCCTCATCTGCAAATCCTGATCTGCTAATCCTCATCTGCAAATCCTGATCTGCAAATCCTGATCGGTGTGAATCCTGATTTATAATAGGGGAAAAGAATGTTAATTTTATGATACATTGTTAATTCACAGAGAATATCACACACTATCAAATAACATTGAAATTCCTGTGTAAACTACCTTTGTCTGTTCTCCTATTCCATTCCAACATCAATTCCCATCCTCGACTTCATTTTTCTTTTACAATTTGTTACATTGTGGACCATTAAAGCTCATCTGTACTAGTTTATAGGAGGGATTAGACCACCCTGCAAGGTCACTGGACAGGTGGTTATCTCATTAACTCGGCTCTCAATTAACATAAGAAAAAGAGGATCATGGCCGGGGACCAGTGGTCACCGATTGGGCATTGTTTTCTATATAGAGGGAGCAAGTAGCTACAATACAAGTACTACAGTGTGGCTTTAAGATATACAATAGATAGAATACCCCCCCCCCCCCCCTTACCCTTTAAACCTTCTAATTTCAACTCAAGCCTTTATTTAAATGCATAATCATGATAATGTTCAATTGGAACTTGCTTTCGAACTAATTCATTTCACTTACTTTATTTTTGATAATTTTTCATCACAATTTAGACAGCCATGATCACTAATCTTCTTGGCCAGGTCCGCAATCTGAAGAGGGGGCATTTCTGAAGAAAAAAATTATAATAATTTTACACTTTTGGAGTACAACATTTTATAGGGGTATAAACATGATTGGGGCACAATGTTCAAGTATTTAAGGTACTCCAGACTGGGTCTTAAAGCCCCACTGCACTAGTTTGGCCAAGGAATTAGACCTCCCTGCATGGTCACTGATAGATGGTTATCTCATCAAATAAGCTCTCAATTAACATAAGAAAAAGGGGATCATGGGGGACTAATGGTCACTGATTACCGGTAAGCATTGTTTGCAATAAAGAGGGCACAAAGTAGCTTTAAGTAGTGCAGTGGGCTTTACAGGAGGATATGGGTCAGTGCCGCCTCCCCTCCCCTAACAAACAAACAAACAAACATCCAAAGGTGAATACAACTGCTACAAATACAATTTTATACAATCTAAATGCAATTAGAGGTGCACCTCATTTGTTCATAATCATAGATGACACTTTCACTTGGGTTTATCTTTCATTCATTAATGAAGACATACCGTAAGATATTTGAAAATAAAATTGATTTTCAATTTTAAAAAAAGGAATTTACCATAGCTTCGCCCGCAAACTAATTAAGTGGTCAATCCCTCAAGGAGCCTCTTTGCCGGGTCGGATAAGGTACACATTTGTGCGAAATAAGGCCTTGCTTGGTTTCAGCAGCAATCTCCTTTGGCTTTAATTGTCGCACATGTCTCGTGACGTGAGTCGATGAAGTGAGTTGGATCCACTTGTTTCAACACTTCTCCGATGTACCGCAGTGCGGCGGCGGATTTGTCGGCGTCCATGCAATTCTCGAAGCGACATGTCGTCTGCAATAAATTGAAAAGACGATTAGCGATGATCGATATTCATCTGTAAACTATCATGATTCCTGGTACACATGATATTACACATACTTCACAATCAGTTCACATTGTCATGTCCACTTCGTTTTCTTTCGGTCAACTTCCAACGATAACGGATAACGAGTACTTTCAGGGACTTTCAGCACTCGAGACAATCGCACCAATATTCAAGTATTGTACTGCGCGTCCTACATGTTCAAATTCAACTGCGTATACTTCTTTGACAAATGCATAGTAACGAACTATTTCATGCACCTGTTCACGTTATTGAATTTCATTGAATAGCATACTGTAGATTACATGCATCTGGTCGGCACTCAAGCCAAATTGCTTGTCCAAGTCCAACCTCTAACAAAATAGTTCCTATAATTTGAATATAATTATTCTATCGGCATTTTATTGATTTACAATAACTTGTAAATATGAATACTTTACCAAATTGGCAAATTCATGCACAAGAGTGTGGATGCACTATACAGCCTTTTTCATCCCCCTACTTGTCAAGGCATGAAGGGTTCAATACCTCAAATGCCTACGAGACTGACAAAGCTGTCCATTTTTGTTTTATCTTTCCCTATATGAATGTTCTTCTTTTCTTCTTTTTGTCCTTATACAGTGCGTCCCAGAAAAAACGTAACCGAGAAATATCGATGTTTTATCTTAACTAAAATCACAATTATAATGACACATATTTGTAAAGCTTAGATCCTCCTCTTTTATTTGATGCAACTCGTATAATCCATATTTCACGCATGAGTGATTAAAATGAATTTGAAGAGAGGAAAACAAAAAGTCATTTGGCAGACGGTATCTGAATTTCAAAGAGAAAATCACATTTCTAGATGAGCTAGGAATAAACAAGTTCTGTTTGTTTAAAGTAGTGCTTGCATTTCCATAATTTTTATTAAACGAATTCGTTTTCACTAGCTGCCTGCTGTAGCAATAAAGGGAATTAACAAAAGACTTAAATCCGTTTCCTTGACAATCAGGAATCAGCCGTAGACGAAAGACTTCATGCATGGCTGATTGTCAACGAAACGGAGTCGAGTCTTTTGTCAATTTTGCTTGTTGCTACGGCAGGGAGCCAGTGAAAAAGAATCGTTTGATAAAATTATGGAAATACAAGCACTACTTTAAACAAACAGAACTCTCATTCTTGCTCATTTTTCATGATTGAGGTGTCGTATGAAAGGGCAGAAACTTTTTAGAAATGTGATTTTCTCTTTGAAATTCAGATACCGCCCGCCAAATGACTTTTTGGTTCCCTCTTCATATTCATTTTAATCACTCTTGCATGAAATATGCATCATTATGAGTTGCATCAAATGAAAGAGGATCTAAGCTTTCCAAATATGTGTCATTAATTATAAATGTGTCTAAGTTATGATAAAACATCGATAGTTCTCGGTTTCGTTTTTTCTGGGACGCACTTTACATTATCTTCGATTATCTTCTTCCACTTATCGTAAGTACTTTTTTTTTTTTTTTAAACTTTTTTTCTTCCCTTCTTTCCTTTTATCAATTTGCGGTTTCTCATAATTTTGTAGTAATCCCACTTTCAATTATTCCTACTGCATTTCTTTCATTTTCTTGTTTTCCTCCGCTGTTTCTATGTCCTGTGTTATTTGTGTTTAACTGTATATATTTCTGTATACATTATCCCTTCTCTCATCTCTCATCTTTTATCTTCCTCCTTTCTCATTGTTCATTCTCCCTTCTTCCTTAATGATTCCTCTCATAAAAATGATAATTAAGGTGCTTATAAAGCGCTTACCACCGAAGTCTCTAAGCGCTATAACAAACAAAATACAATGATAAACAATTACATTTTTTTTTTTAAATACAAATAAACCTACAAATTACAAAACATAATATACGTCAATGTGAACAGTAAGTTAATCATCAAGAGCAATTTTAAATAAATGTCTTGAGTTTTGAATTGGTCGACAGTCTTGACAGTTTTTGACATAAAGGTAGTTTGTTCTAGTTTGTTCCAAAGTTCAGCAGAAGCTTTGGAAAAAGAGCGATGGCCATAAGAAAGAGTTGACACCGAAGTGAACACGAGGTTTAATTAAATTGTGAAGATGACCTTAGATTGCGTGAGGGCATGTATTCCTGGATTAGTTTTTGTATATAAATTGGTGCAAATTCATGAATACATTTATAAGTTTTAAGATTTTGTACATAATGCGGTACATCACCGGCAACCATCCTTCTTTTCCTTCTCCTCCTCGTCTTTCTTCTCCTCCTCCTACTTCTCATTTTCTTCTTCTTTTTCTTCTTCTTATTGGTTCCTCTGCCTCCTTCAATCAGGAAGTTTCTTACAGAGTGTTTAAGTGTACACCTCAATTCAAAACACTTCTTAAACACCAATAAAATAATACAATTTTAATTACTTAATTAATTATAAGCAACTTACTAGTCATGTCCGTGTCCGTAAGGTGCCATACCAGGCAAGGTGCGGCCTCAACACATCTACGATTGACGACATTCTTCTTAGGTGTCCGAGAGTTGCAGTGATAAGATCCTGGATAAAGATACCCCGACAAATCTTCTTAAATCTTCTCCTGGACCGAATCACCAAAACTTATATCCTTCCACCTTCTAATGAATATTCAGAACCTATTTTCGTAAACGCGTTCCGATAGGCCATTTTCGTAAGGTAACCAAATTTGATGCACACTCTTTGTTAAGTGGTTACAAATTATTTCATTCACCTGTTGCGAATTAATGAATTTCAATAGCAGAGTGGGAATTGCATACATTACGTGTTGTTGACGAGGACAATTGTTTGTCCAACCCAGAAATAATTCATGTAATTCGCGTTCTGACTATTGAAATGCAATTGTTTGTAAGTACAGGTGAATGAAATGTTTGTAACATTTATACATTCAATTTGATTACATTACCAAAATAATCTATTTGCAACTTCCTCCACCATATGGTTCAAAAGAATTCCAGAATCAATCATTCATTTTACGAATCAATCATGCATTGGAACATGCTCCAATGCAAAAGAACTAGGGCATCTCTTTACCAGGTTCCGAGCGACATATATTCACCTGCTTATTTCTTGTAATTTCATTTCTATATTCAGAATGTTAATAGGCCATTTTCGTAATGTAACCAAATTTAATGCACAAGTCTTTGTGAAGTGCCTAAAAATACAAATTATTTCATTCACCTGATAAGAATAATAGTATTTCAATAGTCAGAATGCAAACTGCATGAGTGTTGCGAGGTTGATCAAGCCATAATGTTTGTCCTACCTGGCAACAACTTATGAATGCAGTTCGGATTCTGTCTATTGAAATACTGTTATTCTTATCAGGTGAATGAAATCATTTGTATTGAGGCACTTCACAAAGATTGTGCATTAAATTTGGTTACATTACGAAAATGGCCTATTGTACGGAGCCCCGGAAGTGACATGGAGAAAAAAAAAAATTCTCGTTTTCCTGAGATAAATTCTCGTTTTCCTGAGATAATTTTTCGTTTTCCTGAGATAAATTCTCGTTTTCCTGAGATAATTTTTCGTTTTCCTGAGATAATTTTTCGTTTTCCTGAGATAAATTCTCGTTTTCCTGAGATAATTTTTCGTTTTCCTGAGATAATTCCCGTTTTCCTGAGATAAATTCTCGTTTTCCTGAGATAAATTCTCGTTTTCCTGAGATAATTTTTTGTTTTCCTGAGATAATTCCCGTTTTCCTGAGATAAATTCTCGTTTTCCTGAGATAAATTCTCGTTTTCCTGAGATAATTTTTCGTTTTCCTGAGATAATTCCCGTTTTCCTGAGATAAATTATCGTTTTCCTGAGATAAATTCTCGTTTTCCTGAGATAATTTTTCGTTTTCCTGAGATAATTCCCGTTTTCCTGAGATAAATTATCGTTTTCCTGAGATAAATTCTCGTTTTCCTGAGATAATTTTTCGTTTTCCTGAGATAATTCCCGTTTTCCTGAGATAAATTCTCGTTTTCCTGAGATAAATTCTCGTTTTCCTGAGATAATTTTTCGTTTTCCTGAGATAATTCCCGTTTTCCTGAGATAAATTCTCGTTTTCCTGAGATAAATTCTCGTTTTCCTGAGATAATTTTTCGTTTTCCTGAGATAAATTCTCGTTTTCCTGAGATAATTTCCGTTGTAAAATGAACAGTTAAAATGAATTGAAAAAATACAATTTTCTTCTAATTTTATAACGTTTTGGCATCTGAATGCCCCCCCCCCCCCCCCCCCCCTGAGTACGATGTCATATATATTTACTGTAAATTGCGAGCGAGCGAAGAGCGCAATTAACAAATAAAAGACACTAGTCTTACTCGTACAAATTTAGGTACAATACCAATTTGGATGATAAATCTATCTTGATTCAAAAACACTTTATTAACAGACTGCCCGATTACAATAGGGGACAGCCCACGAGGCCGACGGCCGTCAGCCTAGGGCCTAAATCCAGTTTTAGGGGGGTATTCAGTTATTCACATCACCTTGTAGGTCTCAACATTCAATTGTCGAAATTCGATATATTTATGAAGATAATTATCAATTCCAAAAGGGCCTTAAAGGGGAAGGCCACCCTAAGAATATCTATATTTTAATAAAAGGAGACAAATAAGACAAAGTGATTAATACAAGTTTGAGGAAAATCGGATATGAAATAAGAAAGCTATGAAATGTTCAAGTTTTAAACAAATTAAAATCGATCAAGAAAATCGGGAAATCTGTGACGTCACATGCGCCACTTATACAATAGAATGCAAAATAAAATATGAAAAATATGACATTTAAACTAAACAGAATATTTTATTTTGATGCACTCTTGATCGTAATAATTGCAAATAATCGCTGTGTTTGACAGCTCGATTCCTTCATCAAAACTCCGCGAAAATGAGGGACCTGACCTCTACAAGCTAAGCTTTAATTAGGTCTCCTCGTCTTTTCTTCTTTTGTTTTCTCATGTAAATGCATTGTGTGAACTTGATTCTTATAAGTGTTCCTCTTATATACTTTGCATGTTATACATTTGTTAAATTGTATTACTTTTTATGTTGGAAGAAAGACAAATAAACTTGAACTTGAACTTGAACTTGAAAATTAAAATTCCTATATTCTTTTGTATTCTATTGTATAGGTGGTCGCATATAACCTCATAGATTTCCCGATTTTCTTGATCTTTTATAATTTGTTTAGAACTTGACCAACATAGCAACAACTAATGTATGCAATTTACATTCTCACTATTGAAATGCAGTTATTTGAACAATTATTGATTGAATAGTTTGTCACTACGCACTTAAAAAGATGTGTGCACTAAATTTGACTTCATTATGAAACTGGTCGATTGGGCAATGAGATGTCGATATATTCTCAGGTTAAAATAGATTTGTAAATTCCAATATACATGTAGCCTTCTTTATACATTTGTCTACGTTTTCACTAAGAAGCGTTGTCTTTTCCTCGCTCGTTTTGCTCGCTTGTACCATATAACCACCACATTTTAATCAGATTTGCTATCCAAATAATAGGTATTTTCCCCATACTTTCACTAAAAAAGTTCCAACTTTTCTCGCTCACTTGCACTATATACAACTGAAACCTAATTATGGGCAGCGAGATGTTGAATTGTACTACATCATCCAAACGGCTGTATCTTCTACGATGGAGATTATTGGCTTTTAATATACGCTTAAGATGCCTTTCACTTAGGAGTATGTCGTGATGATGAAGAAGCATGAACAGAATATCTTTATGTGTCATTCCAAGATCAAAATACATTTTAATGAAGAAATTACGATCATGAACAGTAGCCATCTTGGGATTGAGTTGACGTGCGCTGATCATATAACAAACGATGTCTGGGGTTTCGAAAGTTATGCAACATGTATTGGTCGGGAATTATCTCAGGAAAACGAGAATTTATCTCAGGAAAACGAAAAATTATCTCAGGAAAACGAGAATTTATCTCAGGAAAACGGGAATTATCTCAGGAAAACGAAATATTATCTCAGGAAAACGAGAATTTATCTCAGGAAAACGAGAATTTATCTCAGGAAAACGGGAATTATCTCAGGAAAACTAAATATTATCTCAGGAAAACGAGAATTTATCTCAGGAAAACGAAAAATTATCTCAGGAAAACGAGAATTTATCTCAGGAAAACGAGAATTTATCTCAGGAAAACGAGAATTTATCTCAGGAAAACGGGAATTATCTCAGGAAAACGAAAAATTATCTCAGGAAAACGAGAATTTATCTCAGGAAAACGAGAAAAAAAAAATTTCTCCATGTCACTTCCGGGGCTCCGTACTATTGATCCAACTCACACTAACATTAAGATGTAGTGTACATCGCACAGTAGTGAGAATTCTTTCAAAGACAGTGCCAAAATACCATTTTCGTAAAGCTATACAGCGCTTGCCAATAAACGAAATATCGCATTCACCTGTTATATGCTAGGTATTGTATGGTATTTGAATTGTCACAATACAAATTGCAAACATAAGTTGTTGCTAAGTTATACAAATGTTATGGCTTTTCCGACCTCAAAACACATGAAAGAATGCTATCTGCACTGTGACTGAAATACGATTGCTCGTAACAGGTGAGTGAAATAGTTTGTCATTAGGTTCTTGACAAAGAGGTATGCATGAACTCATCACGGAAATGGCTTTTCAAGTCAGACATCTGCTCTGAAAACAATTCTCACTTTTACTTTTTTCTTCCTTCTTTTCCTTATTTTCCCACTTCTTCTGTTTTCCCTTTTCTCCCACTCCTCCGATTATTTTTCTTCTCCTCTTTTCCTCTTACTTCTTCTTGATATCCTTTCTCATTCTTCTTCTTTTCCTTTCCCCCTTCCTCTTTATTTACTTCTCCTCCTACTCCTCCTTTTTCTTTTCCTCTTCCTCCTCCTCCTCCTCCTCGATGGCACATTCCCCCTTTAAGCCCCTTTGTTTTATAGGGACCCTTCATTTTATTAAATCAGTCACAAAATGTATTCTCCTACTTCATCTTCTTCTTCTTCTCCTCCTCCTCCTTCTTTTTCTTCTTCTTCTCCTCCTCCTCCTTCTTTGCCACCTTCTTCTCCTTTTAATTCTTTTTTTTCTGCTCTCTCTCTCTATCAACATCATTACCATATTTCCTTTAAAATATGCCATATGTTTTTAACAAAAAAAATTAACAAATCAGTTGAAGTAATGAATAAAACGAAATATGAAGTCCGATTAAATTGCAGTTAAAATATATTTTGATCAACAGTGCAAGTAACATTATGCAAACATAGAGTTGTAATACGTAAATTGATTTAAGCATTTCATAAGCATTATCAATGCAATGCCCATGTACAGTACAACATTTTACATAACACATTAAAGTACTTACTGAACTTATAAACAGTATTGATAAGTGATAGAAAGATTAATTACTGAACAAATAAATTAAGCTTAAACGAAATAACATAGAAGATAATGAACATTCTTCTAACAAATAAAAATTACTATCTCCATATATTCATTTCTTGTTTTTAAGGAATGTTCACTGTTTTGTATAAAAAAATAATCATATGTGTATAATTACACAAAAATATGGCATAAAAGTTATCATACTTTAAACTGCAATTAAAAGAAAATTAGGAGGGACAAAAATATAATTACTGGCTTACTGCATTTTTTCAGTGAAGACGCTATTGTTGAGACAATGCAGTATTAGTCAAAATCCTCTTTTGGCCCCAACAACATTGTTTGGCATTTATCGTCCATGCTGTGATCTCCAAAATAAAATCCCTAAAATACAATCCCTAAATTGTGATCAAAATGCAATCTGAAGTGCAATCCCCCCAAAATGAGATCTTCGAAATAAGATTCCAAGAATGCAATCCGGAATGCCATCCCCAAAATGTGATCCAAAATGCCACCCTCTAAATGCAATCAAAATGCGATCTAAAATGCAATCAAAATGTGATCCAAAATGCCACCCTCTAAATGCAATCAAAATGCGATCTAAAATGCAATCAAAATGTGATCTAAAATGCCACCCTCTAAATGCAATCAAAATGCGATCTAAAATGCAATCAAAATGTGATCTAAAATCCTATCAAAATGTGATCTAAAATGCAATCTGAAGTTCCATCCCCAAAATGATATCCCTGAAATACCATCCCAAAAATGCCATCCTAAAAATGTGATCCCCAACTCTAGATGGACAAAAGGCAAGATTTTATAGTTTTCATAGGAGTATCAATAAAATATATACACGTATTGATTTAATACAATGCATGACTAATCCCTACAAGGACCTTAAAATACATCTGAGTCAATCATTTATACATTTGAAGTGATGTTTTCATTGTATAGTACCTTTAGAATGCAGGTTAAATGATGACAGTAATATACAGCAACAAATTTTTATCATTGAAGCAATGCTTTCAATACATTGCACTTTGTAAATGTGGATTGTTCTGATAAAAATGGCATTTTTAAGGCTAAGAAATCAAAATAGTGTGATGACAGGAATGAAAATAATAATAATAATAATAATAACATTTCTGCTTATACAGTGTTTAAAACATCACCAATGTACAAGTTTTTAAGCTCTTTACAGATACCCCGGTCATCGGATTCTGGCTTGCCCGCACACAATGTATGCACTTGCTCCACTCCATGGGGAGCATTCCAGCACAAGCTACTAGGCTCCAATTGCTATTGGCTTTTGCATCCTACAGGGTAACCATTCAACACCTGGGTGGAGAGTGGCAAATGTAGATCAATGTCTTGCCAAAGGACATTAGTGCTGCAGCGGGATTCTAACCGCAGACCTTGTGATCGACAGTTCAGTGATGTATCCACTCGACCAAGACACCTCTACAAAATACATGGTGTGGGAACAAATTTGTCACATGACCTAAAACATATTATTGATTGTTAATATCACAATTATGAGCAAGAATGTAAATATTGCGTGGTGGCATAAATAATCACAAGAACTTTTAATGAAAGTTTTAAAACAAGCATTCTTTTTTCCAAAAGGGCAAGTGCTATTTTAACATGAAGATGAAGACGCCTTTGATACAAATGGAAATGAAAATGGTTAACATGACAAAACAGGGGGACAGACTCAGAGGGTAGAGACACATCATGTGTCAATGATAAATTATAGCACAACAATATAATTCACGAGTACTGTACACTTACATAGGTGAAGTAATAATTTTAAAAACATATATACATATCCTTACAAAGTTTCATCTACGTCAATATCTTTTAATAGCAAGTCAGATTGCTAAATTTCACGAGTAAAGAGAGAAAAGAAAAGGAAAAGTAGAGAATACTGATAAAACAGTATTCTTATTTCTTTAATTCTACAATTGAGAGTAGAAAAGAATATCAATATATCTACAGATGTTCAACTAATTAAAACAACATTTCAGTGATTATTACAAACAATGCAAATTTGTAACAATAAATCTAACCTAGACCACGTATATTGAAGTCTATGATTTGCGACAATACACAATGAAGTGAACCTTAAATTAACCATACAGCTAAAATAAGGTGTAAAATATTTTTTTTTAGATTTTCACTAATGAGCTGTAATTAGGGCATACAATAGACACTGTATGTAGAGAATGCAACAAAGTGATTTCCTTTACGAAACACATTACATATTCAAGCCTCCTTAGCTAGTAACGCCCAAATGAAGAACATGCAGAAGAAAAAAATAAAAATAAATTTGATAGTATACAACAAACCATGGAAGAGTTGAATGTAAATACGTCACTATCCAGTGCCTACCAGTACATCGCCAATTTGAGATTAGGATTAGGGATTTCATGTTTTGACAATTCAGACGTAGCTATTTATTTGTCCAATTTATTTCAGACTTATGCCAATTTTTTTCTTTTTTTTCCTGCTTACAAACATATCAACTTATTACAGAGGATAGAATGTCCTAGTTTGGCAAGTAAAATGCTGAGATAAGTAAAAAAAAAAAAAATCCGCATTCCAGTGAGTCCTAAAAAAGAACTAGTTTGGGCAAGTATTAAAAAAATGCAACAATAGTTTTCTTCCTCTTACACAAATCATTTTCAATTTGCTTACCGGTACATACCTATGAGATGTTTTAATAGCAAGTCAGATTGTCGTAGTTTGGCAAGTAAAATGCTGAAAAATGCAGTTAAAATGTTGAGCAAGTAAAAAATGAGCAAGTAAAATAATCAGCTTTCCAGTGAGTCCTAAAAATGACCTAGTTTTGGCAAGTATTAAAATAATGTAACAATAGTTTTCTTCCTCTTACACAAATCATTTTCATTTTGCTTACATATTCATGAGATGTTTTAATGTGCACTGTACGAATATCAATTTCTAAACTGTATCCCTTCTGTATATAGTGGAAACTCCATGAAGAGCTCCGATATAACAAGCTACCTGATACAGGTATCTTTTGCTGGTCCCATCTCTTTTCAAACCGAAACCCGAAACAACAAGGCAATTTTAACCATGCCACTCAAAGCAGTAAATGTCTACCGTATACGCTTTTGTTTTAGTGCTTGGAAAATAATCAGACAACATATCTGTTAATTCGGCTTATAATTAATTGTTCTTTAATTTTTGTATGTTCTATCTTACTCCTGTTCCTTCGTTTATAATGCAGATGCTTCTATATAAATTTTTTTATTGCTGGTTGGGTCAAAAAGTTCTAGTACATGTTTCTCCAAAGCATTCTAGAAATAGAAATACATGTATGCCATCTTTTTTATCTGGTAAAATGACACAGGGGCTGAGAAGTTGCTTTTATGGCCACTCTGATCAGTAACTTCTCGTACAAGCATCTTGAAATGATTCTGAATAGAAAAACTCTGTGACAAAAAAGGTTGTACAGTTGGTTTCATTCGCTAGTTTGGTCAGTAAGTTCTAGTACAAGCATCTCGATAAGATTCTGAATAGAAATATTCCATATTCTATTTCTCTACGAAGGACACAAGAGCTGAGAAAGGACAAAGACTATCTGCCGTCATTTTACCGTTACGATTCTAAATAGAAATACCCTGTGACATAAAGGGTTGTACAGTTGGTTCCATTTTCTAGTTTGGTCAGTAAGTTCTGGTACAAGCATCTCGATACGATTCCGAATAGAAGTATTCCATATTCTCTTTCTCTACAAAGGACACGAGAGCTGAGAAAGGACAAAGGCCATCTGCCGTCATTTTACCCTTGCAGAATTGAACCTTGTCTGTTTGATCCTTGCCGTATGCCAAGACGCGTAGGAAATGTTCCTTCGATGTTGCTCTACCCCACAGCTCAAAGACGACCCGGGATGCGTAGTGTGGCCAGCCTGGACTGGAGAGCTTGAGACCATCGACGATAGGTCGTATCGTGATGTCGTGACCCGAGTTGAAGACGAATCGAGGCTTGCTGGTACCTTGGGTGATCTTGTACATGGTTCGGAGCATGTCGGTGAGCAGCGGTTGGATGAACATTCGCCCGACCTTCTCGTACGTGCCATCCTTGATGTGGGACTGAGAAACCCATGTTTCCTCCAGGAGTTTGTGATAGACAGCATGCTGTATCGGAGTGATGGTACCTGATGATCCGTAAGGATACGGCATGTTGTGGCAGACAAGTGTCGCAAGAATCTCTGCTACCTGGTTGATACCCGGCAGTGCCGTTATCTGCGTCGTCCCGTACAGGGTTTGCCCTACGCTTCTCATCACGTTCATGAACTTGGGGTTGCCTCGCATCAACTTGGCATGCTGCGATTCCTTGTCCTTAATCAAGTGGTCCAAAGCCGGGCAGGCGCACATATCCAACGGGCAGAAGTTGACGTTTGGTACCGTCTTAATCCGTATCGTATCATTCAAGGTGGCTTTATCAAAGAAACCGTACATGAAAGCAAACGCGCTCTGCTGCGTCCGCAGGTTCATGGTGCTTTGAAAATGACTGACGTCCCGAAGCAACTCCTGGCTCTGGACCAAAGTTCTCCCGTAGGCCTTCCTGAAGAACGTCCCCAGCTCCAGGTGCTGTAGCCATCCGATTGGCGTGAGTTGTGATTTCTTACATATGCCATTATGATTGACCGGCAAGTTCTTGAAGGTACCTAATGCTCCTGTCATATCACCCTTGATGATTTCAGCCTGCATTTGATCTACAAATCGCTTGAGAGTGTCGGAGGTGATCGTCTTGGTGGCCTGTTTAAGATCACAGTTCCACTGTGGATGCCAGTTGCTGTTGGGAATGTCTGCGAACTCTTGCATCGGTGTCCTGTCCCCATGGCGAGCTACCACGTAAACAGCTTTCAAGTTGAACCCTGGCTTGAATTTACCTACAAGAACAAAAAATATTAACATAAGGACATAACGTCTCTGGTTTTCTTCTAGTTTACAACAGTGGCAGTCGCATAGGTCAGACATCCAGGATTTTGTTCACCCAATATCCAAAGTTAGGGCCATATTGAATAGCAACATCCCAGGTGATGGGAGGGGGTGGGAAGGTGGTCTGGGAAGAAGTAATGAAGTAATTCATATCAAGGCACTTCACAAAGATGCAATCAGTTCTACTACATTACAAAAACGTCCTATTACCAGAACTCAGGGAATACTTCACTGGTGCGGAAAGGACTAAACAGAAAACTCTGATAAGAGTCATAT
The DNA here is from genome assembly GCA_035222895.1 of Strongylocentrotus droebachiensis. Taxonomy (NCBI): domain Eukaryota; kingdom Metazoa; phylum Echinodermata; class Echinoidea; order Camarodonta; family Strongylocentrotidae; genus Strongylocentrotus; species Strongylocentrotus droebachiensis. The sequence continues at coordinate 647,064 of JAVYIG010000098.1, forward strand.
TTGCGAATTGTCTAAGTCTCAATCACTTTTTATAATGATCATCGTCAGGAATTTAAATATATAAATGAATGTACTGCCTTTATATAGTCAGTAGGTTATTTTTTTGTAGTATACTTTAATGCTGTTATGTTGTTTGAGTTCACTTGATGTCAAACCTCGACATTATATAAAGACATTGCATTTTGTCATTAATTTCAGTTCCTGACGATGATCACAAATTTGAGAACTCGCAAACATAACTCTTATCAGAGTGATATGTACATATGTTTAGTCCTGTATGTATGCATTATCATCAGTTGCAATGTTAGATTAGGTCTTTAAAAAAAAATGTTGTATTGCCCTTTAGGTGCCAGAACCTGGGTTGGTGGGTCTTTTTTTTCTTCTTCTTTTTTTCCCCCTCAAAACAGCGACTGTCGCTCATAGGACTCAAAACCGGGAACGTCGCCCAAATCTTACTGGTTTCTAGCTGGTGCAGTGCATGGTATCATACACGTACACGAGGCCGTGGTCTACCTGTTAATGCTAGCAGGATTTCGAAACTAGGGCAGAAGAAGAGTGAGGATTTGGGAATAATTTGATTATTTTATGCATTTATATCCCATTTAAACAAACAAAATTTATATTTTTTATTCAGTAAACATTTTTTTCTAAATAAACGGTTAGAAAAAAAAAACTTTATACAAATCTGAACGTAGATTTTAAAACTTTTGGGTCGGTCGCGAAGAGCAATACAACATCTCTTTTTTTATGCATTAGGGGAAAGTTTTCTTACCTTCTTCTCCAGTTATCTCTCTATCTGGTGGATTACAATATCCTGTTTTTATGTTCTCCTTGATCCATTGCTCTGCCTCCTCCTCTTTCATTCCTAGATCCTTTATCTCGACCTCCTCGTATTTTCCCTTTTCTTTGTTCTTCTTCTTCGACTTATTTGGCTTGAAATCACCTGAGAGGAATTTAAAGGAAAGCAGTATTAAAAGTATGACAAATTTGTACATAATATGCAGTCTAGAGGGTGTACTTGGAAATCAGTTTTTTTACTGAATGTACCTACCCTCTAATAAATAAAACTTGAATAAATAAATAAATAAATAAATAAATAATAAGTCTGAATCATATAACCTTATTCCAGTTTCACAATGAAATTCAATAACAATAATAAAATAATAATATTAATCATTATTCGCCCATGAGAGCTTCAACAGCATCAGAACTGTTAGTGCTCTTCTTGAGGGCCTGGCAATTATTATCAATTTTAATTTCTACTATATTTCATGAAAACAAATCATGTACATGTTAACTATATGAAAAGATATCTATATTAACAATAAAATACACACATAAAATGAGTGGAATGTATAGAAATAAGTTCATGTAATATGGAATTAAAGAAACAAAATCAATTGCCAGGTACCCATTTACAACCGGGTGGAGAGTGGCATATTATGTGGATTGATTTCTTGCCAAAGGACGTAAGTGCTGGGCTGGGATTCAAAACCCTTAACCTTTTGATTTAGAAGTCAAGTGAATGAACCACTATATCACGACACTTCCACAAGATTGAATTCAGATTCGGAATCAAGATTTTCAACAACAAAATGGATGGCTAAATTGTGATAGTTCGACAGAAGAAAAGAACGAAGAGTTGCAATGTACAAAAGTAAGAGTACAATGATATACAATCACATACCCTCTTCTGCTGGTTCTACAATCAGTGAAAGTTCACAAATCACATCAAAGAGAATATTCTAGTTTTGACCCAGGTTTTAAAAGTAGTGGGCTGTTTCACGAATAATTGTTTAATTGGTGGGATGTCCTGCCATTTGAGTCTTCACTGCAACTTAAAATTTAAAAAAAAATAATTGAAGTTAATGTAGACGGGACTATTTAGATGGGGCTTTGTTGCATGCGCCTGTAATCCAGTTAACAATTGGAAGTTACAAATTGATTCAGCCGAGGATGCAGGTTCAAATCTGAGTAACATCTTTCGGATGGTGACGTTAATAGGTCGAATCTGAGTAATCTGAGTAACATCTTTCGGATGGTGACGTTAATAGGTCGATTGATACACGCCTGTAAAAAACCCAAATACAAATACACAATGAGCTCCTAAAGCCCAAGAACTACGCTTTCATTCATCTCACCTGTTTTCTTTCCTCTTCCATCCTTTTCCGCTCCGTTTCCAGGGTAATGTTTCCCCTTCCCCTCGTCCTCTCCGTCCTGCATCACCAAGACTCCACCGGAGTGATGCTGAGCTCCACCGGAGTGATGAGCTTGAGCGTTGGTCTCCACGTCGGGGATGATCTTGGCGTGGAACCATCTCGCCTCCGGATTCTCGTTGCTTGGAGCCCTGCCCTGTTCAAGAGTCAGCCCTACATGGATAAATTTGAAAGTAAAGGAATTAAACTGAACTCTTTACATACCACACAAATAATCTCCCTGTGCCACATTGTATATTAATCATGGGATACCGGTAGACAGATGGATACATAGAAATTGATGATACAATCAAACCTGTCTACAGCAACCGCCCAAGGGAAACACAAAAAGTGGTCTTTGAAGACAGGTTCCTTTAGTACATGTTTCAATGAGAAACCATTTTCAAGGGAAACCATGAAAGTGCTTGTTGTACACAGGTGTATGTATCTATTTTTATTTTTATTTTTATTTTTAATTTAAAATCCAACTTTTGGTGCAATAAAAAAAAAAAAACTGTGAGCTTCCTAGTAATGGTATAAAATGTTGTTTTGCAAATTTAGAATTAAAGATCCATCAATTCATCTTTGAATTCAGTAGATGGCTGCTTTTCTCTGAGTTCAGATCATAATCATATGATGATTTTTTAACTCTTCGCCTCGATATAACATGATATTGTACAGAAGAAATATGATTTACATAATCACTCTCAAAATGTATAACCCAAACACATTTCTTACCAATTTTTCCCAGCATTCCCCCTTTTTTGATACTCACACAGGATGATGGCAACACAACAGCACACCAGCACGAGGCAGACGCGTGTCCTTGGTAACGATCTCATCACACCGGAGGGCTGCCTTGATTGGCTACGAGGATTCTGAGAAGGCATGTCACCTGACTGTGTCACCTGACCATGTCACCTGACCATCGTTTGTATATTGTCTGGCTTCTGTGTTTTGTCTAGGAGAGGTTGATCTTGACTCTACCTCATTTCATGCTCTGCATTAATGAACAAAAAGAACTTAAGTGTTAATACATTTAAGGGGAAAAAATGCAATGCTTTGAGGAAACTTTTGCTCAAGATAAAAGGGCTTGGTGACTGGTGAGCCCTTCAAAACTTTTAGTCAGATTTCTTTGCATTTAGATGATTTACACCCGGTCAGCGTCTCACGAGACCGTCATAAGTACAAGTTCACCGACATCCCATTGAAATGTATGTAATAAGTTTAACATGCGTTTCAATTGGAAATCAGTGAATTTGTACTTGTGACGGTTTCATGAGACGCTGCCCAAGATACTAGCAACACTATTAGATGCTGTGAAGTTTTTTCTTTTTCAAATGAAATATTAAACAAGTGAGAGGCAAAAGACAATATATACCTGGCCCTGAGACGTAAATCCCAACATCAAGTTATATTATACATGTGTGAAACCTATGAGGATTGTTTGGACATGTATGCAACTTACCCCGAATCTCCCAACGAAGCTCTGAGATTGTTGTGTGGGGACTTTGGGAGCTATCAGGGTATTGTATAGCTGAGACCAAGCGTTCTTTTCACATATTTACACTAAAATTCACTGGAAATCATGGATGGAATATCAAATGATCCTTCACATCTATCTTTTGTTACAAGGAGAACAATGTGTGATAAAGATAAAATATTTCATGCCAATTTTTCTGTTTCTACCTAAAATTTTACATGAGCTTATTGTTGCACACAGCACAAAAGAAAGTCCTGTAACTTTGCAGGAAAAAATTACAGGCATGGCATCACGGAAAATATCATCTCTGCATTTATTTTGCATGCTGTTATTTTTGTAGTTGTTGGATTAGATTGAATTATGCTTCTCATTCAATTTTGACACTTTAAATAAAATATTGCTGGTGGCCAAAAGGTTTCAATGCATTTCAGTCACATAAATATGGACGTATGGACACCAAAAGAAGGTCCATCATTTGCACTTCCATTCTCATAAAGGTTTTAAAGGTCACGGTAGGGTTCATCCCATATTACCTGAAACAAATAAAGGCATTGGGAAAGATACACGTGATCTAAACAGTCTTTTAAAGCATCGCATGGTTACTTTAATCAGAAAATTGACCACAACAAGATATCCACAGGATATTGCTATTTACAAGATTCTCTTGAACTTATTAAGCCATTCATAATGAATTTAAGACTCAAATGGATGACTAATACTGAACAATAACTCTGTGCATGAAGAGGTTGTCTACACGTTCAAGAGATACCGACCCTGAGCAGGGGGGGGGGGTATTAATCGTATTAGATTCCTTTGGATAGGATGTCAAACTACAGATAAAATTCTTGGTACCCTACATAACTTGCCCCGTCAACATAAAGTATTTGTACTTCTTTCAGAAATTTCAAATGCCAAAGGCACCTTTAAACTTTTATTTTATTTCTTTCTTTTTCAGGAGGGGGGAGGGGGCAGGGTTGCTCACATGCTTATTTAACACAGATTGCCAGGATTGTCAGAAATTATCTGACATTTTTTCCACTCCATCCCCCCCCCCCCCCCCCCCCCCCCCCTTTTGATCTGATCAGAATCATGGTTCCGCCCCTAGGTTGAAATAGGACATGAAGCCACACAACAATTGAATCAAAGGTCAGTGCAAATGTACCAATTCCATTATCGTTTACTTCACATTAAATCCATTTACTGACAGCATAAATTGGGTGGGCTAGTTTGCTTGCTCGTTTTTCAGAGATTTTCAGGATTTGTCTGGAATTTTTTCAAGTTTTGCTACCCCTCCCCCCCCCCCCCCCCCCCCCCACCTTTTTTTTCTAGAATCCTGGATCTACCCCTGGGTGGGGCATAGGGACATGAAGCCACACACCTACTAGACAGAAGAAGGTCAATGCAAACTACGTCACTGTCATTATCGTTTACCTCTCATTAGGCCTGTTTTCATCAGCTCGAGATTTCCAAATATCCCGCTATTTGAATTATCCCGATCGCAAATTATCCAGTTAATTTGCGTCTTCATCAGCCAGAAGTTGCAATTAGCGGGATATATTTGGTCGAGATAATCATCCCAAGATATCCTGGGCTAGTATGCTAAATATCCCGCTAATTGTCCGGTGTGTTTTTACCAGCCCGAAGACTCCCACTATGCGCGAACGCTGAGCAAAATACTCGAGCTCGAGTTTCGAGCTGATGAAGACGCAATTTGTAAATTCAGAATTATTTCCCACATCAGAAATAGCGGGCTATTTGGCAATCTGGAGCTGGGCTATTTGGCAATCTGGAGCTGATGAAGACAGGCCGTTTACGTCACATCGATCCTCCCACATTGACCGCATACCCATCAGCAACATGCCGAGGTAATTAAGCTCACTCTCTCACGTGTCTCTGGACTCACATGGCAACATGGGTCACATGACCATGTGCGCTAGTTGCATGCTGCCAAGTTTTCCCAATGTAAATAAGACATTACCCCTGCAGCCCTACATGTATTTGAACTATAATATTGCCCTGGTTGATTTGTTATGTACGCTTTATCTTGCTGACATTGCCGTGTACTTTGGACCGATTTGTACTTGAGAAATATTTTCTATTAAATATCAAGCACATTATAGGTTAAGTAAATGAGATTCTTACCAGTAATGCACATATTTGTTTGTTTGTTTGATTTACCTGCCTGATAAGAAAGCATGTGTATGTTTGGAAGTACATGTAAGCAACCAGGGGACCGACAGCTTTAAGTCTTCTCCGAGGGACTTGGTAAATGAGGATTAATGCCTTACTAATGCCTAATAGAGCATGATCGAGGCCATTGACTTGGTTTCAAACCCGGGACCTCCCGGTCACTTAATTGGTAATATATCATGGATAGAATTGCTTCCGAACTTACAATGATTCAAAAGTTTGTAAGTTTAAAGAAAGCTTATGATAAATTTGGTCATAAGCTATCTACAATAAACCCTGTATAAGGTCCACTCAAGGGAGACAAGAAAAGTGATCTTGTGTGAGGGTTCCTTTAATACATTTGTGTATTGATTAACTTTGTATAATTCTGGTATATTTGTAGACATGTTTCCATTTTGTTTGTTCTCTGCTTTCTATATCGTATATAATTTGTATTTTATACTTTCATAAAGTATGTTTTTTATGGATTTGAATTGAAATAAAACTTGAAACACGTTTCAATGTGTACCACTACCAGATATTAAAAGGAAACAAGAAATTTGTTCTTTTTAGACGGGTGGTAGGTAAATTAACTTTAACTACCGGTAAGTTTGACTGTAGAGAAATCAAGAAAAACACTATTTCAACCAAGTAAAATTGCCTGCAGTTGTAAGAAGGTAGTTGAAGATACTGGTATCACCAGAGATGACCTGGGGCTGCAAATTAACCTTGCGGCCTATGCCTGTATTTGCAATTCAGAAACTCTGTAGAGGGTCCAAGATTCATAACCAACAGACAGAAAGGCCAGAGACATTGTAGCTTTTGGTACATGATCTGCTTGAATGTACAGATATGTGGCTTTTATAGGATGGAGCCTCATACAAGTACACTCTCCTGTTTGTTTCAAAACCTGATGTACTTACAACAAACAGAAAAACTTCTTTGGTCATAATTTTTTTTATTATGACAAATAAATGCTCTGCACCGTGATTATAAATTTGGAGGGGGTGCAAAATCAAATCAAGCATATTTTAAATACAAAAACAAAAAAAGATGCACAAGATTTTTATTTGCTTGCTTGCTTGCTGTTCAGAATCTTGTTCATCCCCCCCCCCCCCCCAAAAAAAAAAAAGTTGTTGGCCCCCGACTTTATGCACATGACTAAACCATCTGATCAGAGAATTACAAGTTTTTTCTAATGACATCCATCTAAAAAAGACCAATATACACAAAAGTGTAGAGGTCATACATGTAGGTCAAGATTTGAGCATTGTTTGCAAAAAGGCATTGTTCCTTGAATACAGAATGTCAATGTCAAATAGAATTATTAACATGTGATGTGGGAAAAAAAGTGAAAACAAGGACAAAAATGTTGGTATACACTTGAAAGTGGTATATCGCCATCTGCTTGAGGCCATTTTATAAGGCAATTCCCTGTGTGTTTATAATGAGTTGACTGTGTGGCTGCAGACCATATGGACCACTTGATACAACATCACATTGCAGATATTCCTCATACAGAAAGATCATTCACAGGTTTATTCAAAATGCAGTTTTCAATCATAATAAGGCACAAGACCTGCAATTTGTCTGGCCTGAGAGAAACTATAGATTATGAAGATTATATTGCTACCAGTACAAAGAAAAAAATTCATTTTAAAGAGCTTGTTGTGCTCAGATATTTCATGTGTTAAAGGTACTACAGTATGTCCCATTTGCAGGCCAAAAAAATGAAAAGGTTAAATTGCAACAGCATTTGAAAGACAATACTAATTTAGAACTTCCCTTCAAAAAAGGGCGCTTGAAAATGTCTTTAAGTGGGAAAATAACAACTATTAGTTGTCAAATCGACTTAGGAGCTATAGAGCTAGTAAATAATAGTCTGATTTTTCAGACCATTGTACCGAATGGTCGTACGTTTTATGCTGCGCAAAGATTCAATCAGTTTTATTTTGGCCATTACAAGAAGTGGGTTATTGATGTAGACAAATTCTCATGTACCCTTTACAGCTCATGTATGTACGTTATTACCAAAGATGAAAAAAAGCCAGTCAGTCACTCAATAGTGTCTGACAGTGAAGTCTAGCAAGTAAACGGGTTTCCTTGCACAATTTGAATATTAGGACAGTTCTAACATTTAAATTTCACAGATAGGACATACATGACATATTCATAATTCCTGCAAAGTTCTACATAATTTGATGTTGGCTGCAAAAGGGACATACCGTAGTATCTTTAAAGGCTACAGCCAATCGACAATATTTCTTGACATTTCACTTTTCAGCTACTTTTTCAGAGTTTAGGGAGCAAATCACTTGAGGCCTCAATCTTTCTCCCCGAGTTCTGTATTTCAAGATTTCCAAAATTTCCAAGATTTCAGTATGAATAAAGGTGCTTTGCTAATAACCCTCAACTTCACTGTCATTCTTATTACATGTGCATTGTTTCTGTCCTCAATCCCTCAATTAAAAAGAAAATAAAGTATAAATATCATAATTAATAACATGAACAGTAATGTTGTACAGTTCATTAGCTTGACTTTAAATCAAGAGGTTAACATTTTATTTTTTTTCTTTGGGTGAGCCTATCCATTTTTAGAGGCATTGATCATCAAATGTTTTGGCTGGTTCAAGATGTAGTAAATGGCTACATGGTAGATTAGATTCCTTACACTTACTTTGCACTGCATATTGCTGAAAATTTTACATGGAAATGCATGAAGGCATTCAATGTTAGTTTATACAAGATATGCCTCACAACAAAGCAAAATGTTATTATCAACAAAAGTTCAAGGAACTATACGAAACGGAGGGGGGGGGGGGGGGGGGGGGGGGGGGGCTTAAACTAATCACAAACATTTTCACATGGAAATGCATAAAGGCACTGAATGTTTGTTTATATAAGATATGTCTCACAACAAAGCCAAATGTTATCATCTACAAAACGAAAAGTTTAAGGAACTTTACCAAACGGGGGACTACAGCTAATCTCTAATAACCAAACAATGCAGTGTGCACACATTGATTCTTGTTATCATATTACTAGGACTCTTGATATGAAACTACACAGATAATAAATGATAGAACCCTTATCTGACTGAAGTACTTCTAGTTCCTGATTGTCATGATGCAACAACCACAACAACAAAATGAAGCAATAGACCCGTTTACTAATTTATTTCAATTTCCGCATGTTTTTTGGCTTACTTCGAATCATCTGGCCCTCGCGTCCGGTTGGGTGATCACGTTACACAACCTTTCATGAAACAAAAGCTGAAGATGACGCAACCTTTCGTAGATTTGCCATAGAATTTTCACAAAGTGTCAGGAAAATTGGACCAGACCATTTGTAGATGAGAGGGTTTTTTCACAAACATTACCCCTGACATTTGTGAATAAAGGGGCATGTTTTCACAAAAGGTTAGGTAACACAACCACCTGATCCGACCCTGTATCACATACATGTATGCAGCACCTATTTATGCATCTCTATTCTATCCTTTCTATCATAGATCAAAATATCCTGACCTACTCACACCACGCACTCTGGGGTTCTTCATCATTGGCCTATAGATCTAGGGACTACCAGGCATTTGTAGCATTTTTAACCCTCAACTACCCAAAGAAATTAACAAGGGAGCACAGCAATCGAGCAGTAGAGTTATTCATTCATATTCATATTCATATTTATTTCATTTCCAACAGAAAGGTAAACAAAGATATTACACTTTTTTTCTTCAGGTGTCCATTAATTTCAGGTGTCCATTAATTTCGTTCTCTAATGGGGAGCAAAATAAATGAATTTGATTTAGTAAGGCGATTGTAGCCTAAGTTAAGATTTCTTTCAAATATTGAAACTTAGCAAATGCTATCAGATCTATGTTTTATCCTACATTCAGGAGCAATATTTAGACATGATTTAACTCTGATGCAATTTATTATAAACAAAACTTGAGCTGAGTAATTATTAGTAAATTAAGGAACAAGAATTATTTTTCTTTCTTTGTTTAAATTTGTAACCCATTAAAGTTTTAAACACACCATTTGTAAACTAGATTCTGGATCTTATATTGGAGTGTGAAATTATGAGATCCTGAAACAACACAAATAAAAGTGACCAAATAAACAGCTTGTTGATTTCCATCATTTCCACTCATACTTTCTCCCTTTTCTTTCCCTTTTTGGCATATTTTTTTTGGGGGACCCTCTGTTTTGCGTTTAAACTTAAAGCGCCCCTTCAAGTCCTGCCCCTTCAAGTCCCGCCCATGATACATGCCACCCTCCCCTAGAAGATACCTCACTGCTCTTTGGAGTCACTATCAAACAGAAACACTCACCATTCACGTCATATTAAGTTAACTCATAATCATTCATTCAGAACTTTTAATTTAAAGACTTCTTACATTACGTGATTATGCACACATGGGACTGCACTTTATCAAATAATTTTTAAAAAAATGAATATTTAACAGTTATCCATTAAGGTGTTGGCTATTCTCTTCAGAAAATGACACACATACATTGTACTTTCTTTATTCTTAGTTGCACAGCAAGAAAATTAAAATACGATTTAATTACTCACTCTCAAATTGATGACAAAGCTTTTCATCGGTGACAAAACAACAGTCTACACGTCAGCTTAGTATTAGCAGACAAAGAATGATTCCCATTTCGTTTTGGTATAGCGCCATCTCTCAAGCTCACTTGTACAATGTTGTTGTTTGTTTTCCATTCATGCGAAGACCTCTCCAAAGTCGAAGTGGGAAAGGGGTCAACTTAAAAACAAAAAGACATCGTATTTTGTGTATAATCCAGATGTTGTTTTTGGTATATCAGATTATAAAATTATGTTTTTTTACGTAATTCACGTCCTCATAAAGGTTAATGAATACCGAGAAACAAAAGTGTCCTTGATATAATGAGTAAACAGATAAAATGCCCCTTAGATATATTTTATTCCGTTCAGCAAAACTACAAGGGCTAAAAAGGCTGTAGCTCTAAATTACAAATACCCTTTCCACTGTGTTTCGTTCAATATTTTGTTCGGAATACTTTCAATCGAGGCCTTTCATTTCTTCTTTATAATTGTTTTCATTAACTCACTGTGAATGATTTAGCAAGTTTCTAATATTAGAAAAGTAGACTGTGCTCCATGATAATGATTGCCAAAAAATTAAACAAATGTTTGTGACATGGGTCATAAGCTCAATTCTCGTTTTCCTTTCATACTTTGTCTCGTCCTACCGATTTAAACCTTTTTTTTCAATGTCCTTTTCTATCTCTCTAAATATATATTTCACTCTTCCAATTCTCTTCTCCCTCTCTTTTTCTTTTCCTTTCTCTCTCTTTCCCACTTCCTTTCTCTCTCTCTCTCTTCCTCTCTCTCTCACTTCTCTCTCTCATTTCCTCTTTTATCTCTTTCATACTATCACTTCACTCCCTGTACAGAATTATCATTTACATAATCCTTTTTGGTTCAAGCTTCATACAAATCATCTCCATCATAGTACAATGTCTCCTGCACAGAACATCCCTGTAGCCAAGGAGAATGAGTAACAAAGTGACCAAAGTTTGATATATCAAAACACAAAGACAAATATTTCAATTTTCACATGTTTTCCATTATTCCTTTATTGCCATAAAAACATATTCTCTTCCCAAGAAGAAATATTCTTCTTTCTTCATACACTTCATACAATAGAACAAATGTACAACTTGTTATTTATACAAACATGCATTGCAATGATAAGCAGAAGATCACTCACTGGGCAACACCAGAGACCAGATGCTGATAATACAACCCCAGTTTGAAAGTTTTATCCACGAAACATCCAAGCACAATTTATTTTGTATTTCTTTCATAAAAACAGATAATTCCAGTATGTTTACTGGAACTATATTATATGGAAGCTCAAACAGTAATCTTTTCTTGTCAAAAATAAACAAACCATAGTTGATGATCAGAAAAATAATTTTCGCTTGATTTGGGATTTTCAATGATTATTATTTACTGTACATGTCAAGGGGATCAAAGATATATTCTCAGAGGGTAACTTTAAAAATAAACATGCAAGAAAAATGCTTAACAGAAGGTCTTACCATATTAACACATATGTACATATGTCTGCATACTCTGCAAGGTATGTGTGTAGTACCGTATATTATGGAGCAATCAAAACTATTTCCATGGTTCATTGTAAAATAATTAAGGAAAATCAAAAGGCACTTAGTATGTACATGTACTTTAAATGTAGATGTACATCATCATCCTCATTTATGTCCTGAAAATCTGAAATGGCATCGCTTAAAACTTGGCATGATCTTTAAAAACAAAATTGGTGTTGTAGTGGTTCAAGCTAAAGATTTATGTCTTCCATCTAGACATGTTTCTAAAATAAAACAAAAAAGATCTGCGGTGATATCATAATTAGGAGCAGAACAAGTAAACAATCCTAAATATGTAATGCAGAGAAACGAAACAGAACGGGATATCCCAAGGCAGTTCAACAATATACTACAATGTATACCGGTAGCCCTTTCTAAATATAGTTAACCCTGTATTTTAGACTCCCCCGCCCCCCTGAATGGTCACCATTTCCTTTTAACCACATCAGCTGATCAATTTCCTATGTGGTGATTAAAGGTTGTTGCATGGATTATATACACTGTCGTTGATGCTGAATACATGTATAATGATCTTACGTGCCAACTCTCACAGCGCCACTTGTAAACTCCCACCAAAATGTACAATAGTCGAATACAGTAGAATATGGAAAGTATTAAGTAAACAAACTGTTGCATCTTAGCTTGCAACGAAATGATACATCTCTGTTCAATTTCATGCAAGCCGTATGGCCATGCACAACAGCAAAATGTAGAAAAATAAACTTATTTCAGAAAAATTACAGATGCAATGTAATATACATGTAAAGGACCCAAGAAAAAAAGCTGATATGAAAGTTGAAACACATTCATATTATGTTACATTTGAAATTTTGAATGCACTTAATACTGACAATATTTGTCACCTCAAATGGTCTATTCGTCTCACCTACAACTTGTTGGCCGTTTTCCTTATTCCTGTGGTACAATTTTCTCCTCAATTCAATTTTGCCTGGTTTCAAGTTTTAAGACTACAGAGCTATCAACTCTATGATACACTTTGTTTTATTCCTCTTTCTTTTCCTCTCTTATCTTTTTCTTTTCCATTCTTTCTTCCTTTCTTCTTGCTACCTGAAGAGGTAGACATGTATAAAGAAAGAAAGCAGTCTTGAAATTCAATAATTATGAGAAATAGGAAATAGACAAAACTACCTGACCCCAAATGATAAACATGGTGCAAATTTATGTTGAAATGTTTGATCAAATCAACACTACTGATGCATGCACATAAACGTGTATCTCATTCCGGCCTAGTTTTCTGATAGTGAACAAGTAGACGACACAGTTGTTCCTTTGGATGTCAAAAGCACTGACTGCTTCCCACCAGTTCTTACGAGAAACTGCCAGGAAAGACCGATTTCTAAATAAACAAAACCCAGGACTCTCACAACCATCAACAAAAAGATACATCTTGTACGCTGTAGTTTGTCTAAAACTGGAGGAACGTACGTACTGTCCCAAGAACTTATAAAAATTGCCGGTACACATTTTCTGGCATTTACTACCTTTGGTATGAATACATTTTCATTATGGTAAAGAGAGGAAAAGTAAAAACGGGTAACAAATGGACATTTTGTTTAAACATTACAAAATTTTATTTATTTATTGATAGTACTGATGGAAAATGTCCCAGTGAAAAAAGTTAACATGTTTGTTTTGAGGCGTGACAAATTTCAAGCCGATGACATATTTCCTGTTTAGAATCCAAAGTTTTGAGAAAGATTTGCAAGTCCCAACATTGTAATCTCTTTAGATAAACAGCCAGATATCTGTCAGTAGTCACTGGCCGAGTTCAACGCTTAATTAAAAAGCGGAAAACAAGCTGTCAAATACTGTTTTAATCACGTTTCTCCTTATCTGCAGCACTTACATTATAATATACCGGTATACCCAACATATAAATGTGAATGGAAGGCTCAAATGAAGCAATGAGTTGCCTATATATAACATGCTTATGCCCTATATATAAATTTGAAATAGAGTACAATAGTATCACGTTTGGACGCAACCAGATAACACCCTCTCATAAATACACGTTTAGTCCATTTTGAATTATATTCACATCAAGGCATCGTATGAAAAGGATATTAAATTCTCTTCAATCTATAGTTCTTTTCTCAGTTTCCGATGTTAGGGAAAGTTCTTATTCCACAATTGGGTCAACCATGGTTCTGAAATGATAACTTGGTGGTGCAAGGGCACTCCTTGACTTCACAGACACCAGATCTACATGTACATCCAATTTATGCTCACTTGGGGCACTTCTACATGCATTTATCTCTCCATGCTGTCCTAGATCTTTCGGAGAAGAGAGCGATACTCGAGAGCACATCTTGGATTTGAACAAGGGTCGATTGAACTCGGCCATGATCGTTTCCAGGATGCTGTTAGCTTGTAGTCAGATCGTTCAGCTGAATAGCTCTCCAGTTCTCTGCACTTCCCCTGCTCGATGCAGTCCACTACCTAACGTGATGATATCCATGATGATGATATCCATGATGATATCCATGATGATATCCACGAAGCAGCAGCGATCCTGCAATGTTCATCTTCCTTGTTCCGTTCTTTCTCAGTTCCAGCCTTGTTCGTTTTTTTTCACTCAGAAAAACGCTGCAGAACCGGAAGACACCCAAGGAGAAATGCAGGGCCTCTATTGCACATGAATCCCCTGTTACGACGCTCTCGTCCGTTTTCCGCTCAACATCGGTTGAAAAGGTAGACGACGAACTCGTAGGTGGCCATGATGATGGCGGTGTTGGGGATCTGTCGGACGAGGTGCGTGCCGAGACCACTGTAGAGTCCCCTGTACCTCTCTTCCTTGAAGATTGTGATTAGGGTCTGGAAGAATGTCCTGTACTTGTTCCCTTCTTGCCTTAACCTTGTCCTCGCGACCTCTGTGAGAAAAATAGAACCAATACAAGAGAAGATGAGAGTGATGTCTTAAGAGAGTTCCTATGTCTGTTGTAAAACAATCAAAAAAGATCACAACTACACATCTGCATTGTGACATAAGAATTCAAGCACCAATGATGTCATCTGTCTGGAGCCAGAAAGGCAATGACTCTGTGTACATTGAGGCTACACACAAATCATGTACTGTATATTATTTTTCAATTTGAAAACATAAACTTCTCAAGTTGGCATTATAATAGTATGAATACTGTCAATCTCAATTGAGAAGTACCAGCTAATATGTAAAATCTTTCTATGTCTTACTCGTTGCAAAATACCAGTACTGGTACTTTATTTTTCTATTTTGAGAAGTTATACAAGCCCAGGGCCTGAAATATCCTCTTGTATTTCATAAAGTATTTACATAGTACTTACCATGAGGATAGGCCAACGTTGAGGCAATGGTCTTGGACGTTGCTGCCGCCCCCATGAAACAGACAAAGTCCCAGGGTCTGCGATCGCTGGAAGTACTGTAGTTCTGCGCCTGGATGAGCTGCTTGATCTTCTCGTAAATCACAAAGTGGATCATCGTTTCTGAAAGCCCGGCGTAAGAGGCGGTGACACCCCGGTAGAAACCTCGCAGACCCTCGGTTTGGTAGACGTGCTTGGCGCACTTGAGCATGTTGTTGTAGGCAGGCCCCTTCCTGTTATATAGAAAAACAAACAATATTTGCTATTATGCAGGAATATTGATAAAACTTGAATGGAATGCAGTATATCCTGTAACTTTTTGTGTGATTTTCTTGAAATATCTGTGATCCTATAAGAGTCATAATTCTGAAAGTATCTCATTTAACATATTCAACGATGAGCAACTATTTTCAGGTACTTGAAAGGCATTACCTTAAAAACCTATGAATTGTATATTATAGCACACAATAGTGTGAGGAATAAGTCAATGAAATGACCTTGATCAGCTGATGGAGTGAATCGAGTGCTCTCGACCATGTTAAAGACTTAAATCGCCAGATGTTTTCCAGTATCACAACATATTGCAATCATCCTCCATGCAGCTGTACCACCCTGCTATTTGCCCCTCAAACCTAGAGTGCGTAAACAGACTCTTATTCTGACACTTAAGACTCTCCATTACATTTTAGGCACGGATAAAGGATTTTGGCTGCTGTAACCAACAACAGAGCTAACAACAAATTATATTACTACAAATGCCTGTTGAAACCGATCCAATATTAAATTACATTGCTACTAATGCCCGAGTTATCGGTTGGTTTGGTGGTTTGACTGGAGTATTGCCCTGGTTGGGAGATCACAAACATGATAAATAATGTGCGTACCTTTCATCCAACTGCATCCTGGTTTTCACCATCCAGATGGGGTTTGTTAATGAACACGAGATGAAACCTGGAAGAGAAAAAAGAAAAAAGAAAATATTTTACTCTACTCAATGATTAACAATTAAAAAAATATATCATCTGTTCAGAGCCAAAAGGGTGTTAACTCAGTGTAAAATGATAAGTCAATGTCCTTCCCACTCCAAATGTTCAGACAACCTGTGTACCATATTTGCCGGCGTAAAGGCCGCAGTATTTTTGGAAGAGAAAATATCAAAAAGTCGGGGTGCGGCGTATACGCCGAAACAGTAAAAATCGCAAGTCAAAACAGCACGTCCATTATTTGTAGGCAACTTCATACAAAAAAATATATTAACAAAATTGACTTGAAAACACATTGAACAAGATCTAGTCTGAACTCACGTCAGCAGCAAATTTGAAGAAGTTATCTTTTTAATCATTGTGCAACCAAAGAAATAAGAAGAAAACTGACCAGAAACTCGTACTAAAAATCGTACTTGTAAAAATGTCCTTGGCTTTAGACAGCGCATGGACCGGTAACCAAAATCATACCTCGCTCACACACTCTGTGGTGGGGAGCTACCGGGCTGGGAGTTGCAACAAATCCAACGCAGCTTCCGAGATTCACAGCGCTGCAGCGCGGAATCGTCGGTGTTCTTAACTTTTCAGTAAGATAATTCTGAATTATAATTGAGACTATCTAATTAATTAAAGCGACAAACTAACCTCAGTAGATCTCTAATAACAATTCAAAAGCTTGTTTATTTTCTCCATTTGGCGGTACGATAGGGGTAAGACCGGATAACATTATGGCCACAGCTTGGTTATGGCAGGCCATTCATGTTTCTGTATGCATGCGAAGCGCCCTCTAGTGTCTAATGAATGTGCTAATCTGCCTAAAAATCTATGAAGATTTGCTAAATTACGATCATTTTTTAGGTAAACTTCCTGTATATTTATAAAATGATTGATAATTTTGGTATGAGTTTGTAGGAAAAATAGAGTTCTACGAGAAAATTATGATTATTTTCTTTGGTCCGTTTTTTTTTTTTTCCTTTTTTTTTTTTTTTTTTTTTTCTCTCTACGAAATGTCAAAGTTGGGGGTGCGGCCTATGCGCGGTGCGGCCTTTACGCCGGCAAATACGGTACCCAAAAATAGTTACATGAACAATCCCTATCCTCTAAATCTCAAAAAGCTGGCCATCACTATAGACTGTAGGTACAAAGCACTATTGATTTTCTGCTCCAATTTAAGCTCTCCTTCTTGATAATGATTTTCAGTCATTAATTTGATACAAGCCTTTGTAGATTCTATTTTTATCATTTAACCATTGCCACAAATACAATGCTCCCAAGCCTTTCTGCTACTGAGAAGAGATTGAAGAGTATTAGTGGAAGAAAGACTTGATAAGCTTACCTGCTGAACCTGCAGATAAGAGATGTACCAGGGATGACTCTGGAGTCAGGCGAGAGTTGAGGAAGCTCTTTGTGTTGGCGTAAGCACCAAAGTAGATGGCCCTGCATAAAGATACAACAAAAAGAACATGGATGATATTCAGTCTTTTTTTTTTTAAATTTGTATTATCATCAGGAAGTATTTTCTGTTATATGGACATCAGTAGACAGGGTAGAGATCTAGTAAATTAATTAATTAATTTCAAAAGTGACTAATCCATGATCAGAAAACATTTGGTAAAATCTGACACATTAATTTAATGGTGTCTGCATTTCATAATTATTTTTAGGGTATTGTTTATAATAAACCTATTTGGAATTCATTTTACAATGATTGAGGATGGGGAGTATAAAATAAATTTAAAACTCTTGTTAATGTTTATGGAGCTGTTATACATGAACTTCATTAAATGCCTCTTTAAAAACAAGTTAATACAGCAAGGTGTAGGCCTTCAGTAATTAATTCCTCACCTTCATGCAATTACAATGAGTCATATCTTTTTTTAAGACATTTTCTTATTAAAAGCAATTATAAAAGTCTTTTTTTTTTATAGACCTACATGTACATGTACATTACTTCACATGACATATTCTATAAGTTTTGAAAAGTTTGAAAAGTTCAATCTTTCAAAAATGTTGATAACAATGTAGGCCAACAATGTAGGCCAACAATGTAGGCCAACAATGTAGGCCAACAATGGACCCTTGCCTCTTGTTATCTATTTACACACAGCGTAAAACACAACCCTGAATATTGAAAACAATCAAGTCAAAGATATCAAGGTAAAGTACATTTTAGTTTAATTAAAACTCAACACATAATTCTTTATCAGCCTGTATCTGAAAATAATACGGATAGCATTGAGCAGTTTGTTGACACTGTTTGTATGACGTGCAGGTACATGTAGTTTGCAGGCACCAGCCGTTCAATCGCAGTGCAAAACAGTGTCTGCACTGCGAGACTAGGCTGAGAGCTTACTGCATTGGCTCTGTACTTTAGCTGAAACAGCCAGAGACTGGGCTCTAGAGCCTGGCTCTGCTTTAGGATTGGTGGCAAGCATCAAATTGAGTCTGTGCCATAGCAGACTACATGTAGTTCTCTGCTTTAGGAATTATGGTCAAGCATCAAATTAGAGTCTGAGCTTGTAGACTAGGCTATAGGCCTCCACCCATACATACGTGGTGCGTAATGGAAGAAAAGTCCCATGCCTGCCTGCACGCTGGCAAGGTGATATTCATGCACGCAGGCAAACACACTGAAGGACATAGCTAGCTCGCACACACACCCCTCAGCTCTCTATTGGCTAACCTTGTCCATGCATAGCCTGCATGCCAGGGCTGGTTGTATAGATACCAGGGCCTTGTGCATGAGTGCACCGATTCAAAAACACCAATCAATAGTGAACTATTTATAAGAATTACATTGTGTGGGATGGCCAATGGAATGGAGGGTATGTCACATGGGCCTCATGAATGGATTAATTTGCAATGAAATATGCACTAAGTCGAATGTACAAATGAACATTACAGGGGTGCTTTCACGTGGAAGAGATTTCGCATAATTCCATGATCACTCATAGTAATGATTAGTCAATAACAATCATGGCAATCATGATGGAATATTACACTGTACTGCTGACATGTGTTGTGAATCATAGGAAGAGAAAGGAAAATGATGCATACAGATAAAGAGGGCAAAGGGAGAGAGAGTGAGAGAAAGAGAGAGAAAAAAAGAGAAAAAAAAAGAGAAAAAAAAGAGAGAAAAAAGAGAGAGAGAGAGAGAGAGAGAGAGAGGAAAACAGAGAGGGAGAGAGAGAGGGGGGTGTGATGGAATATTACAGTGCACTGCTGCAGATCCATGGAAGAAAACATAGAAAGAGAAAGGACGGATGCTGAGAGTGGAGAGAGAGAGAGAGAGAAAGAGAGAGAGAGAGAAAGAGAGACAGAGACAGAGAGAGTAATGGAGAATGATGGAATATTACAATGCTGTCATTGTATAAATAACAGCATGCTTTCTCAGAATGATAAGAATGGAAAAGGATGGTGATAGATAAAGAGAGTGGGAGGTCAAACTAGAAGAATGGTGTCCACTCGCGAGAAGAAAAGAAAGAAAAAAACATTCCAGGAAGACCGTTACAGTTGCATGTTTTTCTTCTAAACCAGAGCCCGATGGCTGAAAACAGTTGGGACCCTGATGCCTGGTAAATCTCTACACATTGGGAAACCCATGATAAATTTGCCATACCTAAAATCATACCATACCAATTGTCTCTATACATATGCTTCAAAATGACTTTGAATAAAACTTTGCTTGGGCAGATCAAAAACAGGGGCTAGTATTTCAAAATAGTGCATTCTCAACTTGGTTTTCTTCTCAAACATTTACTTTTGTTTTTTTGCGAGATCGCCAACGGTCACATGTGACCATACAGTCATGTATTTTATTCTCCTAAGACTAAGAGTTCTCCTTTATCCACTATTTATATTTGTGCCATAACTGCGCAGGTTGTCAGTTACAATTAAACAATAATAATGCCACCAAAACTTCCCCTGCTACTATTCAGCAGAATATTATAGTATTAATGACTGCTTTGAGAGAAATAGTTGTTTTATTACGCTCAAGGGAAGGTTAGAATTGTGCTATTCCCAGAGGCTTGCCGAGGGGAATAGCCCAATTGTAACCTTCCCGAGAGCGTATGAAAACAACTATTTCTCGAATATTAAAGCAGTCATTAATACTTTTATATGCCGAAAAAAAATAGACTAAAAAATAAAAAATAAAAAATATTTTTCATTTTTGTCGAAGACGGGATTCGAACTCTTGCGTACAAAAGGTGATATATATAAGGTAAGCGCCTCAGACCTCTCGGCCATCGCGCGGTGGTTACATGCTTGGCAGTTTTGTACCATATATACATTAAAATGAATTGAAACCGGCTTCGCGTGTGATCAATGCTTCGCAAAAGCTCCATATACGGACTCTTCTTTTACTTTTGCAATGCATATTGGCACGAACTTAGATCAAGATCTATCGGCAGATGTTGTTTTTTGGTTTTTGGAAGTTTATTTTCGTCTTCATGTCAACAATGCAAGATAAAATTGTCGGTAAGATCGATCGAGATTCAATTGTATTGAAATTACCGACCAATATCCTTCGCACACATAAGGTATCCTCCATCGCTCAAACCATTTTTTAACATGTAAACCTATGGGGTAACCATGGAGTAACCATGGTTATTAAAAATATTGAAATGTTTATGCATGGTTACCGAGAATTTTACAGGAACAGTTGAAGTTTATGAATGCAATTCGACCAATCAGATGGCTGGATTACTTAAGTGAGGTATATAATCATTGTTATAAAATATAGTCCTATTGTACCTGTATGTAGACCTTGATATTGCATCGACAATTGTGCTCTGAACACACTGCCAGCACACACTGTATTGTAGGCATACATGTAACATACAGCAAGGCAGCATCCAGTTACATGATATTTTTAGAGCCATAGAGTTATGGACCCGCATGGCTCCACCAGGTATGCAAGACCAACTGCTTGCCAAGTTTTCCCTCTTTAAGTACTTGCAATGTGAACTACTGTACTTAACTAGTCTGTAAGCACAAAACCCTATATTGGATGCTTTATTGCAATAATTAGGTACCAATGTATTGAGTCTCGAACGAAGCCTAACCTAGTCCCTATTGGATGTAGCACAACTCTAGTACAGGGCCTGTGGACTGCAGTCTACGAGCTCAGACCTTCTGTTAATGCATTACGACTGGCAAGAGTTTGTGCCTGCAACCTAGTGCGGTACACTGCACTGTAGTGATATCATCACATCATTAAAGGGATCCGGTAACTTTGTCTCAGATTCTGAAACAAAATTCTGGATTTAGCTCATGATGCAATGATAATTATAAACCTTTAGGTCAGTCAGGAACCCCATGACTTTTACAAGCCGATCGCCTGTCTGATTATCAAGATATTTATGATTGGAATTACAAATTTTGAAAACCGTTCGCCCGACGGTTTTCATAACACTATAGTCTATTGGGGAAAACGAGTATGGTAAAACCGGTCACTCAAAGATTTTTACTTTTTTGAGGCACTTCTTGATCATTTTGAAGCGCAATTTTTTTAGGGCTTCAATATTACACTATATCACAGACACTGATAACACGTAGGGCCGTGTATATCAGATTTAACATTGTTAAACGATCCCTTTAAGGTCAATGGCTAGCTAGCTCAGGTCAGCTTACAACAAGCAGTGGCCTGGAATCCTTGGTAAACAACTTCAGAAGTAGCATCCCTTTGTGAAGAAGTCGATGCTAAAAGGCCTCAATGAGAGCTCATTTTAATCCAAACAAGCTAAATAGGCCAAATATATGCAATTAACAACTGCACTTTTGGCTAACCTTCCCCTGCTTCAGAAATTCACCCAACATAATCGGGTGTAAACAAGCATCAACTCCATTACAGTGATGTTAATCATCATTAATCATCAGGTGATTCTTGTAAGTTCAGGCCTTGATGTAAAAGTCCAGGGCAGTAGCTGTTTGTTCTACTCTTTCGAGAGGAATAAAAGCCTAGAAAGTCAATACTTTGATATGGGGCATAGAGTATCTGGGCTAAATGCCAATCCAATCCATGGAAGTTAGCAACATACATGTATGTTGTTTTGTAAATCGCTACCACACGCCTTACAAATGAAGAGGTATAATGCAATTGCATAATTTAGGAATGCATTTAGTCCATTAAGCACATATAATTAAGTAATTAAAGTGATATATTATGTACTTCACCTGTTTTAAATTAGTTCATTTTCATATTTAAAAAAAAAAGTTTTATATCAATTGCTACTAATGAAAATAACAAATAAATAAGCATGTGCATGTGTGCATCAATCATAAAATTTGACTCGAGCATAAGCTTCATGAGAGACAGGCAGGGGGACATAGACAAAAACAAGAGATGAAGAGAGAGAGAGAGAGAGAGAGAGAGAGAGAGAGAGAGAGAGAAAAAAATAGAGAAAAATAGAGGATAGATAGGAGACACAGGAGAAAAAGAATGTGAAAGGGATTAGGGATAGCAGGGATTGGGAAAACCAGAAAGGTAGGGAGAGGGGAAGAAATAAAGAGTTGGGTAAATGTAGAGGGGAACTGCAGACAAGAGGAAATGGGGGGGGGGGGGGGACAAAATGGAGAGAGGGCATTGGACAGGCGGGCACTCATTATTGGCAAGTTCCTGCCTTCAGAGGAGATAGTACAGTTAGAGATTCCGCCGATAATCCGATATACAAAAAAGCTATTTCAGACTCTGCCTCATACGTAAGTGTAAGTTTTGCACCTCCTTGATCTTAAACTGGGGTAGGACGAGGTTGTTATCTACATGGACAACAACAAACATCTACGCCTATACCTAATGTTTATTATGATTTTAGAGATCATTGATAATCAATCTGGACACTTTACCTTGGGAGTCACTGGATGTTATAATCTTATCCAGATAGAAAGATAAAGAAAGCTATTTAAGAAATCATTTCATGGTCAATTTAAAGATTAGCTTATGAAAGATTGTTCAAAATGTTTGTATTTCTCAGAGGAAACATACAATGCCCATATCCCCTCAAAACAGTTGCTCCTGCGATTTAAGAAATCATATCATGGTCAATTTAAAGATTAGCTTATGAACGATTGTTCAAAATGTTTGTATCTTTCAGAGGAAACATACAATGCCCATATCGCCTCAAAACAGTTGCTCCCGCCGAGAAGATAATAAACAAATGCACTTTTTATCTAATTGCAATCAATTTGGATCCAAAAGAAAATACAGGCAAGTTACAAGGTTATTAAGATAGCTTAGTATGATGGGCTAAAGGTCTTCCACTACAGTTTGACGCCCCTTAATTTCCCAGCAAGACAAAGTAAAAACAATGGATTGCTGTTGACAAACTAAAGACACATGCATGTACACTGGGACCTCTGCTCAACATATGGCAGCGCTATTCCAGCCTCCAAGTTGTTGTGCGACAAAAACAAAAATAGACTAGAAGTACTCTTTGGAGGATGTAACAGGATGCTTCTACAAGTGGGATTTCGTGCCGGGTTAAGGGTCAAGGAGACTTGTTACTAGCGAGACCTGGATTTACAACCATCTCCTCCAATAACATTCAAGACTGTATGTCAATAATAGTTAATACACACCAGCAGGGGGGATTTTGTGCTAAGAATATCGATGGGGGAGAGGGGGGTGGCATGAATGACCTCCCTTCACCCTCACTGCGATTACAAAAATGGAGGGCCTACAAATGTACATGTACACTGTCGGGCCCGCACAATGCAATGCTAGTATGTAGCCTAACGTATGTTCACGAGTTGTCGCTAAATGCGAGAAGTAGGGTGGATTTTAACCTCGCATCAGCTTGGTCCCTGGAAATCAGTTTGGACTGTGTCCAACTCTAGAACTAAGAAGGCGCATGCAGATTTGAGGGGAAAAGGAAAGAGGAAGTTGTGTTTCCACTGTAGTAGCCATTATTAGACCAATATACCATTATCTATGAACGTGATTCACATCATGATTCTTGCATGGTCAATCTTTTCAAAGCATGTGACAATATACATGCAGTGGGGTCAGTTGAGCACTTCCTTCCATTGTATACTGTCTGGGGTATCTAACTTTAAATTCTCACAAAAACATGCTGCATGTACTTTTTCAGTGGTTCTTTTTCTCTTCACTTTGAATTTTCAATCAAATAAGGTGATATCTTTAAAAGGCCAGTGGATTTCTAATAACAGCATATACTTCTTGTAAGTCCCAACTGATTTATTTTTCATCATTCTGCCTGTGTCAAGTTGAGTCAACTCATATGATCCCTAAATTGTTTACATATCCATTTTGACACAACCCCAAGCTTCTTTTGAAGGTAGGCAAGCATATCTGCGCAATCAGAGAGGCCATACACACAAACAAAAGTAAAAAAAGAAAAAAGAAATCATGCAATAGCAAATGTTCAAGAGTTAATCCTACACTACAGTGGCCTTCAGCATTGCCATTTTGATCACAACATTGCAGTCATTGAAATGGTCATTATTGCAAATGGCAGTACGTAATCAGTGACCTTTACTGCCAAATGTATGTGTTCCATAGTAATTAGTAGCCTACAATTGTACTAAAATCAAATAAATTAACAGCGATTAATGGCCTGCAATGACGTATATCCCACAGTATTACGGCTTTAGTTTCTAACGATTATCAGAAGCCTTGAGCTTTCGCGTAATATTAATCTTAGACTTCCTTACCTGGATGGGGCGACTCCCACAAGAGTTGGTCCCAGGCCTTTGAATAATGCAGTCGCTCCTTCCGCTTCAATGATTTGCCTGAAAGAAAAAGTTGTAAGGGCAATTAATTTTCGGGTCAGTGTTTACAATTTACAATACATTTCCAAAACTGGTTTAATTATAGATTAACGTGGCATTTTTTTGCACATGAGTCTAATCTACCCTTGTATTATTTTTATTCACATCAAGGAAATATAATTGACACTTTGTCTAATAGTTGAAAAAGTTATCCTACCTTGTACTGTTTTCATTATTTTCCTTTGTTTTTGAACAGCTCTATTCTTGATGTCAAAAGCTAATTCACCAAAGGCCTGAATACATCAGTAAAATCTCACTCTCATGACTTTTGAGCTACAGTAAATTGATGCATTAAGAATTAATTGTTATCTAAAATCATTACACAGACAGGAAATCTCAGGTCATAGATCTCAAACTAGATACAAACTAATACAGGATGTATTGTAATGACACTAACAGGGGTCCCATTAACCCTCCTCCCCCTCCCGAGTCTGTTGCATTCAACCCCAGAAAATTATGGTAAAGATAGGACCTCTGACTACTCTACTTACTTGATACATTTTACTATGCTACCGGTTCTCCTTCCGCAGTCTTCGACATGGATGATGCTGCCCCCTGTTGACACGGAAATGCCACCGGCGGGAAGGGGTCTCAACGTGGTGGTGGACGACTGGAGCCTGGTCTTAACAATTTCTAGAGGACATGTTATGACAGCTCCGACAGTACCACCAACCCTGTAATGACATAAAAGTAAAGAAGACAAAAATTGTCATTAAATATCAAGTCTTTCATTCCAATTTATTTGAGGAAAGGGGCATTGACAATCAAATTAATCTTGGAAGAGATGATAGGGCAGTGATATGTATTTATAAATGCACTGCAAGTATCATTATCATTATCATTGTCATCATCATCATTATCATTAAAATTCTCATCATCATCATCATCATCTTCATCATCATCATCTTCATCATCATCATTGTTATCATCTTCATTATTATCAATTTAAAACATTTTGAAACTGGACATCAAGGACATGTCTGCAATGAGCAAGTACATGGAGTTTTGTATGTATTCAAGAAAGCAATCTTGATCGACATTAAACAAAAAATATCTTTGATGAAACCATAAAGCTCAAAAAGCCCTAAAGTCCTTCAAAAAGTATTTTCAAAATTGAATACAGGGAACAAATGTACGCAAATGGACGTACACATGTAGTTTGATTTTAGAGAAACCACACTTGATGTAAGAGCTTTGAAGAAAACCATGAAACCATAAGCTTTGGTTACAACATCTTTGCAGACCTCTAGCGCATTTACGTCACAATTAATCTAGGGCAAGTGTGATAAGACTGTTAGAGTTGTTGAGTGGTTCCAAAGTTCTAAACCTCATTTATAAGAATATTGGCAATCATTCTAACCAGTTGTATATTTCATTAAAAATGTTATCTCCCATGTCAGTTTTTTAATCTCATCTCACATTCTAAAGTCAACAGTTTATATTTTACACAAACATTGACAAGACACTTGGTGGATACGCGGATGGGACTTTCATTATATAGGATAGGGGTGTTTTTTCTGGGGTGGTGGAACTAGTGGGGCAATTTGAAACTAAAAATACAGCATGTTTGTTTTCAAAAGACAATTATCAGTGAACACCAATATTTCATAAATATTTTTAGTCGGGAACCCAAATCCTGCAGAGCACACAAAAAAACGATGATCCTTAAACATTTTTGAGGACGCATTTTGTACGTGTATTTACGAGGATTTCCTCACTTTTAGTTTTATATGCAGACGATCCTTATTCTTGGAGCAACGCCCCTACTGGTGAAATGAATAAATTATGAATTTTTTGATTTTTTGCAAATTGTACAAATTCCTTAAATTATTTCCATCCGAAAAAAGCTGGGGTTATCGTGTTTAGTTTAATTACTGTTCGACTGTTTGAATTTTACTAGAGTCTACGTCTAGATGTCCATCATCACTCGGATCATAGACACCACTCACTCAGTCTCAGTTCTACATTTCATCACTGCTCAGACAATGGCACTGCACTGCATCAGTGAATGCATCCACATGCATCCATGTGATCCACACATGCATCCACACATTCAACATAATTTTGTTTAATCTCTCATCTACTAGGTCTGGATCTAGACACTCCCCTCACTATCAATTGATTGCCTTAATAGTTTTTAATTTCTATAATTCTAGTACAAATCAAGCACATGACATGGTTAAACGTCACGACTAGCCTGACCTACACTAGACCGAAAGCTTCAGTCTCTCTAATCGTCGGTTGTTCCACTGAGACTACGTCTGGCTCCACTAGACCTCCGATTATAGAGACTGAAGTCTGGGGACCTCTTTCTGCGAGGGACTGTACGGAACCAATGGTTCGGTTCGGCAGGACCGCGATGAATGAGATATGCTACGAGATTTTCACTCTTTACATCCTCATACATGCAGTAATATTACAATAATTAGAGTCTAATTAAAAATAACATATGTTTAGCTTATTTGACTTACGATAGGTTGCTCATTTAGATCCTAAATTAATGATTAATCCGAGAAAGTCTCGTCGTCAACATTATCCGTCTTGGTTTTAGTTGATGAATATTCATTTTTTCTTTTCGAACGTCCAATAGCTACCGTAGCTACGTACGTACGAGTCGGCCCGGCTTGACCAACGAACTCCCACGAAACGAGTGCTCTGATTGGCCATTGGCTATGTTTTGGTAGGTGGACCCGGAAATATATCGGCCGCCGGGTAATATTTCGAATGCATGAACGTACTGCTTCGCGGTTCTCAGATAAAAATTGGATAATTCATATAAGTAAGTCCGTAAATTATTTATTTAATATTAAGTTATCAAATTTTTATAACTGTAATTAGGACAAATGACATACCGACCTAGACCCTAGACCTAACTTTTAGATCTAATTTACATCTGATTTAGAAATCAGAAAATTAGATCTAAATAAAGAAAATCGGGGAGAAAATGTTTTGACAGAAAAAGCTGCCATTGTTGGCTATAGCTACCCCCACGGTACGAGATCTCTGGGTTGCCATCTGTATTGGGGAATGACAACAAATGTCAGTTTTATTAAAGAAATGACCCAAATCAGATGGTTATTGCTGTCTAGACCTACACTCGCCTGAGCTCCGGCGCGGCAAGCCAGGCCAGCGCGCTACCCTGGAATTTTATGAGCACTCACCCTCCTGCGACTACGTGAGTCATGTGTGGGGAAATGGTTGGTCGATGCATCGTTTCAGTTTCAGGCATAAGATACAAATTTCCCGAAGGTTTCTTCCAATAATCTGTCAATCTGTTCTTGAGAAAGATATGTCCGATGTCAGTGCTGGTGTTCTTTCTAAATGGTGAAACTTAAAATGATATAACGAAGTAGGGTCTATTATCGATGTCGCAATAACACACACGATTTCCATCCAACGAGACTCGACTCGACTGCAACTTGTGTACAAAATTACAATGCATTGCAAATTCGTGTACGCTTCAATGGGGATGTTTTGATCATCACTGGCAAAGTTCACATAGCACATGGGAGGAATATTCCGTCGCGCTGATTGGACGATCGTCAGTATTGACGAACAGCATGCACAAGGTTGTCTGCGATCACGCGGTAACTTGCTTCTGATTGGTCAAGCCATTGCTTTAGATACGTAGGGGTAGTGATTCTCCGAGGCTCTTTGCATGTTTCGCGCTCGCGGGTTCCTCATAACTGAAACATGTAGGACAGGTCGTTCAAGGTTTGTTTACCAACATCTGAATGAGTAAAAGTCGTTGAAGAAATCGCGCTGCAAAGATGGAAAAGTTATTTATGGAAAAAACATTCGTTGAACCGTTATTTCCATAGATAATGACGATGAACGTTCTGATCGCGATTTGCATAACTGTCAAGTTGACTCATTTGTTTTGGTGATTGTGATTCATTTTTATATAAGCCTAAGGTGTGAATGACGGCCATATGAATTGAGGAATAATTAGAAATAGATCTTGACCGGTATGCTAAAATATCTGTATCTGTATGCTAAAATATGTCTGGGAAATCTTCTGTTTTTATAGTTTATTGGTGGACATGTATAGTAATCATTCTTGTGATCGTTTCGTTTTTAAGTTGAACACACTCGAAAATTTGAATTCAGGCTTCAGCGATAGGAGCGATCGAGAGTAGATTCCACTATTTTCTTATAATTTGGGTTTCAACTCCAAAATTAACTTATCCCTAAATATAAACTCCCGAGCAGAAAATTATTTTTTATCTCAAAAGATGGGCTGTGCTATGAGACTTCCGTTGGGATTCATGACTACCGCACCTAACCGCAAGGGCCGTTGAGAATGAGACGGTCCCGGGAGACGGTGGATCAATATCAAAGTGCAAGTAAACGGACATGGATATGGATGTGACATGGGTGTGTAAGGGGTGTGTGAGGGGTGTGTCTTCTCGGGGTTTTTTTTGGGGGGGGGGGGGCAAGTGAAGGCTGAGCGGGTAGGGGGAGGAATAGGAGGAGGAGGGGGAATTGAGGAGGGGAAAGTGAAAAGGGAGGAGTGAGGAAGAAGAAGCTTAGGGCAGAAGAACTTTTTAAAATGAAGATCGATCAGGAGGACGAAAATGCCGAAGTGACGGCCGGAGGCCGAGGAGGATTATGAGGAAGAAGAATAAGAAGAAGAAGCCTAGTCGAGAAATATGAGGAGGAAGGACAATAGGAAGAGGTTCGAATGGGTTGAAGCACTGAACATGAAGAATAAATAGGTGGAAGAGAAAATGAAAACTTGAAGGGCCGGGGCAGCAAATAACTAAATTGAAAAGAAAAGAAGGAGGAAGAAGAATAAGAACGACTTAGAAGAAGATGGAGATAATGAAGAACGAGAAAAATAAGAAGAAGTGGAATAAGAAGGAGAACCGTGGGAGAAGAAGAAAAAAGATGAAGCCTAGGTACTACCCAACCTCTTCATCATCTTTTTTGTATAGTTAACAGATGCCGATCGTAGCGAAGCCTATGAACCCCCCCCCCCCCTCAAAAAAAAAAAGAAGAAGATATATATATATATATATATATATTACATTATGAATAAATAAAAGGGGACAAGGGAGGAAGAATAGAACAAGAATGAATCAATTATTAGATCCCCTTTTTTTCTCTCCATCTTTTTTTTCTTCTTGCTGGCCTGTCACAAAATTTTCGGGTAACCCCCCCCCCCCCCCCCCCCCCTCCCCCTCCCTCCTGCTTGGGTTCTGTATCCGCCACGTTATCACTTTTAACTTCATCATGAGAAACAAACATACAGAAAGATCCAGGGACTTTCATTCACCAGCTGGCTGAACACGTTGGGGAAGAATATGGCCGAGAGATGGCGCCCTTTTAGTCACTGCAGAGCTAGTGAGTTGCAGTATAATTGACCTTTTTACTATAATGTTTTTGTTATATGCATGTTTCTCTCCAGCTAAAACTTTGGTTACGAACTATTTCAATTCACCTGATATAATGACATTAGTTGTTGATATATCTGGCAAACCTCTGGCAAGCTTTTGAGTTGTCATGGGAACTCTTTCTTCAAGAAGTATCTGTATGAATATTGAGTACACAGGTCTATTGCGAGGGAGCAGATCGCTTATAAATAAAATCTGTCATAAATTAGATTACATAGTTATTCAGGTAGAAGAAATGAGTTTCTGTCCAAGTGCATGCATTTTGTTGTTATAAGTCTGGGATCGTTCAGCACAAAAAATATCTTTTGGAAACTTTTTTTTGGGGGGGGGGGGAAGGGAGAAGGGGCAAGGGGTAGGCGAATAGAACAGACATATTCAAATTTATGGATTTATCTTTCCTTGGGACCTATAGTAATTCCATTAACCTGTCAGTTAATGAATGAACTAAAATAACTGGAATCCAGTCTGCATACCTTACTTTTTGCTAAGCCTCGGGCAAGTTCGGGGAGGGGAAACTGAAAAGGAAGGAGTGAGGAAGAAGAATTAGCTTAGGGAAGAAGAACTTTTTAAAAATGAGGATCAGAAAGAAGAAAAACGGCCAAGAAGCCGATGAAGTGAAGGAGGAGGACATTAAGAGGAAGAAGAAGAAGAAGAAGAAGAAGCCTATAGAGGAGAAATATGAGGAGGGAGGAAAAGAGGAAGAAGATCAAGAAGAAAATGAGGAGGCTCGCAGGGGTTGAAGCAGAAGAAGAATTGAGATAGGGAGGAGATGGAAGAGAAAAGGCTGAAAAAGCGGGGCAGAATGACTTACTTGAAAAGAGAAGGAGGAAGAAGAAGAAGAATGACTTAGAAGAAGAAGAAGATAATGAAGAACGAGAAATATAAGAAGAAGTGGATTAAGAAGGAAAACGGAAGAAAAAGGATAAAAAAGGTAATGAAGAAATACGTAGACCCTATCCATATACTCTTCATCATCATCTTTTTTCTTCTTCTTCTTTTATAGTTAACAGATGCCGATCGTACCGAAGCTTGTGAACCCCCTCCCCCCCCCCCCCCCCCCACATAATATAAAAGGGGACAAGGAAAGAAGAATAGAAAAGGATTATTAACCAATTAATTAGGCTTCCCTTTTTCTCTCTCCATCATCTTTTTTTCCCGCTTGCTTGTCACAAAATTTTCGAGTCCCCCGCCCCCTTTTTCCTGTTTTGGTCCTGTATCCGCCTAGCCTTTAAACAAGGCCACATGTCTGATAGACGCCGAGCGACTAAAAAGAGACTAATCGCGAAAACCTCAGTGAACGCCAGTGCGAATTGACATTCGTCATTCGGTCGCGCGTTCACTCCGGGTATCTAGACTCATCTCAGCCGCTTAGCCAGAGTCAACGAGGCCTTGTCAAAAGGCTAGTATCCGCCACGTTATCACTTTTAACTTCATCCTGAGAAATAAAACAAACAACATGTAGGCTTACAGACTGAGATCCAGGGGCTTTTATTCACCAGCTGGCCGGCTGGCTAATTTTTTTTCCGTACTCGAGAGAGCAAAAATCCCATAGGGTTAGGGTTAGGGTTAGGGTTAGGGTTAGGGTTAGGGTAGGGTTAGGGTTAGTATTTGCCCTCTCGAGTGAACACGGTGGGGAATATTATGGCCGAGAGATGGCGCCCTTTCAGTCACTGCAGAGCTGGTGAGTTTCTGCATTATTGACCTTTTTACTAATGTTTTTAATGTGCATGTTTCTCTCCAGCTAGGACTTTTGGTTACGAACTTTTCAATTCACCTGATATAATGACATTAGTTGTTGATAATTATGTCTGACAAACCTCTGGAAAGCTTTTGAGTTGTCATGGGAACTCTTTCTTCAAGAAGTATGAATATAAAGAGTACACTAGATCGCTTATAAATAAAATCTATCTTAAATTAGATTACATAGTTATTCAGGTAGAAGAAATGAGTTTCTGTCGAAGTGCATGCATTTTGTCGTTATAAGTCTGGGATCGTTCAGCACAAAAAATATCATTTGGAAACTATAGTAATTCCATTAACCTGTCATTTAATATGAACTAAAATAACTGGAATCCAGTCTGCATATGTTACTTTTTTCTAAAAAGCCTCGGGCAAGCTTGGGGGATGGTTCTGATATTTTGTAGCACCTTCGTACTTCATAAAACACAAGGCATCGTCACCAATATCATCAACATTATAATAATCACAATCATCACCACCACCATCACCACAATTATCATCATCTTCATCAATATCAACGTCTTAATCATCATCACCACCATCACTATAATCATCATTACCATTATAATCATCATCTCTTT
This sequence comes from Strongylocentrotus droebachiensis, assembly GCA_035222895.1. Classification (NCBI taxonomy): domain Eukaryota; kingdom Metazoa; phylum Echinodermata; class Echinoidea; order Camarodonta; family Strongylocentrotidae; genus Strongylocentrotus; species Strongylocentrotus droebachiensis. Next base: position 679,925 of record JAVYIG010000098.1, read on the forward strand.
TTAATTATAATAATAATAATTTTGTTCACCCAAGGCATCGTCATCAATTCTTCCTGAGGACCCTGCAATTAATATTAACCAAGCAGTTTCCAGGTGCCCAATTACACCTGGGTATAGAGAGGCATATGTAGTTTAATATCTTGCCAAAGTTACTGCCGGGCTGGGGTTCGAACCCTCAACCCTTGGAATGAGAGTCAAGTGAATAAACCATTATACCCCGACACCTCCATACCATCATCATCATTATTATTGCCATTATCATCATAATAATCACCATCGTCATCACCATCATTTTCATCACCACCACCATCACCATCACCACCATCATCATCACCACCACCATCACCATTATCATCATCACTATCATTACCATCATCATAATTACCAGCACCATCATCCCTATCATCATCATTGTCACTATCATCATCATCATCACTATCATCATCATCACCATCCTCATCATCACCATCCTCATCATCACCATCCTCATCATCATCACCACCATCATCATCACCATTATCATCATCACCATCATCATTATCACCACCATTGTCATCCTCACCATCATTATCACCATCATCATTACCACCTCCATCATCATCATCATCATCATCACCATCCTCATCATCATCACCACCATCATCATCACCACCATCATCATTATCACTATCATTATCATCATCATCACCACCACCATCATCACCACCATCATCATCACCACTATCATCATCATCACCACCACCATCATCACCATCATAATCATCACCACTATCATCACCATTATCAACATCACCACAATCACCATCATCATCATAATAATCACCATCATCACCACCATCATCATTACCACCATCATCATTACCATCATCACCACCACCATTATCACCATCATAATCACCATCTTTGCCATCACCATCATTACCAACATCATCATCACCATCATCATCATCACCACCATTGTCATCTTCATCATTATCATCATCATCATCATCACCATCATTACCATCATTACCATCATTACCACCATCACCATCATCATCGTCACCACCACTCTAATCTTCATCACCATCCCTGACACCATTGCAATTCATCTGTCATTAAAACTTGAGTTTGATGCCAAAATGTCACACCATGAATCACAGAATCAAGCGAAGTACAGTTTTATGGGTGAATTTTAATATGATAAAAGCCACAACCAATACAAACATATTACCATCTTGCATCTTACCATACCCTTAAATCAGAGTACTGTATTTAATTTCTAGCTTCATATTTTCCCGCAAAACACTATCTTTTTTCATAAGATAAATCAAGATAATAATGGCTATTGCTGTGTAGGGGGACATGTAATCTACTCCCTCTTTTTTTTTAAAGAAAGGAAAAGAAAACCTTAATAGGTAACTGTATGAATAAATGAAGACAGTTACCAGAAAAAAATTCCCTGAAAGATTGGAATACCTATGGCACTGTCATTCCACAAAATTATACAAAATGCTTCAATATGAGAAAAAGAGCATAGTACATGTATGCTACATGCATTAACATGTTTGTTCTTTACAAATTCAACATGTCAAAAGTAGAAATGTCTGCATAAAAATATGGCAAGGAATAAGTATTTGGTCTCAATTTAGCAATGGAAACTTGCAAAGATACACAAAGTTGGTCACGCAGGAGTCCCTATGTGCAATGCGACACAGATTGTTCACACCAAATTCAGGGAAATTTCCTTCCACAAAATTTGGGGGAAATCCCTTCCCTGGGAGCCCAAAGTGATGGGAGATCATCTCATTCAAGATAACTCCATGCATAACCTTTGAGAGAGAGCGAAGAACCATCATTTTTGTTTGAGAAAAGCTTTAATTTTGAGAAATATCCCTCACAAAGGCAGATATTTTGAAGTAGCTGACTGGTACAGTTAAACCTGCTTTAGTGACCACCTGTCTACAAAGACCACCTGTCTACAACAAGCACATTTTTTGTTTCCCTTGAAAATGGTTTCTCATTGAAACATGTTTTAAAGGAACCCGTCTTTAAAGACCACCTGTCTACAAAGACAACTTTTTGAGTTTCCCTTGGGCGGTCGCTGTAGACAGGTTTGACTGTACATGCAGTAAGTAAGACCTATCAGTCTAAAACCTAAACTGCAGGACTGTTCATTTATCATACTCCACAGGTTTACCGGGAAAATTTGCAAACATTTTTTCTCTCCTCGTAAGAACTCCCGCGAGACCATCTCTTCACATTATATGAACAAATTTTGGATATCGTTCTTCAAGACTCAGAAAAACATTGTGTATTCTCATGAATAATAATTTGATCCGAAGCATCTGAAAGCCCTATACATTTGAAAAATGTACATTGGTCACAGTCGGAGAAAGATAATATCATTGGATATTCTTAGGAATGTTGCGATGTCAAAAAGGGAAATATATAGATATTCGTTACACGCCGGCTACAGCCCACAAGACCATTGGCCGACTAGACTGACAAAATCAGTCTCATGGTCCTTTTAGCCCCTCTACACAGAGTTCTGGAGACCGACGGCCGACTAGATTACTGTTCTTCTATCTTTCCTCATGTGTTTCTTTGTTTTGTTTTTTGTCTCATTGGCCGACGGTCTCATTGGCCGACTGTCTATTTGGCCAAATGTCTCATTGGCAGACGGTCTCATTGGTCGACGGTCTCATGGACCTCCCTGGAAGTTCTTGTTTTCCATATTTTCTCATATATTTTTTTGTTTTGCCGGCCTCAAGGGCCGTTGGTCTAGTGGACCTTTTTTAAATGTCGGTCTTGTGGGCTGCTGGACAACTGGAATTACCCTATCACGCCAACTGTCAGTACAGTGCATTAGAAATGTAATGAAAAATATGGCACACTTAGTCTACAGTGAGAAATATTCAGTCTTACAATAATTATTGACCATCCTTGACAAAATGCAAATGATGATTGAAAAACTTCATTAACTCTTATCCTGCCACAGGGCTAATCCCCCCAGTGCCAGATTTATAACGAGATAATCGGATTAACGCGATGGTACTAACAATAGCGCGTGCAAAACACTAGGCACAGTCCAATGGGCATGAACAATAACTGCTATTACGAATGTTTGCTAGCATGCAAGAAGCAGCGTAACAATAGCGTGCACGCAGCCTCATGGCAGGCTATGAGTTAATACCAACAATTAACATTGATAGAAACAAAGTCTGAAATAGTTCAATGTACTTTCTTGAATGTCAGAACTAAGAATCTGTTTTATATGGGCATTGACAGCATATGAGCTTGTAATTGAAGTAGACTTAAGTCCTTAAGATATCTGAAACAGCGGAAGTCACTTTTCACTGTTATACATGTACCGGTATCATAACACTTCAATAGTAATGATCCATTACTTCGTAAAATATACCGATCAATATGAAATCAGTTCAAACAAAACGTAAATTGCAAACACACTGAAAAACATAAAACATATTTCTGTCGTTAAAAAATGATAAAATATAATATGGTTTAATACATTCAAAGTGTAAAAATATAATACAAAATTATCCAAACAAAGAAATTGCCAAATGTGTCTTATAAAGGATAAAACAAGCCTAATATGTAATATCCTTTGGGGATTTGCTTCTCAACTAAATGAATTTTTCTACCAGTAATTTTTTAATGCAGCTACAGCAGCTAGATGTGGCTTTATCATGTAAATCTATCATTTATAAGCCTGCACAGTATATGTATGTGTATAAAAAGTTATCTAAACTACTCATTTATATATTTTTACAATATGTTCAAAAGCAACTACTCAAGCATAGTGTGATTATTCTACATAGCACATTTATATATGTTCAAAAAACAAATTTATACAACCGTAACACCGAGCCCCTCTTCCAAATCATACCCAATTCTAATAATATCAACACAGATCATTCCAATACAATATATCACTATAATCGACTCAAACAGTCATGAAATATTGTACAGGAAACTGAGAAATCCCACCACCAAAATGCTAGTTATTTGACCAAAATACCTCTACTCGTAGATAATTGGTTCGATTGGATTTTTGGTCACAGTAATTGCTTGTGTTCTACAGAAATAACATGAATGCCATTTTTAGGTAGAAAGATATGTATAAAGACTGCTCAAGGGAGACAAGAAAATAGGGACTCTATCTAGACAGATGGCCTTTCTATACAGTGTGTCCCAGAAAAAACAAAACCGAGAATTATCAATGCTTTATCATATCGTCAACGAAACGGAGATTAAGTCTTTTGTCACCTCTGTTTGTTGCTACGGCAGGCAGCCAGTGAAAACGAATTTGTTTAATCAAATTATGGAAATGCAAGCATTACTTTAAACCAACAGAACTTTGTTATTCCTGGCTCAATTTTTCTGATTGAGGTGTCATATGAAAGGGCAGAAAATGAACTTTCTAGAAATGTGATTTTTCCTTTGAAATTCAGATACCGCCCGCCGAATGACTTTTGGATACCCTCTTTTCAAATTGTTTTTAATCACTCATGCATGAAATATGCATCATATGAGTGGCATCAAATGAAAGAGGAGGATCTAAGCTTTACAAATATGTGTCATTTATTAATTATAATTGTGATTACCGGTAATGCTACGGTCACAAAGGTTCGTACGAACGATAATTTTGTACGAATCTCCCTGTTTTTCCATTGTCTGAAAAACGTTCGTACGGCGTTCGTAACAGTTCGTATTGGCATTTGTAACCGAGGCTTTAGTTATGCTAAAACATAGATAATTCTTGGTTTCTTTTTTTCTGGGACGCACTGTATAGTAGGTCACTAAAGCAGGATTAATTGTACTTTTTGATGAACGGTCCCCTTTATGTATTGAGAATGGACCCATACTTGCTCAGGAGAGGCTGAATAGAAAACAAGGGTAAAGTAGGCAGTCCGGGGTGTGTATTTGTTTTTCTCTCTCCCTGATTCTTCAACGAAAAATCGAAAGACAACCATAATAATTTCAGAAATCGCAGTTTCTTACAACCGAAACTTAGTACCCAGGTTCAATACAGTCTCCCATGTTTATATGGCTCTCTGTTTCTTGTATCCCTTGATTGTTTTCCGTCAGCCGGCGTTATCTCACGACGAATTAAAGAGGGCGGCTTTCTCTTTGAACTGCTGTTGCCTCACTTTTCGCACTTCGGCTTCTTGCCTCTTCTCTTCCTGTTCGTCCAGAATCTCTTGATGGAATTTGCCTTCTTGCGTCTGTACTGCGATCTGGAAAATAAACAATCAAATCAGACAATTTAAAATATCTACTTGCTTGATCTCGGGGAGAATAAATTACTTCATAGAATATAGAAAAGAGAGTTGTGGCATTCCATGGTCGCCAACGTCTCAGGACATGGCATGTAAAGAGAGAGAGACTTACTTGCATTGCTTTCGTCGAATTCAATTTTCTTTGTCGGCATGGCGGATCATATTTATGACCATTGTCAACAATTGCCTGCAAGACATGATTGGTTAATTTCATGTGCAAGAAAAATTTACTGCTGCTGCAAGGAGCCTAAAACAGCATTAATCGCCGATGAAATGAAGTATAACAATAATCTATAAACACTGAAACAGCTTAAAGCAATGTTACAAAAATAACAATCTGGAGTTTGCATAATGTTAAATTCTATTCCGTTAGATATTTAAAGAGGAAAATCGAAGTTAAATATCATAACTATGTCGCATGTTATCTACATCAGATTCTATGTCGACATGTAATCTTCTGACTGAAATGGTGTTTTGTTGACAATATCGTCCACACCGTTAAACCGACACCACATCGACTCCAAACCGACCAATACTTGGCAAAATCGGGTTAATATAAATTTCTGATCGGTCTGTTATAGGTCAGTCTCGCTGGTGTGACTGAGGTGTGAATCCTTTTAACGCCACAAGGTGGTACAGGATTTAACGCCACAAGGTGGTACATGATTTAACGCCACAAGGTGGTACAGGATTTAACGCCACAAGGTGGTACAGGATTTAACGCCACAAGGTGGTACATGATTTAACGCCACAAGGTGGTAGAGGATTTAACGCCACAAGGTGGTACAGGATTTAACGCCACAAGGTGGTACAGGATTTAACGCCACAAGGTGGTACAAGATTTAACGCCACAAGGTGGTACAAGATTTAAAGCCACAAGGTGGTACAAGATTTAACGCCACAAGGTGGTACAAGATTTAAAGCCACAAGGTGGTACAGGATTTAACGCCACAAGGTGGTACAGGATTTAACGCCACAAGGTGGTACAGGATTTTACGCCACAAGGTGGTACAGGATTTTACACCGTTTTGTTGTTGTCTGCGCCATCAACTGCTGTCACAACTCACTCACTCACCCACTTACTCACTCATTTATTTTAGAATATTTATACAGGATGACAACTTCAGCCAGAGCTGCTTTTCACATTGGTCCTATATATACATGGTAACATACAAAATAACAATGACATAAAATATAACATAAAACATATTATCCCATCTCAGTTTATCTTTGAAAAAGTTGCTTCAGGGATCATGATCTCTTCCAAGGTTCAGGGTCCAAGACCACACCTACCCAGGGTCCAAGACCAAACCTACCTAGGGTCCAAGACCAAACCTACCCAGGGTCCAAGACCAAACCTACCCAGGGTCCAAGACCAAACCTACCCAGGGTCCAAGACCAAACCTACCCAGGGTCCAAGACCAAACCTACCCAGGAGGGTCCAAGACCAAACCTACCTTGGCTTCAAAGAAGTTCTTGGCCCCACTGACACCTTCTTCGTCAACGTCGATCTCCGAGAGCTGGGCTAGTAGACCCAAACCGCTGTCTTCCATTAATTCACCCGCTGCTGCCTTCCTGAAGATTAGTAGAAACTGAGAAGAAAGGAAGAAAAGTGAAGCAATCAGTACAAATTAAATCCTATTTTCTTCTTCAAGTTGGCAACATTGGATTTCTTCCTTTATTGTTACATTATTCTGATAAAGAGGCATGTATGCCCTCCTGAAGATAAGTAGAAACTGAGAAGAAAGGAAAGAAAAGTGATTAAATCCTGTCTTCTTCGAATTGGCAACATTGGATTTATTCCTTTATTGTTTAATACATCATTCATGTATGCCTTCCTGAAGATTAGTAGAAACTGAGAAGGAAGAAAAGTGAAGCAATCGGGACAAAATTAAATCATATTTTCTTCTTCAAATTGACAACATTGGATTACTTCCTTTATTGTTTATTGATGCAAGTGTCAACTATGGCAGGCCGTTCATGCCACTGTTTGCTCTTACCGTTTACTGGCATTATGTCTCTAAAGGGATGTATAAATCGTGGTCACAAATCTACAGAGTTTACACCATTTAGTTCATTATTGAAGGAAAAAATATTATCTAAGGATCATAATCGAGAGACTGCTAGTGAGAGCAACCAGTGGCATGAATGGCCTGTCATAGTTAAGACCAACTTAAAGTCGATCTGAGTCTTTGTAAATCACCTCCCAGGGGGGTGTTTCACAAAGATCATAAGTCAAACTTATCTCTAAGTTGGACTTAAACATTATGGAGAGCAATTTGTAGCCTTAAAATAAAATATATTCAAATAAAAAAATTCCAAGTATTTTAGACTTTTCATTAATTCCACATTACAGGGATCCGGTAACTTTGTCTTAGATCCTTAAAACAAATTCATGATTAGCTCATGCTGCAATGATAATTTTAAACCTTTAGGCCAGTCAGGAACCCCATGCCTTTTACAAGCCGATCAAATGTCTGATTATCAAGATATTTATGATTGAAAATCGAAATCAAATTTTGCATTTGCCAAACAGTTATCATAACATTACATTACATGGGGAAAACGAGTATGGTAAAATCGGTCACTCAAAGGTTTTTACTTTTTTGAGGCACTTCTTGATCATTTTGAAGCACAATTTTGTTTAGGGCTTCAATATAACACCATATCACAGACACTGATAACACGTAGGGCCGTGCATCTCAGATTTAACATTGTTAAACGATCCCTTTAAGAACATAAAATCTCCTTGATAATAGATAATATGAATGATTATTTAGTAAGTTCAACTTGAAGTGCTAAGAGATAAATGTTAACCAGGGGTGATAGTGAGCACTAACAAAAATAGGTTTTTTGTTTTCCCCTCAACCACGCCCCCCTTGAGTAAAAAAAAAAGAGGATTCGCGGGGAAAAATTGGCATCTAACAACATTCCCCCCTTTCGAGTAAGAAAATTGGGACAAAATTGGGAAAATTGGGGAAAAAATAGAGCAAAATAGGGAAGAATAGAGAAAATAAGTGGGAAATCGGGAAAATCAGGAAAAAATACGGAAGAAAAAAATTGGTAAAAAAAATAATTAAAAAATCTGGATTTTTTTTTTTTTAATCGGAAAGAAAAAAAAAAAATCGGGAAAAAATCAGGACAATTTAAATCCGGTTTTTATCAGGCCTGGTGAACGCACCTCCCTGAAACTGATCATGTCGTCCAAATCCTCGTCTGCTTCCTTCATCATTCCCTTGAGACCTAAGTGAGTCTGAGGAGCTCCCAGCTTCTCCATCATGTACTTCAACTCCATCATGTCGATGAAGTTATCGCCACCGGTGTCGTACCTAGAGGAAAAAGTGGAAGAAAAATGACAGAAATTTAGTTTTTATCTAATTAATCTTAAAGATAAAGACCAGTTATGGTCATGCGATTGCATTGTGAAAGAAACGGTGTGGAATCGACCAGAAAAGGTTGATCATCTAGCATATAAGAATTTGTGTGTATTGCAAGGTTCTGGAATCATCAAAATGATAAGAAATTTTGCCAAGTCTTGGTAAAGTTACAAACACTGTACACAGAAAGATGTAAATTGGACTACACAAACACGTGGCGTAAAAATCCTACCCTGGATTTTTACGATATTACATGTCATATTTAGAATATGAAGGCATTTGAAGAGCCATGTTTTTCAGGGAACATTTCTCATCTGATGTTCTTCCACACTTGCATAATAACAATGATAACGCTCACAAATTATTTTTCACCTCTTCCCAGAACTCAAACTTCTCTTTAATCTAATATCGTGATCAATCTCGTATTTGGAGGAATAGAAGATATGTAAGAGGGAAAACAAATCATTTTGAGAAATCATGATGAGTGTCGTAGCTTGAGGAAAATATGAAATAAAAAGACACAACTTACATGTAGTTTCGATTGATCAATCTTAATCTTACTTTGGTCAACCATTGGATCAAACTGGGGGCTGCCAGTTGAATGTTGTCACACACACACATAGGACACAATATATACATACTAAATAGTACACTCTCTTTTTTTTTTTTTTTTTTTTTTTTTTTTAATCGCTGAGGTTGTGCATTTTCATGTCTAATGTTCATGTCTAATGTTCATTTCTAATAGACCAAATGTTCTGAGACTCTATTCCACACTGATATGAATTTTAAAAAATGTAATGAAAAGAATCAATAAAACAAGAAATACAAGAAATACAAAATAATACTACTATAAACTCCATGCAAAGAAATTGAGATATGTGCCATTAGGGTACTTTGTTGCTGCATGTGTCTTTCAAAACCTCAGGCAAGCCTTCTCAAGATCAATCTTTAGAGATATAAAATCCCCATGTTCATTTCTGGTATATGATTGTAAGTCAACAAATCCCTGATGACTAAAAACATTAATTATACTGGGAATGCATGTACACATGAATGCTTCTCAAATCAAAAAATTGAACAGCTCCACCTTGTGTCCTAAATCTTATATGAATCATAAATGTATGTACCACCATCCCAGTCCAGTGTCCTGTTTAATAGCAAACAAACTGGATTTCTTTAGGGTTAATATAAAGTCTTTGGTTATCTAGTGAAAACAAAATACAACAGACATACAACCGACAATCTTAATTGGTTGATTAATTGTTTTTGGATGCTTAAAGATAAAGACAAGTTATGGTCATGCGATTGCATTGTGAAAGAAACGTTGTGGAATCGAACAGAAAAGGTTGATCATCTAGCATATAAGTATTGGTGTGTACTGCAAGGTTCTGGAATCATCTAAATGATAAGAAATTTGGCCCAGTCTTCGTAAAGTTACAAGCACTGTACACAGAAAGATGTACGGTATATGGGACTACAGACACGTGCGTTTATCTCTCACACACCAATAGATAAACTAATTTACCAAATATATCAATTAGTAGGCGGTTTCCTGGCAAATTTTGTATCATCATGTATTAGTCAAATCATATTCTTTCACATGATTGGTAATAAGAGCTTCCATTTCATTTTTTGAAATTGGGGCGTTTCCAATACTGGTCTTTACCTTTAAACATTATTCTGAGGACCATTCCTGTATTGTCATAACCCATAGGAATAAAAATCATCCAAAAAAAAAAAAATCAGATAAATCCAACCCCAAAATAAGGTGTACATTCCCACTGCAATATCTAAATACGTATATATTTTCTTGGGGTTTTACAGGGTGATGCCTCATGGATACCGCAACATTTGAAAGGACAGGGCCAGCGTGAGTTCGAACTGTGTGCGGATCGTGGTTTAAATTGAAATATCATTCTATTTTATTACATACAAATAGGTAGACTATGACTGAATATTATATTAAAATGAGATTGGAAAGAAGTAATTTTACCAAGACATTTAAGAGAAAGAGAGGAAAATACAGATGTGATGAGGAGGAGGAGGAGGAGGAGGAGGAGGAGGAGGAGGAGGAGGAGGAGGAGGAGAATAGCAATTATAAGAATATAAAATCTCAAAAGCCCAAAGTAAACAAAGGTACATTTATAATTAGCCAGTGTTGGAATTTGTCATCAGAGCTATTCTAGAGCTTCTTCCTAAAGCTAAACTGCTCACATCTCCTGTTCATTTTCTTTGCTGGCCTGGTAGTGGCGCTCAAGGCGCTGGCCGTGCCGCAGAAGTATCGGTCATCACACTTTACCGACGGACGACGGTGTGGCAATTTTCCAGCCGACTGACCATGAATGAGTCTTTGATAGGATGACTCATGCATCTTATACCCCGCTGAATGCTACAATTGGCATTGGAGCGGTCGGATATATATCTACAAATACGATCAATAAACACACCAGATTGTCATGTTGGTCAAGGACGGTTTGCAAGCAAACACAAACCCCTGTCAGTCGGGAGTTTGGTTTTGTATTGTAACATACTTGTACAGTCAAACCTGCTTTAGTGACCACCTGCATAGAAAGAGCACCTGTCTACGAAGACCACATTTTATGTTTCCCTTAAAAATGGTTTCTCATTGAAACATGTACTAAAGGAACCTGTACATAAAGACCACTTTTCTTGTCTCCCTTGGGTAGTCTTTCTAGACAGGTTTGACTGTATATAACAAAGTTTCAGAACCTTAAGACTGAGTACACTGCACAGTCTACTAGACCGTCTGCAGGTACAGACTCTCATTTGACAATGCCATAATGTCTTGAGCAGAGACCAACTGTCAGTCTCTGGTTGTTGTCATGTTGACTGCATTGATTACAGGGCCTATTGACTGTGATCTCTGCATAGTCTCCTAGCTTAGACCATTTGTTATGCAATATAGCTGGCAAGGGTATATGCCAGCAAACTACCCTGTAGTATAGCTGCTCCTGACGCATCCATTGTTTTTGTTTTTGTTATTGGCGTGTATCATTCATTTATGAATATTTACGTCCAGAGTCCAGAGACTAACAAAGCTCGGCTCTGCTCAAGGTTTTGACGAACTGTGAATAAATTTCAAACTCAAGTCTGTGCCTGTAGACTATGGTACATGTACAGGCATTATCTACTCCCTTAGATGTTGAAACCGTCAACAACAAAAAAAAAAAAAAAAAAAAACAAGCAAACTACAAACTGGTCAAGGATGCAGCTAACAATAAAATCTCCCAAACTTCTCCTATCTATTGTCGTATTAAAGACCATGTTACAAAGAGCACAGGGTCACTGTAGGCCTCTCTTCATCAGCTAGAGATTGCCAAATAACCCGCTATTTTAACTATCTCGATCGCAAATTATCCAGCTAATTTCCGTTTTCATCAGCCCGTAGTTACAATTAGCGGGATGTTTGGTCAAGTTAATCATATCTTGGGCTAGTTTGCAAAATATCCCGCTATTTGACAAAATATCACGCCATTTGTCCGGAAAACATCTCAAGCTAATTTCTCGAGCTGATGAAGACACAATTTTTGTAACTTTGGGATTATTTCCCAAATCAGAAATAGCGGGTTATTTGGCAATCTAGAGCTGATGAGGACAGGCCTAATGTAATGTTCGCATGTTTGAATGGATGATGGACTGGGCTATGGAAACTACCATAGGGAGAAGAACAGTATTCATACTGATGAGGCTACCCTGGATTAACAAGATATATTGTTATTATTAATATTACAGGTTGATCTTTTTTAAGCCTTTGTGATTGCATTAAAAGGTACAACATTATTATCTGGCAATGTATACACAAGAAACTGGCAGAAATAAATGTCAGTAGTAGTACATGTAAATGGTCTGCAGAATCCATTTCATCCCTCATTGGTTGCAATATCATAGGACAATTTTTAATATTAATCAAGGTCGACATACAAAAGGTACCTATAGAAAATTGGGGGATTATTTTCTGTCTTCATTCAGTTCACAGCCAGAAAACTACAGCATTTGATTGAAATTATAGAAATCCTTTGAACTATAAGTAATCAAAGTAGATCTAAACGTAACTGATTCGGTTGTGTATTTTGAGGTTAAGGAATTGTCTTCCTTTCATTCAAAAGTAGGCCGTTGAATGCATAGAGATTTTAATAATGGTATGTACACTGAAGTATTAAAGCCAACCTTTGACTATGGAAAAAATATGATCAGTGAAATGACTCTTCTTTGTGTCCATGACCGCTCTACATTCCAAATAAGTTCTAGTGCACATATATGGAAATTGCCTATAGAGAATTTTGAATGAAAATTTGTGCCTTATTGGAAGCAAGAAAATTCACATATTCCCAAAATTCAGTGTTTGTCATCTGTGTTGCATTTACTTCACAGCTGCCAGCTGGATTTTTTTTGGTGCAAATCTTTCAACACGTGAGCACATCTTGCATATGAAGGTTTTTAGTTTTAATCTTTTACTGTGAAGCAAATGGGCAGCAAGTTTATAGTTTATATGCTAAAATTACTACAATTCGGCTAAAGCTATGTCACACCTCATACAGAACAGCTGGGACTGATTTTCTCTCTGGAATATATAGGTCTACCAAGGTTTTTCACACAACCGTTATTGGGAAAACTGTACACTCGCTTTTCTATGCAAAATATCTAGTAGAAAATAAGACTTTTATTCTTCAAACAGGGTGCTTATCAGAAGCAGAGGAATATTTCTTTAAAAAAAAGCCACGATGTAATTTGGCTATAAAGGTAGCCAGTAAAACGGTTTACTAACACATTCAAATTTACGGCAGTATCTTTTCTTTGGACCTAGTGTCAAGTAATTCCATTAACCTGTTATTAATGAATGAACTACAATACTTGGAATCCAGTCTGCATACTTTACTTGTTGCTATGTCACCAAGCCTTAGGCAAACTTTTAGGTTGTCAAGAACAACTTTTGTTAAAAAATTATGCATACAATTTGAATATGTTAGTAAACCGGTCTATTTGCACCATTTGCATCAGATAGGGTTAGGGTTAGGGTTAAAGGTAAAGACCGGTAGTGGTAAAATTGCGGTTCAAGGGTTTTGGGTGCAAATATCCATTCAATATTGTTTCAATATTGCCTTCAGTGGTTTAGACGGCAATAGTTCAACTTAAATTCGCAAAAAAGCAGAAATATATGCCCAAATGTTCAATGTTGAAGTGCATTTGCGATATCTATCCAGGCCGGATCGATATGACAATTTACCAAATATATCAATTAGTAGGCGGTTTCCCGACAAAATTTGTATCATCACGTATTCTTTCACATGATTGGTAATAAGGGCTTCCACTTCATTGTTTGAGAGGGGGGCGTTTCCAAAACTGGTTGATACCTTAAATGTTGGGTTAGACTTGGGTTTGGGTTGTGGCTATTTTGTAGAAACATGCCTCTACTACTGTTCAAATAATGCCTACCAGAGTACAGGAAAAATACAGCTAATGGTATTGTTGCTATAAAAATGAAAACACTATCTGGTGACAGTTCCTTCATGCATACCTACATTGTATGGAAGAATCTCACTAATGCATCCACAACCAACACGCTAATGCCTTGGGACGACAGATGGGCATTTCAAAAGAATCTCTCAACATTATTAAAGGCTATGGCACAGTGTCGGTAAAACTTTCCTCCCTTTTTTTGTTTGCTTTCTTGTCCCAAGAACTTTAATAAACAGAAAGATATTTGTCCTAATGTAATAAAATTACTTGCATATTTCTTTAATATGTGCCTCGTTTAAAAATATTTTTGGCTCCAAACTAAATATATATTCTAATCTATACACCTTAACCTAGCAACAAGCTTCTACATTCAACTGTTACATATATGTACAGATGCAGTTGTATCTCAACTGTCGGAATGCACATTGCATATATTTTGTGTTGCTAGGTATGGCAAATCATAATGTTTGTCCTACATATGTCTGTCCTAGCAACAATTCTCATTCATAACAGGTGAATGAAATGGTCCATATCAAGGCACTTCACAAAGACGGAGGCTATATATCGAAATTAGCTTACATATAAACAACAAAGGCCTATTGATTTGATAAATTGTGATCAATTTGGATCAATCTAAACTCTTTCTTTATAAGACAGTGCCCTGGAAACAAATGACTAGGCGTTGTGGCCTGCGCCTGTCATCCAGCTAAAAGTGGAAGTTACAAACTGATTCAGCTGAGGACGCAGGTTCGAAACTGAATCAGTTCATATCTGATTGATACACGTCTGTAAAAAGTAAAAGCCCCCAATACACACACACACACAAATGAGTGTATTTATAGATTCGTGCTCAGTGCAACAATTTATACTCAGATTTATTCAAAAACTTCCTGTAGAAGTAATTTGTTAGACTAAGGTTTTTCTTTTATCCTGAGATCTTACAAAGGTCATTACAAAAGAGATATTGATTCATATTGTTTCATCATGTGTAGTTGTTGTTTTTGTTTCATGATTGTGTCTTTACAACAGTATTTTATACACCTCACTTTGTTGAAAATACAGTACTCTACTACTCTGTCACTTTGGAGACTGACAGCTTTACATCCTCTCCAAGGGACTTAGTAGGCGGTGTCACACAGAAAAATCCCTTGAAAAATCCTTTCAAGGGAGAATTTTCTTGCTTCAGTAGAGGATTTTTAACGGGATAATTGATGACAGACAGCAATTTGGCCTCTGTGTGACACCGCCTAGTGATGAGGATCGATGCTTTACCAAAGGGTACTTGCGCTTGACTTGGTTTTGAACCTGGGACCTCCTAGTTAGGAGACCACTGCTCTACCACTGAGCCATTGCGTCTTCTTATTGTCATTCTTGAACATGTATACGTGTTAATTGGCATCTTTCATCGTTGATCTCCCGTCATCTTGAAGATTGTGACCTGATATCATCAATTTGGGTAAACAGAATTCAATCAGTCTCAAGTTATTAACAACAGATTCAGCACTATCAATAGTATAATACCAATTTGAACAAGACAAAATCTGAGATGTTATCTGAAATTAACATCTACACTGTAAAGAGTTACATTGGTTAATAATTATTACATAATACATGAAGCCAACAAGACAAATAGTTTTGAAATGAGTCAGATTTGAAAAGGCATTCTTACCCATAATTTTTGACAATCAACTTCACATAAAAGAAGAGTACTGTATTGTATCTATCAAGGATAATACACTGAGTATTTAACTTTAAACAATTGGCTCAGAAAATGAGTTGTTTAAAGTTAGCCTTGCAGCATGATTCCAGTACAGTATGTACACATGTATACTCATAGTCTCATACTAGTATCATTAGCATTGATGTTGTGTCATCATGATAGATATTTAAACATCAAATCTCCATTAAAAGAGTACCAGTAGTTGGGTTGGGTAGTACAAAAGTTTTGTAGACAAGCTATTCAACTTTCGAGACAAAGTTTGCCAAGCTCTTCACAGTACAGCTTTGGTCGTTATATTCCGCAGTCAATGAACAGGCCTACAATAAATAAATGTACACTTCTCCATAAAGCTCAATCTGGTAATATTTGCACTGGCCCAATACAGAAGTTTACAGAATGACTTGTCAGTGGACTTTAAAATTCATGGTTTGGGTGATACAAACATCAAGCATGTGACAACTACCGGTAGGTAAAACATGTATACTTTACGTGCTGTCATAGTTATTTGGTACTTAGATGTTTGCTCATCAAGTTGCATGTTTAATGCATGGTTTAATTGTTTGTTTTGCCAGAGGTTTGTAGCTATTCAGAGCTAAAATTTTGCTTAATGCTCCAATGTATTTCTTTTATATGAAATATGCTTAGAATTTAAAGGATTATGGGTATTTCAATGTCTTTAAACATTTTGTTATCTAAAATTCCTTTTATTCAATTGACAATTGTATTCATTCTAATCAGCAATAATATTACTGAGCTATCATCAGTATGCTGATGTACCTTTCTTCTCCACTTCTTCAAACTCCTATCAACTGATTCAAATAATTCATGAAATGCAAATGGTCTCTAAGCTAACAGCAGCAACACACAATTTGTTTCTGCAGGCATTGTCTTTTAGAAGGAATATCTCCATGGATACGTAAGCACTTAAGGATGCCTCACATATCTAGAGCGATGCTCCCGGGCATCCATGGAAGCTGTACGCATCAGATCACAATTTATTGTCAACACGTCTAAGATAACGTGGATGCATTGGGATGACAACCGTCTTCTAAGGGATCAGGAGAGAGATTTGAGGAATCTTCTCTGAAGAGAGCCCTTCTTGTTTCTTCCAGAGAATATCTGGTGAACCAAGATATCCACCACTCCCACTGGTTTCAAGGGGGGAGATAGCAGAGAAGGGGGGAGATAGCAGAGAAGGGGAGGAGAAGGGGGAGATGGGGGGAGTGGAGGAGATGAGGGAATGGGGGAGATGGGGGGGGGGGAGGTGGGGGAGGTGGGGGAGATGGGGGAGGGGGGAGGTGGGGAGATGGGGGAGGGGGGAGGTGGGGAGATGGGGGGAGGTGGGGAGATGGGGGGAGGGAGACAGAGAGAGAGAGAGAGAGAGAGAGAGAGAGAGAGAGAGAGGAAGAGAGAGAGAGAGAGGAAGAGAGAGAGGGAGGGAGAGAGAGGGAGGGGGTCATATATGAACTGTGAGATAAAAATCATGATGTATCAAAGGAATCTGCCTCTGATACAAAGATGCAGAGTAGGAGAGTATTAAAACAAAAAAGAACATGGAAAAGGAGAAAGAAAAATAGCCAAAGATAGAAACAAGAGAAAAGAAAAGAGAAGAAATTGATATGAGATTATATGAAGTTGGGGCTTCTAAAGAGAAAGGGGCAATGAGAGAGAAAGAGAGAGAGAGAGAGAAAGAGAGAGAGAGAAACCAATGAAATGTACATGTAGTCATGTACATTGTACATTACAATGAGAAAGAACAGCATTATTTTCTTCCTGGTACCAACCAGATGCACAGGAAAATAAAACATACTTCAAAATAGATCTACCAGCCAAAATGAGTAAAGATCATAGATGAGTGACTACTTGACAAGGTATTCATTACAACAAAGTCTGTCACACTTCTCCCTAGCCTCTATCACCCCATGCTAATGTTTTTATTAGATTAGTTTAATGAATTGATGTGCAGCGATATACACGGTATCTGGGCCGAGATAAGCATGCATACCTGCCAACCTGAGACAAGAGAAATTAGGAGTAAATTTTTCTGGATGGACTACGAGGTCGCGAACCACCGAAGGATTGGGGTAGTAGCCCGTAGATTGGGGGGGGGGGGGGGGGGGGGTACACAGGACTTTAGGGTCTATTTTTTTTTCTCTCCATTTTAATGGTGCAAATGTGCCTTTTCCTTCAACCTTTTCGCCCCACACATAAACAATTTTTGTATTCTTTCTTATACTTCTGATTATGAACAGCACGAGTCTTACCCATTTTGTCCTTCAAAAATGGAGAAATCAACGAAGAAGAAGAATATAGTAGTAGTAATCCAAAATAAATCTGAGGAAGTCCGGTAAATAACAAGCTTCCACGATCGCAGTCATCGCACAAGCATTGAAGAAAACACGCCAATGTATACAGTGTTTATGCACGGTGTATCAACTGCACATGTAATATAAATACACGTGGGCTATACGCATGCAGTTACTATGCAACAACGCTGCATGTAGTGTATGTATTAGTACAACGTCCGCACACACTTTATCGATATAGCTTGCGCACGTGCTTCCATGTACTAGTACATGCAGTACATGGATAATGACTGCGGAACTAACGATCACGTTCGGGCTGCGCTGTGTATATCTTCTATGAGCGCTAGCGCGGATGTCGGCGTGATCTGGTTATCAGTGCTGTGTTATGCTTTAGTCTTATGCAACAGTCGTTTGTTTAAAAAAAAAAAAAAAAAAAAAAATTAAAAAAAAAAAAAAAAAAAAAAAATTAAAAATTAAAAAAAAAATCAAAAAAAATCGGAGTTTTGAGGCATGCAATCGGAATTCGGAGTGGGTATGAAAAAAGCGGAGTAACTCCGCCTAAATCGGAGTGGTTGGCAGGTATGAGCATGTAGCATGAATACATGATGATATCATAAACCGATTATTAGTCATATGGTGCTGAACTGCTGATTCTGACTCATCTAAGACACCAGCAGCATCACAGAAGGCCGCTCATTGACATTACATGCAAAATCATGCACTATCATAGGAGAATATGATTTTTAAAGATGGATGATCTGTTCAATCACTTGTGTTTTTGCAGATTTTTTTTGTTGTTCATGTTTATTTCACATGTTAAAAGGCAAAGTAATTCACCCAATGATTTCTGAAGCCCTGATAATACACAACATACATTGTATACAATGAATAAGTCACAAATTAAAAACAAAAACAAAAACATAAAACATTGCAACAAAATAAAATGAAGCATTTGAACAAACATCTAACAAATGTGTCAAGTGTCCAGCTCTGCTATTCAATCCAATCTTATCTTACATACTGTTACTTAATAAATGTAATAAAGCTTGCCTGAAGTTTACCTGACATATTGTAGAGCAAAAAGGAGTATTTTTCACACAACACTGTCCCTAATTAATACATTTCGGGGGTCAATATTGATTGAATTTCACAATACATAGTCAATTTATTAAAAAAATTAAAGCAGAAATGATTTGATTTGTCAAAATTTCCATATTTCTTGGCTACATTTTCGTCAGTAAACTGACATTCCTATATTATTGTATATTGTTTACATTCCATGTGTCAAAATATATTCTTACTAAATATTTTCAACGTAACATGGAATTGTTATTAGCCTTTATTGAGTAATTCCATCTTAGCACTTTATAAAATATAGCCAAATATTCCATGTTTCACAAATATACAGTAATTTTTTTTTAAAACTTGATCAAAGCACTTTCTAAAATTTAGCCAGATAATGACTTTTTTTAATGATACAAACATGTATACTGTATATAGTATATACATATACTGTACACACTAAAAAACTTCTCACAGGTGACAGTATGCAGACGCAGAACTCCATTTATATGTGTACTCTTACTCACCGAGTACAAATATACACGGATGCATCGCAAATGACTAGATGCATATCAAACTAGGACGCGTTAACAACCGACACTTACAGGTTGGCTCAAAAAATCAGGACACGCAAAAGACGGGAAACTATCGATGCTCTTCGTCAGGCAAGTTCATCGTTACGAAGAAGGTGCGTGACCTTGGGTTATCAGGTCATCCCCCGACCGACGCATGCATAATTTCCCTGGCGTTCTCGATTTGAATCTGTGACTCATGGTGCGTCTATAAATACTTTTAGAGAGAGAGAGAGAGAGAGTCTCTACTCTCTATTTGAAGTTTTCTGACTGAGCTTGAACGCTATGGCGGCTAGTAGGAAAAACATGCTGGAGTGCGGATTTTGAGCATGACGTTTTCACTTTCAAGTTTCAGTATCAAACATGAACAAAATTCTCTTTTTTTTATTCGCAAACAATATTTATGAGATGAGATTGTTGAATAATAGAGTACACTATGTAATGCAGACCTGCCAACCTCTGGAGTTCAAAAACTGTATTCTTTAATCCCAGAAGTTGTATTTAAAAAAAACATGGATCAATGCCTCTTTAACAGTTCCTACAGTGTACATGTATACAAGAAGATTTTTTTTGTAAGGATCATTGGTTAAATACATGTATGCATGATTTCGTCATGACTGGTGTGTTCGATGAACCAACGAACATCCCCAAATTGCCAATGTGAGATGCTTGAAAATGGCACACACACAAAAAATCCCCCCCCCCCCTTAGGAAAATCGTACTGTCGTATTTACTTCTAAAAATTGTACGAAATACGATTAATAATAATAATAATAATAATAATAATAGCCTAATAGTCCACTCCAAATTTTATTAAACCGAAACGGAAATTCTTTTGCCCAATTGATCGTGAGCCCGGCAGCCACTGAGCAGCGCCAGATCAACGTTGCTCTATCCCTTTTTGTTGAACGCCAAACAAGGTAGCAACAACTCCATCTTTTAACGTCTTTTGGTATGACGCGGCTGGGGTTCTAACCCACGACCTCCCGGTTGTGAGGCGGATGCTCTACTGACTGTGCCAACACTCGGTTCATTGAAGTGTAAGTTGTGAAAACAGATAATCAAAGAAAAGGACTCGCAACATACATGTATCTACATTCTTACATTAAATCGTACTGACTGGCAGCTCTGGTAATGTACATGTACATGTAGTAAAAGTGCTAAAGAGTAATCTAAAAACTCTACTGGTAAGAATGGGCAGTTCAAACATTCCATTGGTTGTTGCTATGTGAGGCAATCATTGGAAAGTTTTACCATGCATGACTGATATCAATATGCACTGTATTTTATACAGTTTTTTTTATACATTTCAAGACAGATGTAACTTTGACTGTACTCAGTACTAATACCATAACACTACTTAACAAATACTTTCCAATGTTAACGAGAGGAAGTATGTTGAGCATATCTCACTCTTCTTATGTTTACTCTATCCACCTTACCTTCTTACTCTTTCTTACAGCGCATAAAGACATATTGTGATATGCGCTATAAGTACGGTATATTATTATTATCATTATAACAGTGATAACACTTCACAATACAATACTACACTAATGCATATTTACCAACAATGTAACCAAATTGCCTACCCCAGCCCCCCCCCCCCCCCCCCCCCCCCCAACCTTCCAAAAAATCTAAACAATTCAAATAGGCATAAAAAGAATTGGCAATCATGAGACTAGAGAAAAGATATTTGTCAAAACATTGTCTTCTATAAACCTCAACTAATCAATCAATCTAATAAACAAGTCTTTTCTTTTTATCATGGCTCTCAAAACAATGAAAGAAAATATTTTGACTGTAACTGCACCACAACAAAAACATCAGACTGCAAAACAGTTCTCATCAGAGTAATATGTGAATTAACCCCTCAAAGTCAATCGCACAAGGCCAAACTATTTCAAGCATTTGCTGGTGGAGACCAACTAGTCCTATTCAGACTATCCTGATGACTTCAGCACAAGGACGGGATAAGTCAGGGAAACTAAAAATAAAATCTATGTCACGTTAAAGGTGGATATACGTTGCATTTGAGAGAGGAAAATCTGTTTTTTAATTCTAGCTCATTGGCGGAATCTGATATCTCTCTTTTTATTATATTAATATTTACATTTTAGTAATAGTAAGAGTGTCAAAGCTTCTTGTTAGAGGAGGAAAAAATGCAAGGAATTACTATTCAAACCTCAAAAAAGTGTTTGAACTTTATACTGAAATATTGCTTACCGTAAATAACGTTGTATAAACCGCCCTCGTGTATTAACCGCACCCCTCTTTTTCGCCCTTAAAGAAATTTTTTTTTTTTTTTTTTTTTTTTTTTTTTTGTCGAGATTTTTTTTTTTTTGTGTAAGATCATTACGGTACTGTAAATTAAAAAACAGTAGGGACCTAGGATAGAACCTTGTGGTACACCGTGTAATAGAAGAAAAATTGGAGGAATTATTATTATAAACTACATATTGAGATCTATCAGAAAGATTACTTTCAAACCAAGATGACAGACAAATTTGAGTGTTGTTCTAGTTTCCGAGTGGTGAGTCAACACACTGATTACCGAGCTGGGAGACATTGCCAGGCATAGCGCCAGGTGGAGGGGCATGTACCGTGTATAAACCGCACCCCCGACTTTGAAATTTTTTCGGCGGCAAAAAAGTGCGGTTTATACACCGTTATATACGGTACTTTCAAATTTGTGTGTTCGATATTTAAGCCCTACTGCCAAATCTTCAATGTATTAAATATTTAGAAGTTGAATTCTATTTTGTAAATTTACCTCATT